>JAQQAC010016209.1:83716308-83970874 GCA_029783875.1 Phataginus tricuspis
TTCCCACCCATCTCCCCAGTCCCTTTCTCTTTGGTAACTGTTAGTCCTTTCGTGGGTTCTGTGAGTCTGCTGCTGTTTTGTTCCTTCAGTTTTTTTTTCTTTGTTCTTATACTCCACATATGAGTGAGATCATTTGGTACTTGTCTTTTTCAGCCTGGCTTATTTCACTGAGCATAATACCCTCCAGCTCCATCCATGTTGTTGTAAATGGTAGGATTTGTTTTTCTCTTATGGCTGAGTAATATTCCATTGTGTATATGTACCACATCTTCTTAATCCATTCATCTACTGATGGGCACTTAGGTTGCTTCCATTTCTTGGCTATTGTAAATAGTGCTGCAATAAACATAGGGGTGCATCTGTCTTTTTGAAACTGGGCTGCTGCATTCTTGGGGTAAATTCCTTGGAGTGGGATTCCTGGGTCAAATGGTATTTCTATTTTGAGTTTTTTGAGGAACCTCCATACTGCTTTCCACAATGGTTGAACTAATTTACCATTTTAAAAGGGACACATTTAAAATATAAAGATGAGGAAAGATTGAAAGTAAAAAAGAATTAAAAGATATATCCTGTAAATGCTAACCAAAAGAAGGTTGAAGTAGCTATATTAATATCTAAAAAATAAAACTTCAAGACAATAAAAGCACTATAAGAGATGAAGAAGATCACTACATACAGTAAATAAACCTGTGTGAAACAATAAAACACCTCCAAACATATAAAGGAAGATTAAGTACACCCAGAGAGAGAAATGGAAAAATCAGCCATCAACATAGGAGATTAATATACCTCTTTTAATGACTGATGGCACAAGCAGATAAAAAATTAGTAACTATATAGACAAGTTGAACAGAAAATTAAGTTTGATTTAATGGAGGCATATAGAATTCTATATCCAGTTGGAAAACCGCATTATTTTCAAGCACATATGGAACATTTACCTCCCCAAAATGATCATGTAATAGGTTATAATATCAGTCTCAGTAAATTTCAAAGAAATTATTCTCATATAAAACACGGTCTCTGACCACAAGGAATTAAACAGGAAGTCAATAACAAAAGATCATTTTTAATGCCAGTAGTTTCTGGAAACTTAGACACTTCTTAATAACTCACAGGTTAAAGAAGAAATCATAATTGTACTAAGTTTATCATTAGCATCTTAAAGAAGAAACGTGTTGTCTGCCTCACCACCACCACTCCCATACCATAGGATAGAATGTTTTCTCGAAATTCTAAAAGGAAAATATGGAATAAAAATTATTTCATATGCAGTGAGTTAAGTGACACCTTTTTATGGTAAATGGTACATCACATTTTGAAAAATAATGGAAGCACAAATAAGAAAAACAGACAGATCTGAAGTTTGAAAACCTGTGACCTTTCATATTCTTCCAATTGACAGATGCCAGCATTTAGTGGAGAAACCAAAGCCCAAAAAAACTTGTTAAGGCCTTTCACTGAAATTCAGTCACAGGTGCGCAGTCAAAACAGCAAGGATTATCTACTGAGATCATAGCTCAGATTAGATGAGGACCCAAACCTGAGCTCCGACGACAATTTGTTCTGTTAGTCACAGGGTGTCAAGACTCAGATGAAATATCTTGCTGTAGCATCCTTGTAGGACCTCATGCCCACAAGAAGATATTTTAGAAAAGATGGTTTGTTTACCTAGAAAATTATAGTAACTTACAAATTATTTACAATTATATTGTACATTAATTGTTCAAAATTCAGGGTAATATTTTAATGCAAATACTTATCAAAGTAAAGGGAAACCGACACACCTACCATCAACATGGGAGGCTAACATACCTCTCTCAATTATTGATAGTATAAGCAGATTAAAAATTAGTAAATATACACACAAGTCAAACAACACAATAAACATGATATAATGATATATTTAGAATTATACATCCAAGTGGATATATCAAATTTATACCCTAATCCTACAGATTAAGAAATAATAATAAATGTACATTAACACTAACACAGACACAGGTAGTTTTCAAGAAGGAGTGGGAGGGCTCTCTCAAATTATTTTAAATTCTGAAGACCAGTTTTAAAAATGCAAAACTGGGCCAAACTAACAAAAAACATCAAATAATGAATATAGTAGTGTAAGACAAACTTGGGTTCAATTCCTAGCTCTGGCTATTTATCAGTTATATGACTTTGGGCAAAGGCCTACAATATAAAGAAGATTATCAAAAATATAGAATTCCTTGTAAGAATGGTTCTTAGCTTAAAAATCATTGTTAGTGTTCCCAAAATAGAAACACGTGAATTAGAAAAACACCAAGTAACATCCCTGCACGGGGCAGTAAACAGGCAGATTTTGCTGTGTTTAATTTGTTGGGTACATTAGTACCTCTCCCTCTCCCAAACATGCAGTGCACATATAAATGTGAAGATAGCAATAGTTATGCTCAAACTAGAAACTTCTATCAGATGTGAACTCCTTGGGGGCAGGCACTGTATCTGGACTTCATACCCCCTGGAACTTACTTATTACCCCAGTATCTGATACACAGCATGAGCTCAATAAATGTTTACTGTGTGTCTTCACCCAGAAATCTGTTTGTATTTATATGTTTAAGCTTAAACTCACAGAAACTGAAGAGCAGTTATGAGACTGAAAAAAAAATGTTTTATTTACCTAGTATGGTGTCATAGTTAACAGCATGGACCCTGGAGCCAGACTGCCTGAATTTGAATCCCAACTTCACCATTTACTAGTTGTGTGACCTTAGAAAGTTATGAAACCTCTCACTGCCTCGATTTCCTTACTTGTAAAATGAAGAGAATGACTGTACCTACCCTCTTGGGCTTGCTTTAAAGATTAAATGAATTCTAAAAATATGCAAACTGCTTAAGGTAATGTGAACATTGGGAATGCTCTCTAAGTGTTAGCCATTTTTATTTTGTCAGTTTTTATATATGCATTCATGCTTTAAGACTTAACTGGGTTGAAATGATAATTATTTTCTTTTAAAGAATATAGATCAATTGTGAGTTAACTGCATCTGGAAACCACTTAAAATTTCAGGCACATTTTTTTTATAATGAGAAACTATGCTGACAACTTTGGAGATGACAGAAGAATTTCAGAAAAATTGACCCATGTTCAAGGGCATGAAGGCTGAACTGGTATTAAAGTATTCCTCTAAACCTACAAGTAAGAATTATATGATGGCTTTGTGTGTAAATTCTACTGTATTAGCAGTCATGACCCACCAAAGGGATATGATAAAAGCATTTTGCTGTTTGGGCCAAGCACAATGGAAAACTTTGGTAAAATTTACATCTCACTGATCATGAAAAAGTGAACCAGAGTCTTTGAAAGGATATTAGTTTAACCAAGAAGCCCTGAATTAAACTGGTATTATGAAGCAAATGATACTACATTTTACACAGAAACTGAGTAGTGATGTAATAAAACTTACACTGTTGCAGGTTAGATTCTGTATGCTTTTGAACACAGATATCTAGAACTAATCTAGCTATATCAAGAAGCATGATGGTGTCTACATTCTCTAAAGATTAGAATTGAAATTGGGCTACAAATTATAGCTGAGAATGAAAATTGTGGACTATAAAATGTCAGTGGACTTTTATGTCTGGCCAAGATGAAGTAACACAAAATGGATTTCCACCCTGCCTCAAACAAGTCCCTCCCCAAATGGATAAAATACATGAAATAATGATAGTTTTTAAGATACTGAGCATTAGGCAATGAAGGCCTGTGATCCCTGAGATTTGGGAGACAAATAGGGTTAGCACTCTGATTTTACAGGCTCACTGTCTCAAGACAGATTCTAGGCCACAGTACAGAAAGGAAGAATGAAAGCAGAGCCTGGTGAACTTCCTGAGTTGAGGTGACAGAGCTGACAGTCTGGGAAAACCCAGATAACTAGAGTTCATAGGAGAGAGTACCTGAGAGAGCCACACAGGGAGAGATCTTCAAAGAGCTGCAAAGGGTCTCCCTAGAGTATTCAGCATAGGACTGATCAGCATATGGCATGCCTATGAGAAATTACATCAGGCAGGGAAAGAACCAACCAAAGGGATTCAAAAGAACAGTGCCCATCACTTACCAGGGGTTGGAAGTAGTGCCTGTTCCATCAGCCAAACTGGAAAACCTCATGAGTCACAGGGCACAGGGCAAAGTATTCAGAAGGGTCTTGCCTCCATAATGGGAAATAATTAGTCCTAGACTGTACATTGCTCTGGTCCCATCTAGCATATCTAAACAGAAAGCCTGAAAGGATACATTTGTTTCCAGGTAACTCAAGTGCATCCCAGAATAGAGCTCAAGAATATTTGTAGTAGTACAAAGTATGCAGCACCCAGCAAGGTAAAATTCACAATATCTGGTACCCAGTAAAAAAATTAACAGGTATGCAAAAAAGCAGGAAAATACAGCCAACTATAAGGAGAAAAATCAAGCAAAAAGTGACAAAGAACTGACATAAATGTTAGAATTAGCAAGCAAAGTCATTAAAGCAGTTATAAGTGTATTCCATATTTCCAAAAAGTAAATAAAGATATAGAATATATTTTTTAAAAAGACCCAAATCAAATCTAGAGATAAAAACTACATCTGAGATGAAAAATACATAGAAAGGGATTTATAGCAGATTACACATTGTAGTAGAAAAGATTAGTGAACTTGAAGACAGCAATAAAAACTATCCAAATGAAACAAGACTGAACAAGAAAAAAGACTGGAAAAAAAATAACAGAGCATTAATGAGTTGTGAAACAACTTTAAGCTGCCTGATATACATGTAATTGGAGTCACGAAAGCAAATGCAGGCACTGAAAAAATATTTAAGGAAATAATAGGCAAAATTTTTCTAAATTTGATGAAGACCATAAACTCACAGATCCAAGAGCTCAATGGACTTCATGCCCAAGAAATATAAAGAAAACTTCATAGTCAAAAATTTTTTAAGACCATAGATAATAAGATCTTTAAAAAGCTTAGGTGGGGGAGAGGACACATTAAATACCATAGAACAAAGATAATGATGAAAGCAAATTTATCAGTGGAAACAATGCAAATAAGAAGACACTAGAATATCTCTAAAATACTGAATGGAAAAAAAACCTGTCAACCTAAAATTCTAAACTCAGTGAAATATCCTTCAAAACCAGAGGTGAAATAAAGACTTTTTCAAACATGCACAAATTGAAAGAATTAATTGCCATCAGACCTGCACTATAAGAAACAATGTTAAAATCATTCAGGTAGAAGAAAAATAATAACAGAGAGAAATACGGGTATACACAAAGGAGTGAAGAGTACATCAACAGTAACTGTGTGAGTAAAAATATATTTTCTTATTATTTAAATTATATTTAAAATATATTCAACTGTTTAAAGCATATATATAATATATATATAATGTGAGATTCAAAACATATGCAAAACAAACTTGGAAGACTTACAAAACCTGATTCAAGACTTATTATAAATCTACCATAATCAAGTGAGTGTGGTATTGGCATATAGATAGATAAATAGATTAATGGAACAGAATAGAGTTCAAAAATAAGTCCTTGTGTTTATATTTACTCAACTTTTGATACAGGTACAAGGGAATTCAGCGGAGAAATAATAAACTTTTCAACAAATGATGCTGGAAAAAGTAGGTAGCCATATGCAAAATAAAGGTAAAGATTTCTTAGATATGACATCTAAACATGATCTGGAACTTGATAAATTAGACTTCATTAAAATTTAAAACTTCTATTCCTTGAAATATGCTGTTAAGAAAATAAAAAGACAAGCCACATACTGGAAGAAAATATTTGCAAATAGCATACCCAGTAGGACTTGCATCCAGCATATATAAAGAACTCTCAAAACTCTATAATTAAAAAATAAACAAATTTTAAAAGTACACAAAATTTTTGAACAAATACATTACCAAAGAAGACATATGAATAGCAAATAAGCACATGTAAAGATGCTCAACATCATTAATCATTAGGGAACTACAAAATAAAATCACAATGAGATACCACTACACACTTATTAGAATGGCTAAAATTAAAAATATACCAAATGTTGGCCAGGTTTGAAGCAACTGGAACTCTCATACACTGTAGTGGGACTGTAAAATGTTACAACCACACTGGAAAACATTTTAGTAGTTTCTCAAGAAGTTAAAAATATATCTCCCATACAACCCAGGCTCTCTAGTTTTAAGTATTTACCAAAGAAAAGCATTGTTTCATGCAAAGACTTACATGTGAATACTAATAACAGCATTATTCATAATAGCCAAAAGCTGGAAACAATCCAAATGTTCATTAAGAGTTGCATGGATAAAAAAAAAAGGTGGTATATTCATACAGTGGAATACTATTCAGCAAAGAAAAGAATGACCTACTGACACCCACAGCAATATGGATGAAATCTCCATTATGCTGGCTGAAAAAAAAATCATACAAAACAAATACATACTACATGATTTCATTTATATAAAACTCAAGAAAATGCAAATTATAGTGACAGAAAACATATCAGTGGCTACCAGAGAGGGCAGAGGTATAGTACAGAGAGGGACAGGAATGAAGGATCATAAATGGCACAGGGAAATGTTTGAAGGTGATGGCTATGTTTACTATCTTGATTTTGGTGATGGTTTCATGGGTATAGACAAATGTCAGTATTTATCCAGTTGGATACTTTAAGTGTGCAGTTTGTTGTATGTAAATTATACCTTAATTAAGTTGTTTTTAAAGTTTTAAGATTAAATGCAACTAAACCCTATTGTAATCAGAAGTTTTACAATCATAGAATACCTATAAGGCAGTAGGAGACTTCAAATACATTCAAACAGTTAAATGTTGTTTTATGTCAAAGGATATTTTTACAAAAAAATAAATGATACAGGGCACATTTTAAAATGTTTTATTATTCAATTTTGTTGCTAAGAGAAGAATGTAGTGAGTTTTGAGCCAACAAGACAAGAAATAACAAGTGTTGGCGAGGATTTGGAGAAAAGGGAAACCTCGTACATTGTTGGTGGGATTGTAAATTACTGCAGCCACAATGAAAAGCAGTTTGGAGGTTTCTCAAAAAAACTAAAATTAGAAATACCGTACTACCCAGCAATTCTACTCCTGGATATTCACCCAAAGAAAAAAATCACTAATTAGAAAAGACATATGCACTCCTAATATTACTGCAGCATTATTTACAATAGCCAACTTTTGGAAGCAACCTAAATGTCCATAGGTAGATGAATGAATAAAGGAGACCTGGTACATATACACAATGGAATATTCCTCAGCCATAAAAAGAATGAAATCTTGCCATTTGTAAAAACATGGATGGACCTAGGAGGTATTATGCTAAATGAAATTAATCAGACAGAGAAAGACCAACACCATATGATTTCACTTATATGTGGAATCTATAAAACAAAACAAATGAACAAACAAAACAAAAATAGATACAGACACAGAGAAACAGACTGGTGGTTGTCACAGGGTAGGGAGGTGGGAGGGGAGAGGTGAAACAGGTGAAGGTAGATAAAAAAGCTACTAAGAATGTTTGATACCTTGATCTGGGTGATGGTTACATGAGTATATACACTTGTCAAAATTCATCAAGCTGTACACTAAGATTTGTGTATTTTATTGTATGTACCTCAATAAAAAATTTTTTTTAATCACAGTGAGGTGCCGAAAATTTTTTTAATTAATTAATTTAAAAAAGACAGAAGAGTGTGAAAAGACAGCATGCTCAGAGCTGAGAAGATGGAACAGCACAACATGTTTGTACATAAGTGTTTCCTGGAACTCTAATTAGAATACCATGATTTAGTAAGTGTATCCAGCCATACACTAATTTGATTTTTAGATTTATATGTTTTGTGAGGTATCAAAATCAGTTATGACAGTCATTAAAATCAAGTATACAAATAAACAGAACTTAGAATCAGACCTGCAAGTAGCAGTAACACAAACCAAGATTTTATTGAAACAAAGTGCATTTCATGTCAATGCTCTCATCAAAATGACAGCAAAGGAGATCGGAGGAAGATGGCATGAGCAGGGCAGCAGAAATCTCCTCCCCAAACCATATATATTTGTGAAAATACAACAGACACAACTATTCCTAAAAGAGAGACCAGAAGATAACACTACAACAGCCAGACTACAGCTCCATCTGTGAGAACCCAGTGCCTCACAAAGCGGGTAAGATACAAAGCCGTGACCAGAGGGACCCAAGCACTCCCCCACCCCAGCGCACTGGCAAGAGGGAAAGAACCAGAGTGTGGAAGGAGTGGAAGCACAGGCCCGCTAAATAACCAGCCCTGGTGATCTGCACCAGGAGCACAGACACACATCGCATGGTATACTGGAGATGAGAGAAACGGAACGGCAGGATCCGAGATGGAGACTGCGAGCAGGTCCCCACAGCAGGCACCCCTGAGACAAAAGAAAAGCGGGTGCTTTCTTAAAAGTCTTAAAGAGACAAGGGCCCAACAGTGGAACAAAATCGTCCCAGCATACTCAGCCCAGCAGGCTGGGAATCTTGAGGAACTTCAGGCCCCCTAACAAGCTGCCAGGTAAAGCATCCCCACTGAGCCACTCATGGGGATAAGCAGCCTGCCATTCGTTCCCCCCCGGCCAGCGCTGTGGCAGATCCGCCACAGCTGCCGAACAGCGGGAGAGCAGCCCCGCACACAGCCACCACACAGAATCTCCTCCTGGCAGGTGCGCAGCTAACCAGGAAGGGCCACACAGAATCTACTCCCAGCAGGTGTGCAGCGAAGCAGGAAGAGCCGCAGAAGCCAGAGCAAGGGACGAAAGGCACCAAGGGGTGAAGAACACAAACGGCATGACTGCAAACCCCTGCAGGGCTCTAGGCTAGCCTGAGGGAGGCCCTGTCCATGGCGGCAGCTTAGGGGATTATCCCAGAGACTGCCACCCAGTGTGCAGGTAACCAGCACAGGCTGCGGAGAAGGGCAAGGAGAACAACAAGCAGGAAGGGACTTTGTTCTCCCAGCTGACACACGTGGCGCCTGCCTGCAACCACATCTATCGCCATGA
The DNA here is from genome assembly GCA_029783875.1 of Phataginus tricuspis. Classification (NCBI taxonomy): domain Eukaryota; kingdom Metazoa; phylum Chordata; class Mammalia; order Pholidota; family Manidae; genus Phataginus; species Phataginus tricuspis. The sequence continues at coordinate 83,725,387 of JAQQAC010016209.1, forward strand.
AAAGACAGAAGAATATGGTCATCAAGACTCACCCAGACAACCCCAGAGAGAAGGTCTGATGGGATAGATTTAAACAATCTTCCTGAAAAGAATTCAGAATAAAAGTCATAACCATGCTGATGGACCTACAGAGAAATATGCAAGAGCTAAGGGAGGAAGTCAGGAGAGACATTTGAGAAATGAGACAATTGATTGACGAGCTGACGAGCAGACTGGACGAGGTGCAAGAGAATGTTAATGGAATAGAAATCAGACAACAGGAGTACAAGGAAGCTGAGGCAGAGAGAGATAAAAGGATCCCTAGGAATGAAAGAATATTAATAGAACTGTGTAACCAATCCAAATGGAACAATATTCACATTATAAGAGTACCAGAAGCAGAAGAGAGAGAAAAAGGGATAGAAAGTGTCTTTGAAGACATAATTGAGGAGAACTTCCCCAAGCTGGGAAAGGAAATAGTCTCGCAGTCCACGGAAGCCCACAGATCTCCCAACACAAGGGACCCAAGGATGACAACACCAAGACATATAATAATTAAAATGGCAAAGATCAAAGACAAGGACACAGTATTAAAGGCAGCTAGAGAGAGAGAAAAGATCACCTACAAAGGAAAACCCATCAGACTATCATCAGACTTCTCAACAGAAACCTTACAGGCCAGAAGAGAATGGCATGATATATTTAATGCAATGAAACAGAAGGGCCTTGAACCAAGAATACAGTATCCAGCACGATTACCATTTAAATTAGAGGGAGGGATTAAACAATTCCCAGACAAGCGAAAGTTGAGGGAATTTGCGTCCCATGAACCACCTCTACAGGATATCTTAAAGGGACTGCTCAATATGGAAGCACTCCTAAGGCTAGAAAGATGTCACCAGAGAAAATAAACTCATAGCAAAGAAAGCAGACCATCCAAATACTAACAAAGGCAACAAATAAAATCAACTATCCACAAAAACAGTCAAAGGAATGCAAAAGAGTACAGAATAAAACACCTAGCATATAAGGAATGGAGGAGGAAGAATAAGAAGGGAGAGAAATAATCATCAGACTGTGTTTATAATAGCTTAACTAGAGAGTTAAGTTAGACTGTTAGATAGTGAAGAAGCTACCCTTGAACCTTTGGTAACCACGAATCTAAAGCCGGCAATGGCAATAAGTACATGTCTATCGATAATCACCCTAAATGTAAATGGACTGAATTCACCAATCAAAAGACACAGAGTAATAGAATGGATAAAAAAGCAAGACCCATCTATATGCTGTTTACAAGAGACTTACCTCAAACCCAAAGATATACACAGACTAAAAGTGAAGGGATGGAAAAAGATATTTCATGCAAACAACAGGGAGAAAAAAGCAGGTGTTGCAGTACTTGTATCAGACAAAACAGACTTCAAAACAAAGAAAGTAGCAAGCAATAAAGAAGGACATTACATAATGATAAAGGGGTCAGACCAACAAGAGGATATAACTATTATAAATATATATGCATGCAACACATGAGCACTGACATATGTGAAACAAATACTAACAGAGTTAAAGGAGGAAATAGAATGCAATGCATTCATTTTAGGAGACTTCAACACACCACTCACTCCAAAGGAAAGATCAACAAGACAGAAAATGAGTAAGGACACAGAGGCACTGAACAACACACTAGAACAGATGGACTTAACAGACATCTGCAGAACTCTACACCCAAAAGCAGCAGGATACACATTCTTCTCAAGTACACATGGAACATTTTCCAGAATAGACCACATACTATGCCACAAAAAGAACCTCAGTAAATTCAAAAATATTGAAATTCTACCAAACAACTTCTCAGATCACAAAGGTATAAAACTAGGAATAAATTGTACAAAGAAAACAAAAAGCCTTACAAATACCTGGAGGCTTGACAAAATGCTCCTAAATAACCAATGGATCAACGACCAAATTAAAACAGAGATCAAACAATATATGGAGCCAAATGACAACAACAGCACAAAGCCACAACTTCTGTGGGACGCAGCAAAGGCAGTTATAAGAGGAAAGTATATTGCAATCCAGGCCTATTTAAAGAAGGAAGAACAATCCCAAATGAATAGTCTAAAGACACAATTATTTAAATTGGAAAATAAAGAACAAATGAGGCCCAAAGTCACCAGAAGGAGGGACATAATAAAGATCAGAGAAGAAATAAATAAAATTGAGAAGAATAAAACAATAGAAAAAATCAATGAAACCAAGAGCTGGTTCTTTGAAAAAAGAAACAAAATAGATAAACCCCTAGCCAGACTCATTAAGAGAAAAAGAGAATCTACACACATAAACAGAATCACAAATGAGAAAGGAAAAATCGACGGACCCAACAGAAATACAAAGAATTATTAGAAAATACTATGAAAATGTATATGCTAACAAGCTGGAAAACCTAGAAGAAATGGACAACTTCTTAGAAAAATATAACCTTCCAACACTGGCCAAGGAAGAAACAGAAAACCTAAACAGACCAATTACCAGCAATGAAATTGAATCAGTAATCAGAAAACTACCCAAGAACAAAACCCCCAGGCCAGATGGATTCACCGCTGAATTTTATGAGACATATAGAGAAGAAATAATACCCATTGTCCTTAAAGTTTTCCAAAAACTGGAAGAGGAGGGAATACTTCCAAACTCATTCTATGAAGCTAGCATCACTCTAATACCAAAACCTGGCAAAGACCTCACCAAAAAAGAAAATTACAGACCAATATCTGATGAACATAGATGCAAAAATACTCAACAAAATATTAGCAAACAGAATTCAAAAATACATCAAGAGGATCATACACCATGATCAAGTGGGATTCATCTCAGGGATGCAAGGATGGTGCAACATTCGAAAATCCATCAGCATCATCCACCACATCAACAAAAAGAAGAACAAAAACCACATGATCATCTCCATAGATGCTGAAAAAGCATCTGACAAAATTGAACATCCATTCATGATTAAAACTATCAACAAAACGGGTATAGAGGGCAAGTACCTCAACATAATAAAGGCTATATATGATAAACCCACAACCAACATCATACTTAACAGCGAGAAGCTGAAAACTTTTCATCTAAGATCGGGAACAAGACAGGGATGCCCACTCTCCCCACTGTTATTCAACATAGTACTGGAGGTCCTAGCCATGGCAATCAGACAACAAAGAAATGCAAGGCATCCAGATTGGTAAAGAAGATGTCAAACTGTCACTGTTTGCAGATGACATGATATTGTACATCTAAAACCCTAAAGACTCCACTCCAAAACTACTAGAACTAATATCAGAATTCAGCAAAGTTGCAGGATACAAAATCTATACACAGAAATCGGTTGCTTTCCTATACACTAACGATGAGCTAACAGAAAGAGAAATCAGGAAAACAGTTCCATTCACAATTGCATCAAAAAGAATAAAATACCTAGGAATAAAGTGAAGGAAGTGAAAGACCTATACTCTGAAAACTACAAGACACTCCTAAGAGAAATTAAAGATGACACTAACAAATGGAAATTCATCCCATGCTCTTGACTAGGAAGAATAAATATTGTCAAAATGGCTATACTACCTAAAGCAATCTACAGATTCAATGCAATTCCTATCAAAATACCAAGAGCATTATTCAATGAAAGGGAAGAAATAATTCTAAAATTCGTATGGAACCACAAAAGACCCCAAATAGCCAAAGCAATCCTGAGAAGGAAAAATAAAACAGGCGGAATTACGCTCCCAGACTTCAAATTCTACTACAAAGCTACAGTAATCAAGACAATTTGGTACTGGCACAAGAACAGACCCACAGACCAGTGGGATAGAATAGAAAGTCCAGACGTTAACCCACACATATATGGTCAATTATTATACTATAAAGGAGCCAAGGATATACAACAGGGAAATGCTAGCCTCTTCAACAGCTGCTGTGGGCAAAACTGGACAGCTACATGTAAGAGTATTAAACTGGACTACTGTCTAACCCCATACACAAAAGTAAACTCAAAATGGATGAAAGACTTGAATGTAAGTCATGAAACCATAAAACTCTTAGAAAAACACATAGGCAAAAATCTCTTGGACATAAACATGAGTATCTTCTTCATGAACATATCTCCCCCGGCAAGGGAAACAAGAGCAAAAATGAACAAGTGGGACTATATCAAGCTGAAAAGCTTTTGTACAGCAAAGGACACCATTACTAGAACAAAAAGACATCCTACAGTATGGGAGAATATATTCATAAATGACATATCTGATAAGGGGTTGACATCCAAAATATATAAAGAACTCACGTGCCTCAACAAACAAAAAGTAAATAATCCAATTAAAAAATGGGCAGAGGATCTGAATAGACACTTCTCCAAAGAAGAAAATCAGATGGCCAACAGGCACATGAAAAGATGTTCCACACCCCTAATTATCAGAGAAATGCAAATTAAAACCACAAGGAGATATCACCTCACAGCTGTAAGGATGGCCAACATCCAAAACACAAACAACAACAACTGTTGGCGAGGATGTGGAGAAAGGTGAACCCTCCTATACTGCTGGTGGGAATGCAAATCAGTTCAACCATTGTGGAAAGCAGTATGGAGGTTCCTCAAAAAACTCAAAATAGAAATACCATTTGACCCAGGAATCCCACTCCTAGTAATTTACACTAAGAATGCAGCAGCCCAGTTTAAAAAAGACATATGTACCCCTATGTTTATCGCAGCACTATTTACAATAGCCAAGAAATGGAAGCAACCTAAGTGTCCATCAGTAGATGAATGGATAAAGAAGAGGTGGTACATATACACAATGGAATATTATTCAGCCATAGGAAGAAAACAAATCCTACCATTTGCAACAACATGGATGGAGCTGGAGGGTATTATGCTCAGTCAAATAAGCCAAGCGGAAAAAGACAAGTATCAAATGCTTTCACTCATATGTGGAGTATAAGAACAAAGAAAAAAAAAACTGAAGGAACAAAACAGCAGCAGACTCACAGAACCCAAGAATGGACTAGCAGTTACCAAAGGGAAAGGGACTGGGGAAGATGGGTGGCAAGGGAAGGATAAGGGGGAAAAAGGGGCATTACAATTAGCAGATGTAATGCTGGGGGGGCACGGAGAGGGCTGTACAACTCAGAGAAGACAAGTAGTGATTCTATAGCATCTCACTACGCTGATGGACAGTGACTGTAATGGGGTATGTGGAGGGGGACTTGATGTGGGGAGTCTAGTAACCATAATGTTGCTCATGTAATTGTAGATTAATGATACCAAAAAAAATGACAGCAAAGGTTTTATACCATTAGTAAATATGAAAATTAATTTTAAACAGCATTCATTTCATCCTATCACTTATTTCTGTTTTTGTGAATACCTTATAATATATTTGTACGAGTAATACTATGTAATACATAAGATTATGTAATTCACAATATTAATGGTAGATAATGCTTCATGAATATACATATATTAGGGGTGATCAAAAATTTTGGTGGTAAGGGAGAGTGATGAAAAATGTTGGGAAACACTTCACTTAAAGGAGGGTGAAGGGTAACCATTCTTACAAACTGTCGTATGTTATTGTGATTCTGCTGGCATACAGATAAGATGTATGTTACTTCTGAGAGTATAAATCATCCTGATGACTATAATGCCATTGCCCTGATACAAGTAGGGCAGCCTAATGAGTAAGGATTTGTGCTGCCATAAGTTACATTCCAAAGTGGATTCTATTAAGCTAATTGTGACCAAGGCAATTACAGTATTTGAAGCAGGGCAATCTAAAGCAGTGTCAGAATTAATACCTATTATGTGTGTGGGTTTCCCAAATAGGAGAGAAGCATAACCCTAAATGCGAGGAAATCCAGCCCCCTTCAGAAAAAGAAAGAACTAATTATTTGAGAATCTAAAGGTAGAGGATAGTGGATTCTAGAGCATAGAAAAATGAGACCAAAACAGAGTATGTGGTGAGTCTGCAGAACTTTAAAAAAAAAAAAGACTCTACATTGCTAATTATCAGGAAAATGCAAATTAAAACCACAATGAGAGTTCACCTCACACCAGTTAGGATGGCCAACATTGAAAGGACTAGGAACAACAAATGCTGGTGAGAACTTGGAGAAAGGGGAGCTCTCCTACACTGTTGGTGGAAATGTAAATTAGTTCAACCATTGTGGAAAGCAATATGGATGTCCCTCAAAAAACTAAAAATAGAAATGCCATTTGACCCAGGAATTCCACTTCTAATAATGTACCCAAAGGAAATAAAATCTCAGATTCAAAAAGCCATATGCATCCCTACGTTTATTGCATCACTATTTACAATAGCCAAGATATGGAAGCAACCTAATTGTCCATCAGCAGATCAATGGATAGAGAAGTGGTACGTATACACAATGGAATACTATTCAGCCATGAGAAGAAAACAAATCCTACCCTTTGCAACAACATGGATGGAGCTAGAGAGAATTATGCTCAGTGAAATAAGCCAGGCAGAGAAAGACAAGTACCAAATGATTTCCCTCATCTGTAGAGTATAACAACGAAGCAAAACTGAAGGAACAAAACAGAAGCAGACTCACAGACTCCAAGAAGGGACTAGCAGTTACCAAAGGGGAGGGGTGTGGGGAGAAAAATTTTTAAAAGACTCCATGAAGAAAAGAAAGCTTCCAGGGAGGCAGGACTCCCCTAAAGGCCCTTGTTTGGATGCAGCCACCTGCGCACAAAGGCACCAAAAAATGCCATCTTTTTGTCTGGTAAGAGCTGAGTGAGCACGTGGCACTGCTTACACTGAATTAATTGTTTACACTGAGATCTGCGTTGGTTATTTTATCAACTGTCCCATTCAACTATAGAGTGATGTCCTCCCAAGAAAACGACTCTAAATATACATATTAAAATGTGTCAGTCTTAGCTACCTCATTAAGGCTACTCAAATTTAAGGTAAATTTAAGGTCGATTCAAATTGCAAAGCTGTGAAGTCTGGTTTCTCAGATCCTTCCAAGTTCCCTTTGGATAAAGAGCCCCCGTCTCATGCCCCCAACCCCCTTCTGCTCCTGGATTAAATAATTTAAATGTATCTGGTGCCAGATTCCTCTGTGAGACCTCCCTCTGCTCTCCTGTACTTATCCCTGAATGTCTGTGTAGTTTCAAACCTTCAAACTCCTCCTCTTTCCCTGACCTGGAATTCGGTATTCTACACTACTTACAGAATGTGCAGTGGTTTGGAGGGCCAGCGATATGCTACATGCTGTGCTAGCTGGCTAAGGATATAAGAATAATGCACAGTCCCTGCCCACAAAGAGCTCACAGTCTATCGAAGAAGATACTTAAACAGATAATCATTAAGGAACACAGTTATCAAAGAAATACATGCACAGGGCATTATTATAAGAATATCAAGGTGGGGACCCACTCCAGGTTGGGTAGAGGGGACTAGAAAGGGATACCAGCAGTAGCACAGAAACTGGTTGTAAATAATGTGTATCAGTTGGTTAACCAGGTAGACCGCACAGCATTTACAAAAGCATGGAGGCATAAAGCAACATGGCATGGCCGAGCAGTGCACGGAAGCTGACAGTGAATTGTAAGGGAGGATGTAGAGGAGGCAAGTGGGGATCCTCTCACATGGGGGAGGAGCTTAATATGCTATGCTCAGAAACATGGATATTAGCCTTTGACAATAGGAACCACTGAAGAGTTTTAGGTAAGGCAAGGACTTGTCACTCTGACAGTTACACAGAATACAGATTTGAGGATAAAGGCAGTGGGTAGATGGTGAGAGCCCATAGTAGAGGGCAGGGATAATAGAGATGGAAAGGAAGGTATTGACGACATAACACTGACGTAAGATCTGCGGGACCTGTGAAAGTTCTGCAACAACGAACAGCTTCTTCTTCTTGTAGTTCTGATGTGCTAGATTCCTAACTAAGAACAGTATAGCCTAGAATAGTGCCTACAAGCACTGGATCTGGAGCCAGGTTACCTGAGTTCAAATCACAGCTTCAATATTTTTTAGCTGTGACCTTGGGCAAGTTATTCAACCTCCCTGAGTCTCGTTTTCCTCATTTACAAAAACAGTGATTAATAATAAGAGTTCCTGCATAAGGCTGTGAGGATTCAAGTATACATCATGAGTAAATGGCATAGCATCGTGCTGATCTAGAATAAGCACCCAATATTGGTAGCTGTTTAGTTCTAATTATTATAACCATATGCTTTGGAAAATATATGAGCATATGGCTTTCTTGACATCTTACTATGAAATATCAGAAATTTGATCAGTATTCTTGCCCAGATGAAAAGTCACCATACTGCTCTGCATGGAGGTGGGCTGATAAGCATAAATATTGAGCAAATGTTAGTAATTAGATACGATCAGTTTAAAAGATATTTATTTATACACTGTTCCAGACAGGATTTAAAGTGTCTTACAAAAACATATAAAACATAACAAAATAACATTAATTTAAAAAATAGGATCAAAAAGAAGAAAACAGAGTGGGGAAAGAATAGAGAAGTCAGAATCAAAACTCCAAAACCAAAGGACAACTAGGGTTTCCTAGTGGTTGGCTGGGGTCTAGGCCCCTGCGCGCCTACCCATGGAGCACATCCGTGCCTGAGACAACAGGACCAGGCCTGCCTGCACTGGGGCCCATTCTCAAAAGTGTTAGGGTAGCCAAGTTGTTTTTTTATTTTCCCTAAACAATGAGAAATTTACAACTAGCTCTCAATTTTACAAAATTCTGATTTTGGTCCTTTGCCCCTATCATCCTTTTCAAAATAGGTTTTACAAAAGTGAAGTTTGCATGTACTGAGGCATTTTTGCAGTTTTAGCTCCTTTTAAGATATCCACCAACTGATAAAGAAAAAGTAAAAAAAGGTGATGATGATGATGATGATGGTAGCAGCTACCACTTCTATAATGCCTACTATGTATCGAGCACTTTTCTAAGCCATTTATGTGCATGGAGTCATCTAGTTTTCACAATCATATTCTGAGGTAGGTACTACATTATCGTGTTTTACAAATGAAGAAAGTGACGCACACATAGAGCAAATAACTTGCCCAAGGTCACACACCCTGTAAGTGACAGTCTGGTTTCTGAATTCAGGCAGTCTGGTTCCAAAGTTCAAGCTCTTAACCACTATGCTCTGCGGTCTCTTCATAGTCTGATAATATTGCTTGTGCACGGTAATACTTGGGAAAGGGGACATCCTGTTCTCAGGAACTATAGAGTTTTTAAAAAGTCCTCAGCTAATAGCAGAGGAGGCTCGGTCCAGCTTTCTTTCTCAGCCCCCTGACCTTCCACACAATAATGTGTAACAGATTCTGAGCAAGTCTGCACATGGGAACTGCCTCATTCCCCTTATCCAGGACATCCCTTCTAAAGAATGAAAGGAGCATTGGGAGGAGTACCTAAGGTAAAATCTCTTTTGTTAGCCTTAAAATCATGGGAGAGACAATTTCCTCCAGATTGAATCCAAGTGGTTACCTTTCAATATCACCAAAGTCTATTCATCAATAGTTTGAAGAAATCCCACTTAAAATAATATATATATATAGGTCTCTAAAGTAAGTCCCAGAGGGAAACTCGATGTCTTCATACATATATTTCTCCTACACAGTGGTTGTTTGGATACATGGAAATGTGGCTTTATTGTAATGATTTCATACTTTTTTCCTGCTTTTCAGCCTTTCCAGGTGTTTTAAGCCTACCACTAACCCCAGAAAGCAGATCGCCATAAATGTGGAAAACAGAAGTAGAAAAGATCATAAAAACAAGACCAAGGGTCTAAACACCCACCTTGGGAACAGGGAAAATGCATATATTAAGACATATTCCATTTGGCTTTCCAGCTTACAAGACCTACACTTGGAGCTTCTTCTCCCATGAGTCAGGCAGGCTCACAAGAGCCCCATGAGGTTGATGGGGTGACAGATGGCCTGTTTATCCTCTTCTCTCCCAAAGTCCCTTTCTTTAACAGCCCCAACATGTAAAAGGATCAAAACTTTCCAACTAAAAGAACAGAATGTTTTAAAATCCAGGTCATTTATATGCATAACACTTTTTTTAAAGTCTGGTGAGAGCTGACACATTATCATTTTTCAATGAGCCTTATAACTGCATAGAATACCATTATCTTTCCTTAGTCAACAAGCTGTGATAAACCAGCACCCCTATAGGGAAGACCCCCTTCTCCTGCCACCGTCACAGATGGTAGGGATTTCTAAACCGAACCCTACCTAGCACCTAATTCTTTCCTTCAGGCCACATCAGCTAAAAATCACCCACACAGTCCCCTTAAATGAGAAATCATGATGGTTTGTGACTAATCCAGCCCATGTTCACACATAACTGTGATTTCATGCATTTGGTTTCTTTTTAATTTTAGAGATGCTGTGATGTAGCTATGGCCACAGAAACCTTAAACACAATTAATAACCTGTAGCTGAACTTAAATCTAAGTGTATACATGGCAGATAATTTTAAGGTGTTACTTAAGGCATATAAGACATAAATTAAGTGCTAATTTCTTTCATTAGGAAATACATACAGGAGTATATGTACACCAAAGAGTAGGTATAAATTGGAGAATATAAAATAAAGGTAAAATATTAATATACTGCAAGTCCTCTCTCTAACCTGCTTAACCATAATTACTTTACACATTACATCAAATCCCTAGAACAAGATTAGTCCATGCATTATGAACATCTGGTCTGCAGCTAGAAGCAATGTCCTAAAATTTTTTAAAAATACTAAAGTATAAAAATTTTTAAACTGCTAAAATGTTCAAATTACATGTGTATATATTTGTTTTATCTTCTATTCTGACCTGGCATGTGAAAGTACATTAACAAGTTCTAAGAGAGAAGGAGATATGAATTTTCTTAATTCAGTTAATATAATTTATAATAAAGCAAGGCACTCAGAATGTCTAGATGGACTTTCCTAGCTCAATGTATGGAAATATTTGAGCTTGGTATTATTATTCTAAATAAAACTACACACTCAGTAATCAGCATATCAGTGAGGATACCCTTTTATTTTATAAAAATGAAAAATCTCCACCACTAGATAGTAAGCTATGTGAGAGAAGGGACTTGGTTTTGTTCATCTGTTATGTTCAGTGCCTAAAGTTCTCTCTGGCACATAATATTCACACAATAAATATTTGTTGAATAAATGAGCTGGCATCAAAAATACCAAATATCATATTCAGCCACACGCAAAATCTTATCACTACGGACTTCACTTTTGATATCATTGATTCAAATACTCCACTCTGACTGCAACCCCCTATTCTTCTAGCCTATTCATTCAATGACCTCCCCCTGCCCAACACTGGTTCTCAGACCTCATGGGGGAGAAGTAGTCTTCTGGAGACCTTTTGGCTTTCATCTTGTCAGCTCCTTCCCGACTTCACTTTCTTTCCTACACAGTTTGGATTCTGTTGTTCCAACTGCACTTTTGTCACTATACTCAATAACCCATTTTCATTGCAAATGCAGGATAAAAACATAAACCTAGAAGAGCCCAAGTGTTGTCCTTTATGCCTGCATTGGAACTACTGAAATCTACTAAAGAAAAAATCACAATCTGGTATACTATTATCAATATGAATTCTTAGTCACCAAGCTCACCTCAACACTTCCTGACATTCCAACTATGCTTCCCTGATCCCAGCTTGCTCTCCTGTTCACCATGATAACTATTTCGTGAAAGAAATGAAGACATTTTTATGTTTGCCTATCAATTCAGGAAAATTTTTAAGAGGTAATATTCAATTTTAAAAAGGGAAGATGTAAGAAGGACTCTCATACTTTGTTGGCAAATGTAAATTTGTAAAACCTGTTAGAGGAAGCAGCGTGACAATCTGATTACTAAAAGATTGAACTTCAGAGAACTTATCACAATAGCAACTGTATCACTGATTATATGATACATTGTTCACCACATACCTCTCCCGCTGAAATAAATTCCATAAGAAAAAAGCCATCGTCTATCTTCTTCTCCACTGTACTACAAGCACGTAGCCTAGAAACTGGCACACTGTAGACCCTCAGTAAATCAACCCATGCTTTTTGATATGTTGCAAGAAATAGTTTAAGGAAGCTGATATCAAAGCTATTCTGATGCCTGAGTTGATAGAGCTACAAACAAGAAACAGTGCAGGTGCCATGGACATTTTTCATCTCTTAAGAATTACCTGAGTTCAGGGTAGCTTTAGACAGTCACAGATATGAAATCCACATGTCTCATTACTTCAGCTATTCTGCCACCACTGTCCTATCTCCTGCCCTCTTGCATTCCTGTCACAGCCACCCAGAAAAATCCCCTAGATTGTCTACACCCTGTTCCTATGCCCGGGCTGATGAGCGCTGCTAGAGAGAATGGCTACTGGGCTCTGTGACTTTGGACAGAGACATGAATTTGAATTAGTGATCAAAGCTTTTTTTTTTCTTTTGCTCACTAGGATGTGGCAGCCTGGATGGTATGCCCCAGCTCCTCAGCACTCTCATCAGATGGGCCCTCCCTCAAAATCCCACCCTTACCCAGTTCCTTCCTTCTCCACAGTTTCACCAATCCTGCCCTCCTGCCCCCCTGTCTCAATGGAAGCGCTGCCTCCCTTTCTCTAAGGACAGTCTTTTCACCCCCTCATTCTGGAGCCCCCACCGTCCTGCTTCCTCAGCAACCACACATCATCACAGAAGCTCTGTGCCATCTACACATAAAGGGGCTCATCTCTCTCTATTCAAAACAAACAAAACTAACATTTTCTTATCTCCTGTACCCTACTGTCTATAAGAAACACTCTCCTTCCCATTATGACCAACCCTCTCCAAAGTGTATACTATATTCCTTATCACTGCTTCTCAGTGCTCACTCCCCAAGCCTCCACAATCTGCCTTCCCTCCTCCTGCTGTACTGATGTTGTCATTGACCTCCTAATTGTCAAATCTAATGAACATGTTTTTTAAATGTTTTATAGTGTGTTTTATCTGATTACAAGAGGGGTACACATCAGGAATAAAGTTATGACATATGACAGACTAGAGACAGAAAAACTCGCACTATATAACACGCAATAGGTAAATATCCCTAATATATAAAGTGTTCTTACAAATTCAGTATATAGCTCAAAAGAAAAATATGCAGAGGATATTAAGGAGCAAGTCCAGGGAAAATATAAATAGCTAACACACATGAAAAGATACTTAGCCTCACTAGTGATCAGAGAAACGCAGGTTGAATCGGTTAGATACTATTGTTTACCTATCAGATTGGCAAAAATTAAAGACTGTCCATCCTCAGCAAGGGCATGAGGAAAAGCACTCTCAAGGGTGAGAATAGGAACCCTCTTGGATGTCAGTTCGGTATTGTCTATTCACATTTTTAAATGCACATAAACTTTGACCCACAGAATATTTGTGTGTGTGTGTGTGTGTGTATCTTTGTATCTATATCCACCCTTGAGCATTGTGCAAAGGTGTTTATTGCGGCTTTGTGGTGGCTTGGACTAGAGTGATAGAGGAGTGGAGACGTGGCAGAATATGTGACACAGGTGGAAGATCAGGTCTACAGGACTTGCTGAATAACTGAGAGGAATCAGGGGTGATCCTAGGTTCTTATCTTGGGCAACTGATGATTCCATATTACTGAGATAGCAGAGGCTGACAGAAGGGGCTGGGGATGTGAGAAGAATCAGGAGTCCTGTCCCAACCTTGTTACTTTTGAGATGTCTACTTGACATACAAGTAGAGATGCCACACAGAGCACGGGATATATGAGGCTGCAGCTTAGAAGAAACGCTTGGGCTAGAGACCTAAGTGTGGGAGTGATGAGTGTATAGATAGATAGTATTTAAAGCCAAGGGGCTGGAGGAGTACTTCTAGAAAGACTTTGGATGGAGAAAAGTCCATGGGCTAAGCCCTGCGTCGCTCCAGTGTTCAGAGATTAGGGAGATAATTTTAGTAGAAGAGGTGGCTAAGCAGAAGTTTTTTTGTACAGCTTGAGTTTTAAAGACATTAACATAGATCAAATGGTGAAGAATCACATATTTACCACGGTATCGAGGGGCCTAACTTCATCCAGACCTGTCTTTTAAGGGAGTCTAGCTTTTTTTCTTTCTGAATAGTCTAAAACACATTTAAACAGAATAGCACTTCTTTTTCTTTTATTTTATATAGTGGTTTCCTCACACTGCATAATTCTTCTAGTATAAAATACTCATTTACTCACATAGCACTCAGCAATGGCCTTTCTATAAAGTGTATAATCTAATAACCACCACATGCCTAAAAGGCTAAGAGAGACTTTAGGCCAGAAGCCTAATTTGTAGCATCTTTTATTTTGGGGGGCTGTTCACTTCCCCACTGCACAGTAAGTTTTCCAGCTTCTTAAGTGAAGGCACCAAATGCCTGGAAGGCCTCAAGACATCTGACAAACCACACCCTCTCCTCTCAGTGTAACCCCCTTCCTGCCAACAAGAAGCACAGAGTCTTTGCATTTCCACTTTCAACTTTAGAACTTTGTATCCAGAGACTCAGGCTTTAAAAAAAGGGAGAGGAAGTACTTCCAACTAGGTCAAAGTTGTCATCAGGAATTCAGTCTCAATGCAAAACTCAGCTGAAGGAAAGCTGTGTGAGAACTGGGCCTGGGGTGACCTTACACTGTAGGCGACAGACTGGGGACACTTCGTTTCAGGTCCAGCGAGCACAAAAGAGTGCCAGTTCATAGAAGGGTGATGTCATTCATTAATTCTCTTAACAAACATTAGTAACCAGCTATGATGTGCCACGCTCTGTTATGGTTGCTGGGGTCCCCTGGTGCATAAAACAGACAGAAATCCCTGTCCACATGGAAGTTACATTTTGGGGTTGGGAGAGGGGCAGAGAGTAAGAAAGAAAAAATAAAATACACGGTATGTTACATTAACAAAATGAGGTAGGGAAGGGGCTTCAAGTTTAAACAGTGTGGCTGTGGAAGGCCTCACTAAGGTAACATTTAAGTACAAACTCCTAGCTGTCGGATTTCAAGCGCTCAGGAAGGTGTTTTCTGTACAATCCCACCACTATCAGGCTTCAGGTCCTTGAAGGCAGGGGATCCCAAGCCTAGCACAAATATTTATTACTCTCCTGCTTTATGCAAAGAGAGCTCCAAGATCCAGACCTTGCCCTTTAAGAGGTTACAACAACCTTACAGGTGGAAAAACAACTAAGAGAGGTGTTAAGGGCTTTCCCGAGGTGTAAATAAAGTGCTTTAGGATACAGGATAACTGGCAATTCGGCTTGAGGGAAGAAATTGTGTGTTCAGTAAGGTTATGAAAAGGAGGTGATTTTAGAGCTAAATCTTGAGAGATGAATAGGAATTAATGGCAGGAGAGTGGGTATGAGTGGCAAGTTAGCTTTTCAGGAAAAAAAAGGGTGGGGGGAACAGTTTGAGCAAAGGCCCAGAGACACAATCAGGGAGGACATGTTCTCCTGGACTGTCCCTGCCTAAAGTACTCCATCCATCCCTCAATACAGCAAGCAAGCACACACTTACCCTCAGGCTCTCTGGTCTGGTGGTTGGAAAACCCTTATCACTTACTACACCCTCATTTCTTCCCTAACCAGCAGGGAAGGAAGACTATTGAGTCAAGCATACATCCCTAGAATCCAGGTTTACCCTCTCCTAACTTCAGGACAGTCACTACTGAGATGAGAGCCCCAGAAGTTCCACTCAGTCAGGTACATTCGGGGAGGGGGTGTGTGTGCTTAGAGTGGCCACGTGGCAGTTGGCCCCATGTTGGAAGAAAGTGGTGAAGGAGGTAAGACATCAGTGAGCTAAGTGGTCCAAAGCCTCTGCAGTGCATCTAAGGTGGATAGGATCAAGGATCAAAACTTATGCTTCATCTTAGAAGGGAAATTTTTAATCACGTGGTCCAAACCCTGCGCTATTGAGTGTCCCAAACATCTGAGAGCAGAGGTGGTGTGACAAGGGATAGAATACAAGCTCTGCAGTCAGATGGCCCAGCTCTGCCCCTCATCAGCTGGGTGGCCTGGGGGAAGACCCTTAACCTCTCAGAGGCTCCTTTTCATTCCAACCTAGTTCTAGTTGTAGTGCCTACCACATAGAATTATGAGAATTACATGAGATAATTATGTAAAGAACTTATCACACTGCACAGCTCAATGGATTCTAACAACCATTATTAATAGCAGCCTTTAAGGGGAAAAGCTCAGAGAGCATCAACCAGGATGCTACATTCACTCACTGACCAATTATCCCAGGACAGGACTCCAAACCCCATTTCACTGCTCTGACCTAGAGTAAGGCACCAAAATTAGTGTTACCAGAAATGTTCATCGCTTGCTAGGAAGTCTCACAAGCCAAGGTGGTGGTCTTTTCTACTTGGATTTCCAGCAAGTGCTAAAAAAAACCCTCCAACTCCAACAAAAAATTTCATCAGGGCCTTAAGTCTTTGCATTAAACATTGTTCTCTCCACAGCCCAACATGGGTAAACACATTAGGTCATTAACACCTTAATATTAATGGATTGATGAGGGGTGAGGGTGGGGAGCTGAAAGCGCAGAAAAGAAGCCAGTTAAAAATAGGAGGTCCAGGATGTACTGAAAACTAATTTCTGCTACAGATGTATAAGGTCTAGGGTCAACCCTGCCAAAACAGTATTCTGGAATGCTACGTCCTGTGGTCCTGAAGAAGCTGGGTACTGCGGGGGAAAAAAGGTTGGTTAAGGAGAAACAGATCACCTGTTCAAGCCACCAGAATGCTAACCAAATGATTTCACTACGAAAAAAAAAACCAACCATTCCACGTTAGGGGCGGGAGGAACGTCTTTTGTGCCCTTTCACAAAATATTACAGAAGATAGAAGTATTCTGTGCCCCTTCTGAGGACTTGGGGTGGGGGGTAGGGGAGGTGGGCTCCTCCAGGAGCAAATCGCCTTAGCCTGCTTTCAGGATGGCAAGAGAAAGCAGTTCAGCTCCAGAGCACACAGCCGGCTGCCCAGCCCCAAGCGCAGAGGGAGCCCACTGAGGCAGGACTCAGGGCCCACTGGCCTCCAGCCTTTACCTGTGGCTGATCCGCCCAGGCCAGGGGAACCCATACCGCGAGGTCCGAGGTCCGGAAGCAGTGCGGGGCCGAGACCCCACGCGGTGGCCGGGCGCTGCAAGGGGAACCGCTGAAAAGATAACTCGACGCCTCCGAGGACGCAATACCCGCTAGGAACTCGGCCCCATCCCCGCCCCCAGGGCCAGCTCTTGGGAGCGGCTCCTGCTCCAGCAGGCGGGAAAAGCCGGGCCACTCCGCGCGAGGCGACACAGGGAGAGGCAGAGCCCGGAGGGGCACAGCCCGAGTTAGCGAAAGGTGGGCCAGGGAAGGGGCCAGAGAGGCCCGGGAGAAAGCAAACTGGCGGGGAGGGACCGCCCCAGGCCGACCGGAGTCAGGGCGTGGGGGTGCGTTCCGGACGGGTGGACAGGGGAGAGCGGACAGCCGGTCAGCTGGGGAGAAGGAAAGACTGGGAGAGCGGCTAGGGGCAGGGAAAGGCACAGGTCCTGAGTTGGGAGTGGGGGAGCTTAGGCAGCGAAAGGGGGCTGGGGGCCCAGGAGGAGCCCGGACCGGGGGCCAAGGGGCGGCCTCTGGCAGCGGACCTACCTGTCACCTGCAACAGCTGCCGCGACAAGGCGAGACGTCCCAGTGCCGGATTCAGGGGAGGGTCTCCGGCTCCAAGAAGACCGCAAGCCCACTCTGGCAGCCCGCCCTTCTCACCCTCCTGGGAGGCGGAAAAAGCTGCAACTTTCCCTGGAGCGGGGAGGAGCTGGACTCTTAAAGGGGCCGTACAGAACTCCGGGCTCCCTAGCAGGGGGCCCCGCCACCCGGAGGGAAGCTCTGAAAGTCAAAGCTTTAAGGCATGGCGGAGAAGGCGGGGTGCCCTCCCAAGTTAGGAAAGGTAGCTTGAGGACTGAGGATGGGGGTTTACGACTAGACCGGGCCCCACTTTCACTTCCATCTGTGCTCACTCTCTTCTTCAGATGATAAATCACCTGCCTCTTCCGCTCCGCCAAGCCAACACTGTCAAACTGTCGTGTACTTCTAAGAAGATGGAGACTAGACCATATAATTTGGGGAGGTAAAATATGATACCATTCCGATCTTTTATTTCCGACCTTTTATGGCAAATAAAAATGTCTGTCTAACATATAAATGTTTTGAGCAAAGGACATAGGCGAAACACACACACAATGGGCACAACTATTTACAACATTCAATTCACTAGTGATCAAAGAAAAGCAAATTAGAACAATAATGAGATTCTTTGGCAAAGGTTTTTTGTTTGTTTTTGTAACACTTAATGATGAGAAAGTGACCACCTAACAAGGTCTCTCATAATTGCTGCTAGGAATGTATGTTGGTTAAAAACTCTTTCTAGAAGGCATGTGAACAATATTGTGTCAGTAGACTTTAAAATTTTTATATCTACCCAGATATTGCAGACTCCTCTCCCCCCTCTCTCCCTTCCTCTCATCAGCCATTAACCATGCTCAAGTCCCTCTCATCTGTCATCAGCAATTAAACACGTGTAAGTCTCTACCATCCTTACAAAAAAAAAATCCTTCCTACACACTAGGTACCTCTCCAGCTCCTCTTTATGGGTAAAGTTATTGAAAGCGTACTTCAGAGGTACATTTTCAATACCCATTCCCTCACTTCCTGCTAGCCATTTGGCTTCCTTCCTCAACACTCCACTGAAACTGTGCTCAACAGAACACCTAATCAATGACCTCTATGTCAATAAATAAATAGGGCATTTTCACTCCTTATCTTGCTTGACCTCCCCCTATATTTAACTTTGTTAATCATTTCCTCCTGCTTAAAAGTCTTCCTGTGGCATCTATGACACACACTCTTTTGCTTTTCCTCCTACCCCTTTGCCCTCTCTTCACTATCCTTTGTAAATTCCACTTCTGTTATGCAACCTCTGAAAGTCGGACATTCTCAGAGTGAGGGTACATATACTCTCTCCCTAAATGATCTCTTTTACTCATTTAACTTGAATCACCATCCATATAACTGTAACTTCAGAGTTCTATACAGACCTTTTCACTGAGCTCTGCCTTCTTGACATCTCCACTTGGATGTCTTACAGGCACCTCAAACTCAACACATCCAAAGCCAAACCCACCAACTTTTTCTCTTAAATTTGCTCCTCCTCCAGCATTTTGTATCAATAAATGACAACATGCCCCCCAAGGCAGAAACTTGGCACCTAGCATGGTACCTGGCACATAGTAGGTCCTCATTAATATTTGTACAATAAATAATGGATGTGTCCTAAGGAAACAGAAATATACACAAACTTTTTGTATAATGATATTAACCCAGGTATTAGAATAATAAAACACTAGGGGAAAAAAACCCTAATGTTTCTATGGTTAAGAAACATAGTATAATCATGCTGTGGAATATTATATTCAATAAAGCTTATTTTTACACATAGTTTACAATGATAGGAAAATGCTTATGTTCCAATATTAATTCAAAGTGGGATGCAACATCTGATATAAATATGATCACAACAATTCATGGAAATGGGTGGAAATGCATGGAAAAAGGACTAGAAGGAAAGATGCAAAATACTAACAGTGGCTGTCTCTAGGTGGTTGAATTAAGTGAATTTTTTGTTTCCCTCCTACTTTTCTGTATTTTTTCAACTTTCTGATAATGATCATGTGTTGGGTTTCTTTTTCAATAATAAAAATTTTTTTGAAAAATTTTAAAAGGAAAGAAAAAATCATTTTAATTTTAGCAGATAAAACCATAAAATTCAGCTCCCAGCCTCTACCCAGAATTTTCTTCCATACTTTAGCCCTTCAATACCCTGCCCACAGCCTAAAGTGTGAAGAAGCCACTTCAAAAAGGAAATCCATTTGTTCTCTCTAGCTTTGCCAACTCAGCCCTCAGGGCCCTTCTGCTCACCCCTGGGCACTGGATGTGCTCCACCTCCCTAACTAGGCCCATGGGAAGTCAGACCTACCACTTACGCACTCCCTTCCTTACAGGTATGCTTAGCAGGAGCTGCAGATACCCTTCGCCAGAAGGGACTCCAGGAAACATTTAGTCCAGTCCCCTTATTACTCTGCAAAGTTTCCAGACATTTAAAGTTTTTATTTCTTTCTATATGTGCAATTTCTCACTCTCCAAGGTACACCTCCTTAAAGACGATGTGATGACCTGACTCCTTTACTCTAAGACAGTCCCACTGAACCAGCTACAAACACAGAGAGAGACAAGCATAAATGATGAACCAAAACAATCAGGCAAGGGCCTATGTTACAAAGATTCTGGGTTTTGCAAACTGTCTGATCCTCTTTCTTTGCCACAAGAATTCTGTGCTCAAATTCTTATAAGAAATACTGTGGGGTCCAGTGCAAGCAAACCCAGGCACTATCCTGTGCAACAGTGTGGACAGGAGCTTACAGATTCTTATTCTAGTATAATTTCTAAAGCTCCTGTCCCATAGTGAATGATTGGATCCAATGAGTTGTTGGACTTTGCCACATTGAGGGAGTTCTGGCTAATGCAAACTAGTAAAATGGAGATTTTTTCCTCAGCTCCAAGTGACAGGATGCCTTGGTATGGAGTAATTGCTCTTTCATAAAAGTATTAAATACTTCAAAACCACATAGGTGTATAGAAAATAATGTAACAACAAGGATATGCCTACTACCCAGCTTAAGAAAGAAGCCATTACCACTACAATCGAAGCCCTCTAGATACACCTACACCCCGAGGTTTTCACTATACCAGATTTGACCTTGATCATTTCCATGTCTTTATACATTTACTACATATATGTCTATCCCTAAACAATATGTAGTACTTTACATAAATAACTGTATGTACCTTCCACAATTTGCTTTCCTCACTCAACATTATGCTTAGGAGATTTATCCATGTCGACATATGTAGCTGTAATTCACTCATTTTCAGTGCTATAGCGCATTCCAGGCATAAGGATATTGTGACTATATGTCTGTTCTCTTATTGATCAGGTATTTTTCAATTGTCAAACTCTTAATTCTGGATACCAGGACACGTCCTCTTCTTGTTTGATAATAGTTTACTTTTGTTAAAAAAAAAACAAAAACAAAATAAGGCTTCCTGACAAAGCAGGTTTAGTGCACTAGTTGTCTACGGTATGGCTGTAAAAAGTAGATTCAGTCTCTTATTCAGTCAAGATCAGGGTTTCTCCACCTCTGCACTACGACATTTTGCTTTGTTAGCGGGGGACGGGGGAGCTGTCCTATGCATAGTAGGGCGTTCAGCAGCATCTCTGGCCTCTACCCACTAGATGCCAGTAGTGACAGCCAAAAACATCTCATGGTATTGTCAAATGAGAACCAGTGGTCAAGATATAATGAGTACCCATCATATGAGAAGGACTTTACTACTGAAGTGCTATGGGAAGAAAGAAAATGAATAAACACTGAAAAAAAGTCCCTTCATTCAAAGATACATATTGTGCGTCTACTATGTGCAAAGATTACTGTGCTAAGCACTGGGATTTTGATGACCCTTTCCTCTAGGAGTTCACAGTTCGTTGTGTGGGGTGAGGGGAGGCAGACAAACCATAAAATCATAATATGGTTGGAAAGTGCAAAGCTGGGGAGTTGCCCAGGATATGTGGGAGCCCCTGGGAAGGCCAATTACACCAGCCAGGTGGGGAGTGATCAGTGAAGGGCCCCTGGAAAAAGGAATAACTTCCCTGAATCTTAAAGGGTAAGTAGGAATTAGCCAGGCCCAAAAGACACTCCAGACATTCCAAGTAGAGGAATAGCATAAGCAAAAACAAAAATACTAGAAATAAAAGGTCTACACAAAGGAAACAGAAGGAAGCTGTCATTGCTGAAGTATACAGGTTAAAGAAAAAATAATAGATGAAGGTAGAAAGATGGTGTATTAGTCTTCTAGGGCTGCCATAACAAAGTGCCACAAACCGAATGGCTTAAACAACTGAAACTTAATGTCTCACAGTTCCATAGGGTAGAAGTCTGGGATCAAAGGGTCTTAATTGGTTAAGGGTTAATTCTTTCTGAGGGCTGTTAAGGAAGAATCTGTCCCATGCCACTCTCCTACCTTCTGGTGGTCTGTTGGCAATCTTTGGCATTTCTTGCCTTGTGGAAGCATTACACCAATCTCTGCCTTCATTTTCACGTGGTGTTCTCCCTATGCATGTGGCCTTGTGTCCAAATTCCCCCTTTTTATAAAAACACCAGTCATATTGCATTAGGGCCCACCCTAATGACCCCATATTAACTAAATACATTGGCAATGGTCCTATTTCCAAATTAGGACACATTCTGAGGTATGAGGGTTTAGCACTTCTACATGAATTTTTTGGGGGGGATACAACCCATAACAGATGGGTAGGGATTAGAACTTCAAAACCTTGTGAGTCATGTTAAAGAATGTGGACTTTATTCAGTGGCTAATTACAACCATTCAAGGAGCCCTGGAGTTCTCTACTCCATCATTATTGGTGATATCACTCAAACCATTCTCCGTTCTTTTTATGGTTGAATAATATTCCACTGTATGGCTATGCCACATTTTGCTTACCCATTCAACATTTGATGGACATTTGAGTTATTTCTACATTTTGGTTATTATGAATGTTTCTGATATAAACATGCACATATGAGGCTTTTTTGAACCTATGTTTTCAAATCTCTTGGGCATATATCTAGGAGTGAAATAGCTGAGTCATATGATAACTCTATGTTAACCTTTTGAGGAATTGCCAGACTGCTTTCCAAACTGCTTGCACCATTTCATTTTACATTCCCACCAACAATGCAAGAAGGTTCCAATTTCTCCACATCCTTGACAACACATTACTACATTTTTATTGCAAACATCCCAGTATCTCATTGTAGTTTTGATTTGCACTTACCTCATAATTAATGATGTTAACCATCTTTTCATGTACTTATTAGCCATTAGTATATCTTCTCTGAAGAAATGTCTATTCAGATCCTTTGTCCACTTTTAAATTGGGTTATTTGTCCTTTTATTATTGAGTTGTAAGAGTTCCTTATATATTCTATTTATACCTTTGAAAAGAGAAAAGGTGGATGGGGGAAGATGACATTCTTAGGAGGGGAAGTGGTGTGCTGAATGCAAATGTCAAGAGCAGGTTTTGTTTTTTGGTTCAAGAGGAGAGTCCAAGTGAAGGCAAAATGTACTGAATTGTATTAAGGATGTGTCCTTTGTGGCTATGAACAAAACTAAGCATAGGGCCAGTTTGTTCTGTGGAAGTTGAAAATGCAGGCCCAAAAACTTTTAAGGCCTATTCAAATATTTATTCTGAGTGATCATTCACTTTAATAAAAGCATCTTTAAGGGAAAGGGAAAGAAAGCCATTACTTACCAGGATATGAAAGCAAAAGACAGGGGCTCCTTGTTACAAAATGCAATGACCATAATTTTAGTTTTATTTTCCTTTGACACTCTAGCAACATTTGACAGTGTTGCCCTTTCCTTCCTTGTTAAAGTTTCTTCTTCTGTGGTTTCTGGAACACCACAACGTCCTAGTTCTCCTATCTCTCTGGCTATCTTTCTTAATTTTCTTAGACCCCCCCACTTTCTCTGCCCACAACTTAACATTTAAGGCTGAAATGTCACATTAATTTGTTCAGAAGTCCGAGGGCTCTAACATTTACTAGTGCCTGTTATATGCAGGTTTTCATGAGCTGGAAATGCAACAGCAAACCAAAAACGATCTTGTGTGTGTGGAGCTTACATTCGAAATCAAAGAAAAATACGTGACACATAAGCAGAAAAACAAGCATTCATACATTGCACTCACCATTACTCTAAGTACTATCCTAAGGCATTAAGATATGCATGCATTTAGTCCTCACAAAAATCCTATGATGTAGATACTATTATTATCCCCATTTTACAAATAAATAAACTGAGCACAGAGGTAAAATGGTTAAGATTGGAAGCCAGAGAAATGGTTTAGATTGGAAGCTCCAGAGTCTATGTTCTTAACTAGTACTC
The DNA here is from genome assembly GCA_029783875.1 of Phataginus tricuspis. Classification (NCBI taxonomy): domain Eukaryota; kingdom Metazoa; phylum Chordata; class Mammalia; order Pholidota; family Manidae; genus Phataginus; species Phataginus tricuspis. The sequence goes on from JAQQAC010016209.1 coordinate 83,749,480, forward strand.
TATATTGCCTCTCAGCAATAAACAAATATATAAAATAGGATGTGCTAAGAGGTAGCTAAATTGGTATTTCAATTATCATTCCTCACCATTCAACTCCAGTCTATACAGTAAAATTCTAGAGGTTAATTGGAGGAAAGGAAAGAGGATTTTGTTAAGGAATTCATGGGAGTATAAAGCACTATGCTTTCCCAGCTCAAGCTAAGCTAAAAGGCCCCAATTAAACCTTTCAAGAGGGGATACTGGTATCTTATATTCCCAGGCTGGAGGCTTGCCACACTACAGAAATTTTAGGCCTGCCTAAATTGCCACTAAAACAGGAGGAGTTCATGGGAGAACCTCACTGTGTCTTTTGGTGTCTGGAGAAGACAGAAACTTTACTTGACTTTATAAAAATTAATTAATTTTTAATTTTTTATTAAAACATAGTTGATATACAATATTATGTTGGTTTCAGATGTCCAACATAAGGATTTAACAACTATATACTAGTAAATGCTCACCATGATAAGTGTAATTTTCCTCTGTGAACATACAAAGAAATTACAGTATTATTGGCTCTATTCTCTATGCTGTACTTCCATCCCCATGCTAATTTATTTTATAAATTGAAGTTTCTACCTCTCTACCCATTTCACCTATTTCACCCATCCCCCAATCCCCCATTTTTATAGTAACCAGCAGCCTGTTCTCTGTGTTTATGAGCCTAATTCTGTTTTGACTTTTACCTGAAGAAGTCTAAAGGCAGAAGCCTGGCTGAAGTTGTTCACAAGAGCATGGCAAAGAAAGAGGTCTAGACTTCCAAGGGACCATGTTGTCTATGAGTCAGGTAGTTACCTCTGAGCGTAGCTGGCATCTCCAGCAGAAGAATGCAGATCCCATAAGAATGGTGCAATGAAGAGGCCCCCACTAGGGGCTGTTGAGTGAAGGGGTCTCTGAAGAAACCACAAAAGCACATCACAAGGAAAGGCAGTATTTGGGCATTTACCTCACAAAGGGTATTGATAACCAGATCACTCCGGCCATTAAATAAGCCTCTCACTGTTCTTTTAAGATCCACTCTCCCTACCCAACCCACCCCTCAACCCTGGAGGAGCCAGAAGCAGCATAAGTAGGAGAGAAGGTGGAGCAAGGAGATTGAAAGGACAGACCAAGGCACTTTTCTTCACTGGAGATCTGTGGGCTCTCTAGTCAAGCTGCACTGGAGGTTGGGGGCTTCAGGAGAAGCTTTAAAATGAACGTGAGAGGGAAAATTTGATTTTGAATGGTTGAACTTTTGAATACCTGAGAATTAAACTATTGTAAATATCTGAGAATAACCAAAAGGCTAATGGGTTACATACATAACATACTATGAGATAGTGATGTATCACCAAAAAAAAAGCAGGTAAAGGAATAGAGAGTCACAAAGGTGCTATTTTCATAATAGTCAGTCAAGGTAAGAGTCTCAGGTGAGGTGATCCAAATGAAGAAAAGAAACAAGCCATGGGCATGTCCTTGGCCCTCATCTCCTTTCAGTAGACAAGTTCTCCTTGCATAATCTTGTCCATTCACATGGCTTTGATTTCCCCCAATGAATCTCAGTCTTGTATCTCTACCCTAAATTTTCTCCACATCTGCAGACTCTCTTAATGCCTACGAGGTATCCCTGCTTCAATGACCACAACCACCTCAATTTGACTTTTCCACACTTAAATTTCATCTTCCTTCCAAATTTCTTCTGTCCCCGACGTTTTCCATCCCAGTGAATAGTACTACAATCTACCCAATAGCACAAGCCAGAAACCATCCCCATATGTAGTCCCCAGATCCTATGGTTCTCATCACCCAGCAAGATCTTGAACTCCTTCCCACAGCCACTGCCCACACTCAGGCCATAACCATCTCTCACTAGATTACAGCAATTGTCTCCTAACTGGTCACCCTACTTCCAATCTATTTTCCACACTGCCAGCGAAGTAATCTTCCCTAAATTCAAATCAGATCCCAGAGGAACTCGGTGGCGCTTAATAGTTCTGAGAATTGAGTCTTTTATGTGGCTTCTGATCCCCATCTACCCGACAAGCCTCTTCTTCCACCTTTCCTTGTTCTTGAGTGCTCCTCTCCCAGCCAATCTAAATGATTTCCATTTCTCTCCAAACCCCAAATTCTCTTCCATCTCTTCCATCTCCCTCTATTTTCTCCATGCCAATCTTTACTCATTGTTCAGCCCAAATGTGATCTCTTCTGGAAAGCCTTCCCCCTATGCCCCTCAGATGGGTGCCCCTCATCTGTGCTCCCATTGTCCCCCAGCACCCTTCATATATTTCTGACACAGCACTCATTCTAGAGTGTTCTCATTGTTCAGGAGGCTGCTTCTCACACTAAAATGTCAGCTCCTCATGAGCAGGACCTATGTCTTACTAATCTCTGTATCTGTAAAGCCTGGCATATGAACTAGGTTCTCTTTCAAAATCTACTGTACCTCTGACTAAACTCCTTTTTCCCTCACTCATCCTTTGCCTTTTAATGTCCAACCATTCCTAATGATTCCACTAGTCCACCCATACAGGATGTTTGTATGCCAAAGAACTAGCTGACCGTTTCTTCTAAGGCTAGCTCTCAACCTGGAACAATGTTGCCTGCCTCCCCAGGGGCCATTAGGCAGTGCCTGGAGAACACTTTTGGTTGTCACAGGGAAGGGGTGCAACTGGTATCTAGTGGGTGAGGCCAGGAGTGCTGGTCAACCTCGTGTAGCACACAGGCCTGTCCCCCATGGTGAAGAAGTACCCAGCCAAAAACGTCAGTAGTGCCGAGGCAAAGAAACCCTGCCCAGGGACAAGCAAAGCCCCTCAACTGTGGTGTACTTAGTAGCCATTTTCTCCTATGCTGAATTACAGAGCTGCCTGTGGGATTCAGTCCTGTCTGCTGGGGTGTAAGATAATGGTGAGGAGGAAAAAGAAGTCATAAAGATAAAGTTCTCGTGGGCTGAGGTTTCCCTTCATCTTGCTGGATGAACAAAAGCACATGTGAACGTATGCCAAAACCCTTATTTGGAAAAATGCTCGCTTATAGATAGGAAAGGCTTTAATTAAATTCAGAGAACTCTTTAGAGCCATTGTTTTTGACTCAAGCTAAGCACACTAGACAAACTCTTGTACAGGTGGAAAAATAAAGGGCAATGAGCATTGGTTGAGCCATTTCTATATGCCAGACACTGTATAAAGTGCTCTATATGCATTATCTCTTTTAATCCTCAAAATAGCACTATAAATTAAGCCCTGTTATTATCTCCATTCTACAGATGAGGAAACTGTGGCCTGGAGAACCTAGGTAACATTAATGCTTAGTGAAGAAATAAGTACTTAAATCCAATGTCTTTCTATTACACCATGCTAGGATGATTCAGTGCACATAAAAATCAAGTGCTCAAAGCAAAAGATAACTTCTAATACTTTCAACATTTGGTTTGCTTCTGTCAAACTTAAAAAAGGAAAATTAGTTTGGCATCCACTTTAATCCAGTTAACTCTTTATTTGATTCTTCAGACTTAGAGTAGGACCCATCTTCCTTTGCTACATTTCCATTTAGGGGCCCTATAGTCCAATAGGATCATGCTTGGGCTGGCAATACAAAGATATGAGCTCATTAAATTGATCATGTATCCTTGAAAAAATGATTATCATATTTACCTCGCTATTCCTTGGTTTCTCATTTACAAAATAATAAAGCTTGATTATGTTAACAACAGGCTATGATACATGTGATATATCCCACATGTAGGCCTTTCTAATATGCAGCTTCAGGGTCCCTTCTCAGGCCCAGACCCACTCCCTAGCCAAAGTCCCCTGGGATTCAGTCTGCCTTTCCCTCTTTCTAAAAATGCTGCTACCCATTCTGTCCCCTTGGGGTTCTCATCAATATTCCCATTCCCCCATTCTGTAGAGTGGGAAACAATCTCAATACTCATATAAGACATATAATGTAAACTGTTATATCATTACTAAGCTAATCCTTCCCTTGCAGAGAATGACTATTGCATGGGCCAGAATCAGAGGAAAGCATGGATTGTGAACTTTTCTGTTGCTATTGAAAACACCATTGAAGACTGCTTTAGTATGATCTCTAATGCTCTGTAGAAATGGTGGCCATCATAACAGAATTGTGCCTGCCTTAGAATGCCTCCATTATTCAACCATCAACAGTTGCCCCAGTGCAAAGAACAGTTTGTGCTGATGTTGTAGCATATAGTCTATTGCATGTCACAGCCCACATTACTAGCTTCCCCTCACTCTGCTTATACTTACTCTAATCACAAGCTTCATCTTCAGGGATCTTGAGATCACATCTCCACCTACCTTGCTGTTGTCATTCCTTTTTGATAATGCAGTTCAAAATCTCTCTTCAGACGTATACAGAGGAACTATCTATCTACATGTCTCTTCACTTGGGTTTAATGGCTACTTCCTTCTCCTAAAATTCTCTTGGTGTTTTTTCTTGCATTCTTGCTTGGCAATTTTGAGGCTGTTCTTAATGTGCAGCCCTAGGCATATGAGAATGAAGCCTGACAAAAATAAACTGCAATTAGTTGTGCAGGCAGTTACTAGGAAGCTACAGCAAATTTGTTGAGTCCTGGCACTCATTTTGAGCAAACAAACAAGTTTACTGAGAGTCCACCCTTCCTAGATAACTTTCTATTTGGAGTCCAGTGAACTTACAACTATCTCACTTCAGCATGAACTGAAAAGATGCAACAAGATTTCCAAAAGAAAGATATTTGACCCCTAGAGGTAAAGTGAAAAGTTATTTTATTTTATTTTATTTTTATTGAGGCACATACAATAAAATGCACAAATCTTTGTGTACAGCTCAATGAATTTGACATGTGTATGTGTTCACATAACCATCACTAGATCAAGATATGGAACATCCTCACTAATCTTCCCCCACTTCACCTATTTCACCCAAAAAGAAGTCATCTTCTTTTATAACTAAGAAGACTGGTTTCCTCTGTACTCTAAGTCCTATGATTGTCCTGTGACACATTTTTCACATTATCTCTTTCTTTAGGTCTTCAAAGAAGCAAATTCACAAGATCTTCTTAGTGAGAACAGGAAAGGAAGGACAAAGCAGGAAGGATAACGTCCACATTCCAGCCTTCTGTTGCTACTGCTAACTGTTCAGAGGAGGAAACTGGTAGAAAGCTGATGCTTCAGTTGCCCTGAAACAGTGAGAAAAATAATCAGTTGGGACATCCCCCAAGAAGAAAAACTGTACATTGGCACCAATCAGCCAGATCAGAGTAGCCTCTGCTCTGTGAACATCTCTGCCTGTGCAGATTCCCCCTCTCTGGGGGTCTCTTTTCCCAGGCTAATTTATAAACTTGGTGACAAAAGGGTTAACTGTTTGGGGTCAGCATAACACAGAGCAGTGGAAAAGCAAATACAGAAAATAGGGACAAGATGTTCTACACGTACATAATAGTGTCATTTCTTTTGAGGAGACACAAGAATCAAATAGCAGAGATTTTTGTCTCTTCGGATTCTGAGGGAAAACAAAATGACCTTGGCATCTAGAAAATAAGCTCCAGAGTCGAAGATTGAAGCTATTACCTACAATAAGATTAGATCCTGCCCTGTGGGAACACATTTGTGTTCTGCAGTCAATTTGGGATTAACCTTTTCAGGGCTGCTGGAGAATTCCTTGGTTCTTAACTTCTCTCACTGGGCTGCCTTAGGCTCTAGAGGTTTCCATGTTTTCCAAAGGAGCTTTGTGCACGGCAGCCAGCTGTGCAACTGTGGCTTATTTACCCATGCTTCTGGCTTAGATCCCTCTAAGTGTGAGAACTGGAGAAGGCAGCCCCTCCCAGAGAGCACACAAGCCCAGCCCAGCCCAGCAGGACTTAGTGTGGGTGGGGTCCATCCAGTACATCAAAATGACAGCCCAGAAAAGGACTGAACTATGAAACCACCCACATGTGATTCCTCCTCAGCTGTACTTCTTTTCTTCAAATGCTCCTGCTTTTGTACACACTACCACAGATGGAGGCAGTTGTGCAAAATTCCAAAGGCCCAAGAATTCAAGCTGGCACTGCTTCAGGAATTGTGGATTACTTAAAGAGTTTACAACTTAGTTAAAAAAGGTATTCACCAAAATGTTAACAGTGGTTATTCCTGTGGAGTGGGACTACTACAGATTTTTATTTTCTCTTTGTTTTCCTAAACTTTCCATCATGACTATGTATTACTTGTGTGGATTTTTTTAATTTCCTTTTTCAAAAGGTAACCTTCCTAGACGAGTCATTTTTACTTCCCTGGTGGTCTATCTCCAAACTGTAGAACTATAAATCAGAAGTGTACAGAAAACAACCAAGTAGGGAGCCTTCCACTTCCAGAATTATTGTTCTTTAAAATCATGGAGATAAGGCAAAGGGTGAAGATATGAACAGACTTTATCAGCAGGACCTTGGCAAGAAAGTAATTCACTCTGGATAGTTCAGATGAACAGAGTTTGTGAAAAGACTATTTATAGTGAGCAGTCAGGGTACAAGAAGAAATAAGGGATAGTGAAGTATAAGTGGGAAACCGTTACCATGCTGAGAGCCTTGTCCCTTGGCTGAAGGGGAAAATGGGGGAGAGATTCATGAAAATGTTTGATATCTTGATCTGAGTGATGGTTACATGAGTGTATGCACATGTCACAATGCATTAAGCTGTACACTAAGGTCTGTGCATTTTATTGTATGTGCCTCAATAAAAATAAAGTAAAATAAAATAAAAAGGGAAAATCCTTTTCACTTGAGTTGTAGCGGTAACAGAGTTACTAGAACCCAGTGAGTGCTGGAGGAAGAGGTGCCCATAGGTGCTCTAGTTGTGCAGCGATGCATCTGCTGCCAGAGATGTAGTGCCAGAGTAGGGAGGGAGTACAGGACAAATAACCTGACCACCCTCTCTTCCTGCTATCTGATCTCTTACTGTTTCCACCCCTTTACCAAACCCAAGTACAACCCAACGCTCAAGGGAGCCAAGAATATACAGTCTGCAGGGATAGACCTCCTAGGACACAGAGCAGGGTTAGGAAGGGTAGAAACTGGATAGGGGTAGGGAGTAAACAATAATCATCACTGTCCACCCCTTTTGTCATGCAGAATCCATTCTTGCCCATTGTGCAAAGGAAGAACGCTCATCTTCAACACAGAGGAGATACAAAATCTATGAGCCACCATATCATCATGAGGTGGTACTGATTCAATTATATTCCTGTCCAGAACCTAAATTATAACATTAGCCGCAACCAGTACCCTTCATCAAGGAAGCAAGGAAAGGGAAGTGAAAAAAAGATATGACTGATTAACATAAAATATGCTTTTAGAGTCCTCACTTGCTGAGAAACTCAACAGTCCTCCCTCATTCTTCCCCGTTATTCTTGCCCCTTCAACACATATTCCAGGAACCAGGCCTCCTCTGCATACAATCCTTTCAATAAATGTCCTTGAGGCAGTTACCACACAAGCTAGTGTTTATCCTCTTCTGGATCTACAGTCTCATCTACTCTGAGTCCCTAAGGAGAGTTAGATCACACTGCACAAATTAGAGAGGTACAAGGCCTGATCCAAGACAGAGATCCTATACCCAAAAGACTCATAAGACTTCACCAGTCTGTAATGATGAGAGCACAAGAATCATGTATGGAAGTGAGTTCTAAGGATATTGACTAAGGAGGAAGAAATATAAGAACTGTTAGAGTCGAATTCACTGATATACTCAACCAGAATTCAATATATAATGTGTTGGTTCAAGCACGAAGGTGTGTTGTAATGATCTATTAAATTGGCTAATCAAAGTCCAGACTCAAAGCTGGCCCACAGTCACCGAAATCAAAATGCCTAGATTTCTCTGACATACTATAGGAAATGTATATAATGGAATGGATGTACTTGCAAACTACTTAGCTATCCTTAATTATACCTCCTGGAAAGACACACCTTCACCAAGGCATTTAAAAAATGTATTGATGCCCTTCCTTTTCTTTCCCATTCCTAAGCAATTCAGTCTGAAAGCCATGAGGTGGGGGCAAAGCAAGTGAGGCATCTGGAGGGCAGGATATTAGAGCATGAGTCAGGTAAGGAAGGCATGGAGCCCAAGCAGGGTGTGGAGGGCACCTGTGCAGTTATGGAGAGCATCACACATGGAACACACATGGAGGCTGCCTGGCATGGGGTGTCAAAGCCAAAATGGGGAAAGGAACGAGTTCATGCAAAGGGATAGCCTGGCCTGGTATGCTGGCACCCAAGTAGGGTTGAGGGAGTGTCCATACTGGAGGGCAGACCAGCATGGGGAGTCACAGCAAGGCAAGAAAGGCATTCCTAAAGGAGAGGTGATCTAGCATGGGCTATCAGAGTCCAAGGATGGTTGAGGAAAGTAGCCTCATGGAATAAAGGGGTTTGGCTGGCATGGAAAAATCAGAACTCCTCACAGAGAGGTTGGACTGACTGATGGGGTTTCAGAGCCCAAGCAGAATGAGAAAGGTATCATTGGGGACAAGTGGCCCAGCAATGGGACATCCCAGCCTAAGTGGGGTTAAGAGAGTGTCCACACTGGAACACAGTTCAGCATACAAAATCAGGGCTCAGCAGAGTAAGGAAGGCATTCACAAACAGCCGCAACTCGGCATGAAGTTTCAGAGCCCAAGTGGAGTAAGAAGGGTGTCCATGATGTCAGATCCTGAGCAAGGTAAAGAGTGTATCCATGAAGTGAAGTGGCAGCCTAACACAAGGTGTCAGGGCCTGAGCAGAGTGAGGAAGGCATATATGCAGGGGTAAGGCCTGGTGTAGGGTATTAGATTGAAGAAAAGTAAGAAGGCTGTCCATGAAGGGAAGAGACTTCCTATTGCAGATGTGAGAGTCCAATTGGAATAAGGATGGTTTCCGTATAAGTGAAGAAGCAGCCCAGAGATGGGTGCTTGAGCCCAAACTGAGTGAAGATGATGTCTTCAGGGAGAGGCTTCCTGATATGGGGTGTCAGAGCCCAAGCAATGGCACAATGCTTGGTGAACCTCTTTGGATTTTAAAGGTAATATTTACCACACTTGATTATGTTGCTCTGACCCATTTATGAGGAACTTTATAAAGCTCCACTTTTGATAGAAGCCCAAGGTAAGAAATGGCTTTGCCGCAGGTCCTGATTGCAGTGGAAGCTAATCTGCCTCTTGGTTCTTTTGACCCAGCAGACCCAATGCTATTCAAAATTTCATGCCTGTGCCAAGCAGAGAAGCAGTGTGAATCCTCTGGCAAGCCCCAATAGGAAATCACTCTGAAGATCACTACTGCTTATGAGTAAGGCCATGCACTCCTCTGTTGACAACTATTTTTCATTTGAAAAATAGCTACTGGTTTACTACTGGGCCCTGGTAGAAACTGAACATGGGACACAAAGTATATAGACCATAAACAAACCAAACTTGTCTTCATGAACTGAGTGCTATTTGATCCACCAAACCATAAAATTTCTCACACAAAGCAGCAGCCTGTTAAAGGTGGAAGTGAAGGATTCAGCATGACATTCTGCATCTAGAATGACATATGCGGAGCACTGTAGATTCACACCAGAGTGAAACATGCATAACTGATGAAAATCATTTAAAAAGCCAATCACTTATAGTCCCCAGAAATTGTCCCAGGGCAAACAGCAAATGAAGACACATTTCTGCAAGAAAATCCACTAAAGCTCAGTAAGAACAGCAAGAATTTATGGCAGTTCAGCCAAGACACATTCCCTCACTCTCCATCCTCCGGCTGGGTTTAACAGAAGCTCCCTTCCAGGAGGTAAATGTCTACACTAAAAAGAGAAGAAAAATATCAAATTAATAATGTAAACATTCAACTTAATATGCTAGAAAAAGAAGAGGATCTTAAACCTAAATTAAATAGAAGAAAAAATAATAAAGATTAGAGTAGAAATAAATGAAATTGAAAATAGAAAAACAATATAGACATGCAATGAAACCAAGTTATTTGTTTGAAAAGATCAGTAAAATTGACATACAGTGAGCTAGAGTGCCAAGGCAAAAAGTAAAAAGACTTAAATTAGTAAAATCAGGAATTACAGATGGGGAATCAACACTGATCTTACAGAAAGAAGAAGGACCATAAGAGAATATTATGAACAACTGTATGTCAAAAAACGAGTGTAACCTAGATGACATGACCAATTTTCTAGAAAAATACAAACTACCAAAGTTGGCTCAAGAAGAACTAGGAAATCTGAATAGATTTTCTATAACAACAAAAGACATTAAATCAGTAATCAAAAACCTGCCCGCAAAGAAAATCCCAAATCCAGATAGCTTTACTGGTGAATCCACCAAACATTTAAAGTAGAATTAATATGACTTACTCACAAATCGTTCCAAAAAATTAAAGAGAACACTTTCCAACTCATTCTTTGAGGCCAGTATTACTTTGATACTAAAGCCAGACAAAGACATCACATAAAAAAGAAAACTACAGACCGATATTCCTAATAAATATCAATGCAAAACTCAACAAAATACTAGCAAATTGAATCCACCAAAAAAAAAAAAAAAAGGATCATATACTATGACCAAGCAGGACTTCTCCCAGGTAGGCAATTAGTTTAACTTCTGAAACTCGATATAATATACTATGTCAATAGCATTTAGGACAAAAACCACATGATAAGCACATTAGATGCAGAAAAAGCATGTGATAAAATTCATCACCGTTTCATGATAAAAATACTCAACAAACTTGGAGTAGAAGGGAAGTTCTTCAGCCTAACAGAGAATCTATGTAAACCCCACACCTCACAGAATAATAGTGAAAGACTGCAATGTTGTTCCCCCCAAATCAGGAACAAGACAAGGATGTTTTTCTTGCTACTTCTACTCAACACTGAACTGGAGGCTCTAGCCAGGGCAATTAGGCTAGACAAAGAACAAACAGCATACAGTTTGAAATGAACTAAAATACTCTACTTGTAGATGGCATGATCTTGTATATAAAAAACTCTAAGGAATCCACAAAAAAACTTAGTACTAATAAATGAATTCAACAATATTTTAGGATACAAGATCGACATACAAAATTAATTATATTTCTATAATCCAAAAATCAATTGTATTGATTTTCAATTTGAAAACAAAACTAAGAAAACGACTATGTTTACAAAACAACCAAAAGAATAAAATATTTAGGGATAAATTTAACAAAAGAAGTTCAAAACATATTCTCTGAAAACTGTGGAGCATTGTAAAAAGAAATTAAAGATCTAAAGAAATAGAAAGATACATGTGTTAGGCAGAATAATGGCCCCCAAGGATGTCCACATCTTAATCCCCAAAACCTGTGAATATGTTACCTTACATGGAAAAACAGATTTTGCAGATGTGATCAAGTCAAGAATCTTGTGATGGGAAGATTATCATGTATATCTGTGTGGGCCCAATGTGATCAGATTTCTTTATATGAGGGAGGCAAGAATATAATAGAGAGAGGGTATTAATATATGCTATACTGCTGGCTTAGGATTAAGGCCAGGAGAAACAAGCCCTGAGGAGTGGACATGGCTTCTAGAAGCTGGAAAAGGCAAAGAAATGTATTTCCCCCACCTGACACCTTAATTTCCACCTAGTGAGAGCTATTTCAAAATTCTGACCTGCAGAACTGTAAGATAAATTTGTGTTGTTTTTTAACACCATGTTTGTGTAAATTTGTTCCAACAGCAATAGGAAACCAATGCAACAACCCATGTTCATCGATCACAAGACTTAATATGCCCAAATGATTTACAAATTCAATACAATTCCTATCAAAATCACAGCTGCCTTTCTGGAGAAATTGACAAGCCGATTCTAAAATTCTCAAGGAAATTCAAGGGACTCAGAATAGCCAAAATAATCTTAGAAAAGACAAACAAAATTGAAGAACTCATATTTCCTGATTTTAAAACTAATTACAAACCTATAGAAACAAGACAGTATTGTACTGGCACAAAAACAGACATATAGAACAATGGATGCCAAGTAAATATAATGGGAAAAGAATAGTGTGTTCTTAACAAATGATGCTGGTACGTTGGATATCCACATGCAAAACAATGAAGTTAGACCCCCTACCTCATATGATTTACAAAAATTAATTCAAAGTGTATCAAATATCTAAATGTAAGAACTAAAACTTTCAAGCTTTTAGAATACATAAATGTAAACCTTCATGACCTTGCATCATGTCATGGTCTCTTGGATATGACACCACAACCAACAAAAAACAACAGATAAATAGAATTAATCAAAATTTATTGTCCTCAAAGGACAATATCAAGAAAGTGAAAAGATAATACACAGAATGGGAGAAAATATTTGCAAACCACATCTCTGATAAAAGACATGTATCTAGAATATATAAAGAACTCTTACAACTCAACAACAAAAAGATAAATAACTAAAAAAAAAAGGCCAAAGATCTGAATGGACTTTTCTCCAAAAAGATACACAAATGGTCACTAAACACATGAGTAAATGCTTAATACAATCACTGATTAGGGAAATTCCAATCAAAACTACAAAGAGATACCACTTCACACCCACTGAGCTATCAACAATCAAAAGACACACAATAGCAAGTGCTAGTGAGAAAGCAGAGAAATTGGAAACCTCATACATTGCTGGCAGGTACATAAACTGGTGAAGCTACTTTGGAAAACAATCTGACAGCTCCTCAAAAAGTTGCTAGTGTTAGAAAGAGCAATATGGATTTTATTCTCAAAAAAACTATGGTTATGTATTCCAACCTGTCTGGTGGCTTCCTCAAGGACTGGTGCAAGGGCTTGCATTTTTTTTTTCTGATTTGCAACATTACCAGGGCTCGGGTGGTTGTTGTTTTTGGGGTTTTTTTTGTATCATTAATCTACAATTACATGAGCAACATTATGGTAACTAGACTCCCCCATTATCAAGTCCCCACCACATAGCCATTAGAGTCACTGTCCATCAACATAGTAAGGTGCTATAGAATCACTACTTGTCTTCTCTGTGTTGTACGGCCTTCCCCGTGCTACCCCCTCTACATTATGTTTGCTAATCATAATGCCCCTTTTTCCCCCTTATGCCTCCATTCCCACCCATCCTCCCCAGTCCCTTTCCCTTTGGTAACTGTTAGTCCATTCTTTGGTTCTGTGAGTCTGCTGCTGTTTTGTTTTGGTTTTGGTTTTGTTTTGCTATTATTAATATACAATTACATGAGCAACACTATGGTTACTAGACTCCCCCTATTATCAAGTCCCCACCATATACCCCATTGCAGTCACTGTCCATCAGCGTAGAAGGATGTTATAGAATCACTGCTTGTCTTCTCTGTGTTATACTGCCTTCCCCGTATCCCCCCACCTCACCCCCACACCTGCTACATTATTTGTGCTAATTGGAATAGCCCTTTTCCCCCTTATTTCTCCCTTCCCACCCATCTTCCCCAGTCCCTTTCCCTTTGGTAACTGTTAGTCCATTCTTGGGTTCTGTGAGTCTGCTGCTCTTGTGTTCCTTCAGTTTTTCCTTTGTTCTTATACTCCACATATGAGTGAAATTATTTGGTACCTGTCTTTCTCCATGTGGCTTTTTTACCTGAGCATAATACAATCTAGCGCCATCAATGTTGTTGCAAATGGTAGGATTTGTTTACTTCTTCTGGCTGAATAATATTCCATTGTGTATATGTACGACCTCTTCTTTATCCACTCATCTACAGATGGACACTTAGGTTGCTTCCATTGCTTGGCTATTGTAAATAGTGCTGCGATAAACATAGGGGTGTATATATCTTTTTCAAACTGGGCTGCTGCATGCTTAGGGTAAATTCCTAGCCATGCAATTCCTGGGTCAAATGCTATTTCTATTTTTGTTTTTTGAGGAACCTCCATACTTCTTTCCACAATGGTTGTACTATTTAGAGTCCCACCAGCAGTGTAGGAGGGTTCCTCTTTCTCCACATCCTCACCAACATTTTTTGTTGTTTGTCTTTTGGATGGTGGCCATCCTAACTGGTGTGAGGTGATATCTCATTGTGATTTTAATTTGCATTTCTCTGATGACCAGCGATGTGGAGCATCTTTTCATGTGCCTGTTGGCCATCGGAATTTCTTCTTTGGAGCAGTGTCTCTTCAGGTCCTCTGCCCATTTATTAATTAGCTTATTTGCTTTTTCTTTGTTGAGGTGCATGACCTCTTTATATAATTTGGATGTCAACCCCTTGTTGGATATGTCATTTATGAATATATTCTCCTATACTGTAGGAAGCCTTTTTGTTCTACTGATGGTATCCCTTGCTGTACAGAAGCTTTTTAGTTTGATACAGTCCCATTCGTTCATTTTTGCTTTTGTTTCCCTTGCCTAGGGAGACATATTCATGAATAAGTTGCCCATGTTTATATCCAAGAGATTTTTGCCTATATTTTTTTCTAAGAGTTTTATGGTTTCATGACTTACATTCAGGTCTTTGATCCATTTTGAGTTTATCTTTGTGTATGGGGTTAGCCAATAACCCATTTTCAATCTCTTACATGTAGCTGTCCAGTTTTGCCAACACCAGCTGTTGAAAATGCTGTCATTTCCCCATTGTATATGCATGGCTCCTTTATCATATATTAATTGACGATATATGCTTGGGTCTATATCTGGGCTCTCTATTCTGTTCCACTGGTCTAAGGGTCTGTTCTTGTGCCAGTACCAAATTGTCTTGATTACTGTAGCTTTGCAGTAGAGCTTAAAGTCAGGGAGCATAATCCCCCCTGCTTTATTCTTCCTCCTCAGGATTGCTTTGGCTATTTGGGGTCTTTTTGGGGCTCCATATGAATTTTAGAACTATTTCTCTAGTTCATTGAAGAATGCTGTTGGTAATTTGATAGGGACTACATTGAATCTGTAGATTGCTTTAGGCAGGATGGCCATTTTGACAATATTAATTCTTCCTAGCCAAGAGCATGGGATGAATTTCCATTTCTTAGTGTCCTCTTTAATTTCTCTTAAGAGTGTCTTGAAGTTTTTAGGGTATAGGTTTTTCACTTCCTTCCTTAGGTTTATGCCTAGGTATTTTATTTGTTTGGATGTGATTGTGAAAGGAATTGTTTTCCTGATTTCCCTTGCTGGTAGTTCATCATTAGTGTATAGGAATGCAGCATATTTCTGTGTATTAATTTTGTATCCTGCAACTTTGCCAAATTCAGTTATTATATCTAATAGTTTTGGAGTGGATTCTTTAGGGTTTTTTATGAACAACATCATGTCACTTGCAAACAAGGACAGTTTGTGTTCTTCCTTGCCAATCTGGATGCCTTTTATTTCTTTGTTTTGTCTGATTGCCGTGGCTAGGACCTCCAGTACTATGTTGAATAAAAGTGGGGAGAGTGGGAATCCTTGTCTTGTTCCCGATCTTAAAGGAAAAGCTTTCAGCTTCTCTCTGTTAAGTATAATGTTGGCTGTGGGTTTTTCATACATGGACTTTATTATGTTGAGGCACTTGCCCTCTATACCCATTTTGTTGAGAGTTTTTATCATGAATGGATGTTGAATTTTGTCAAATGCTTTTTCAGCATGTATGGAGATGATCATGTGGTTTTCGTCCTTCTTTTTATTGATGTAGTGGATGATGTTGATGGATTTTCGAATGTTGTACCATCCTTGTACCCCTGGGATGAATCCCACTTGATCATGATGGATGATATTTTTGATGTGTTTTTGAATTCAGTTTGTTAATATTTTGTTGAGTATTTTTGCATCTATGTTCATCAGGGATATTGGTCTGTAATTTTCTTTTTTTGTGGTGTCTTTGCCTGGTTTTGGTATTAGAGTGATGTTGGCCTCATAGAATGAGTTTGGGAGTATTCCCTCCTCTTCTACTTTTTGGAAAACTTTAATGAGGATGAGTATTAGGTCTTCATTAAATGTTTGATAAAATTCAGCAGTGAAACCATCTGGTCCAGCAGCTTTGTTCTTAGATAGTTTTTTGATTACCAATTCAATTTCTTTCCTGATAATTGGTCTATTCATATTTTCTGTTTCTTCCTGGGTCAGCCTTGTAAGGTTGTATTTTTCTAGAAAGTTGTCCATTTCTTCTAGGTTATCCAGTTTTTTGGTATACAATTTTCATAGTATTCTCTCATAATTCTTTGTATTTCTGTGGTATCCGTAGTGATTTTTCTTTCTCATTTCTGATTCTGTTTATGTGTGTAGCCTCTCCTCTTTTCTTGATAAGTCTGTCTAGGGGTTTACCTACCTTGTTTCTTTTCTCAAAGAACCAGCTCCTGCTTTCATTGATTCTTTGTATTGTTCTATTCTTCTCCATTTTATTTATTTATGCTTTAATCTTTATTATATCCCTCCTTCTACTGACTTTGGGCCTCATTTGTTCTTCCTTTTCTAGTTTCATTAATTGTGAGTTTAGACTGTTCATTTGGGATTGTTCTTTCCTGAGGTAGGCCTGTATTGCAATATATTTCCCTCTTAGCACAGCTTTCACTACATCCCACAGATTTTGTGGTGTTGAATTATTGTTTTCATTTGTCTCCATATATTGCTTGATCTCTGTTTTTATTTGGTCATTGATCCATTGATTATTTAGGAGCATGTTATTAAGCCTCCATGTGTTTGTGGGCTTTTTCATTTTCTTTGTGTAATTTATATCTTGTTTCATACCTTTGTGATCTGAGAAGCTGGTTGGTACAATTTCAATCTTTTTGAATTTACTGAGGTTATTTTTGTGGCCTAATATATGATCAATTATTGAAAATGTTCCATGTGCACTTGAGAAGAATGTGTATCCTGTGGCTTTTGGATGGAGTGTTCTGTAGATGTCCATTAGGTCCATCTGTTCTAATATGATGTTCAGTGCCTCTGTCTCTTTACTTATTTTCTGTCTGTTTGATCTGTCCTTTGGACTGAGTGGTGTGTTGAAGTCTCCTAAAATGAATGCATTGCATTCTATTTCCACCTTTAATTCTCTTAGTATTTGTTTCACATATGTAGGTGATCCTGTGCTGGGTGCATAGATATTTATAATAGTTATATCCTCTTGTTGGACTGACCCTTTTATCATTATGTAGTGTCCTTCTTTGTCTCTTGTGACTTTCTTTGTTTTGAAGTCTATTTTGTCTGATACAAGTACTGCAATTCCTGCTTTTTTCTCCCTATTAGTTGCATGAAATATCTTTTTCCATCCATTTACTTTCAGTCTGTGTATGTCTTTGGGTTTGATGTGAGTCTCTTGTAGGCAGCATGTAGATGGTCTTGTTTTTTTATCCATTCAGTAACGCAATGTTTTTTGATTGGTGCCTTCAGACCATTTACATTTAGGGTGATTATCGATAGGTATGTACTTATTGCCATTGCAGGTTTAAATTTGTGGCTACCAAAGGTTCAAGGGCAATTCCCTTACTATCTAACAGTATAATTTAACTCATTTTGTATACTCTTACAAACTCAACCTAAAGTTTCTTTTTTTCTCCTCCTTTTTCTTCCTCCTCCATTCTTTCTTTGTTATGAATCATATTCTGTAGTCTTTGTCTTCCCTTGAGTGATATCTGTTTAGCTTTAGGAATACTTCCATCTATAGTAGTCCCTCCAAAATGCCCTGTAGAGCTGGTGTGTGGGAGGTAAATTCTCTCAGCTTTTGCTTATCTTAAAATTGTTTAATCCCTCCTTCACATTTAAAGGATCACCTTGCCGGACAGAGTATTCTTGTTTCAAGGCCCATCTGCTTCATTGCATTAAATATATCATGCCACTCCCTTCTGGCCTGTAAGGTTTCTGTTGAGAAATCTGACGATAGCCTGATGTGTTTTCCTTTGTATGTGATATTTTTTCTCTCTCTAGCTGCTTTTAAAAGTCTGTCTTTATCCTTGGTCTTTGCCATTTTAATTATTATATGTCTTGATGTTGTGTTCCTTTGGTCTGCTGTGTTCAGAGATCTGTGCACCTCCATGGCTTGAGTGACTATCTCCTTCCTCAGACTGGGGAAGTTTTAAGCAATTACCTCCTCAATGACACTTTCTATCCCTTTTTCTCTCTCTTCTTCTTCTGGTACCCCTATAATGCCAATATTGTTCCGTTTGTATAGGTCGCACAGTTCTCTCAATATTCTTTAATTCTTAGAGATCCTTTTTTCTCTCTGTGCCTCAGCTTCTTTGCATTCTTCTTCTATAATTTCTATTCCATTTACTGTCTCTTCTACTACATCTAATCTGCTTTTAAATCCTTCCATTGTATGTTTCATTTCAGATATAGTATTTCTTAATGAATCAATCTTCATCTTAAATTCGCTTCTGAGGTCTTGAGTATTTTTCTGTACCTCCGTAAGCATGTTTATAATTTTTATTTTGAACTCCCTTTCTGGAAGATTTGTGAGTTCAGTTTCATTTGACCCTCTTTCTGGGGTTTGTGAGATTTTTGTCTGAACCATGTTCTTTTGACATTTCATATTTCTGTGTGGTGCCCACTAGCATACAGCAACTCCAGTCTCTGGAGCTGCTCAGCCCCTAGAGTGAGGTTGGGGGATGTAACGGAGTGGAGCTGGTGCCTGGGGGCAGGAAAGATCTGTTTCCTGATTCCGCCTGCGGTGCCTGTCTCCAGTGTCAGAGTGAGTGGGCCAAGCACACATGGGTAATCTTCTGTACTTTGTGTCTCTAGCTGTTGTAGGCGGGGCCTCCCTCTGGCTGGGCTGACGCCTGCTCAGTGATTGTGGGTTTGCGAGCAGGTGCCTGCAGGCCAGTAGGAAGGCTAGGCAGGCTGTGTGTCACAGTGGGGGGCCTCAGAGATGAGTAGGCAGTCCAGGGGATGGAGTATCTTAAGCTCCCCAACATTCCCAACCAGCTGGGCAGAGTGCTCCCAGGCAACCTTGTCCAGCTCTCCCTTCTCCCGCACAGCAGGCTCCATGCAAACCCCGCCCCTTCAGCAGCACTCTCTCTGCTAGGAAGCCTTTCAGACTCCCTGCCTTTCCTCCGACACAGAGCGGCCGGGTGTTGATCCCCTTCCTCCACAAATGGCCGGAATGTCAATCCCTAAAGCACTCTGCCTGTCCCAGCTCCCCAACACCCAGGGCACCACATAATATAGGATTCTGCTCACAAAGCAGATGTCCAGGGCTAGGTGTCCAGCAGTCCCAGGCTTTCACCCCCTCCCACGCTCCATTTCTCTTCCTCCCACTGGTGAGCTGGGGTGGGGGAAGGGCCTGGGTCCCGCCAGATTAAGGCTTTCCTACGTTACCCTGTTTTGTGAGGTCTGCTCTGTTCGTGAGGTCTGTATGCAGTCTGGTTCAGCCTTCTTTCTTGTTGCTGTCTGAAGGTTAGTTGTATTTATTAACTGTATTTTTGTACAGTTTGTGGTTTTGGGAAGAGCTCTCCATCTCACCTCTCATACCGCCATCTTGAATCTGGATTCTCTGCTGCCAGTTTGTTCCTTCAGTTTTTGCTTTGTTCTTATGCTCCACAGATGAGTGGAATCATTTGGTACTTGTCTTTCCCCGCCTGGCTTATTTCACTGAGCATAATACCCTCTAGCTCCATCCATGTTGTTGCAAATGGAAGGATTTGTTTTCTTCTTATGGCTTAATAATATTCCATTGCGTATATGTACCACATCTTCTTTATCCATTCATCTACAGATGGACACTTAGGTTGCTTTCATTTCTTGGCTATTGTAAATTGTGCTGCTATAAACATAGGGGTGCGTATGTCTTTTTGGAACTGGGATTCTACATTCTTAGGGTAAATTCCTAAGAGTGGGATTCCTGGGTCAAATAGTATTTCTATTTTTAGTTTTTTGAGGAACCTCCATACTGCTTTCCACAATGGTTGAACTAGTTTACATTCCCACCAGCAGTGTAGGAGGGTCCACTTTTCTCCTCATCCTCGCCAACATTTGTTGTTCCTAGTCTTTTGGATGTTGGCCATCCTAACTGGTGTGAGGTGATATCTCATTGTGGTTTTAATTTGCATTTCTCTGATGATTAGCGATGTGGAGCAACTTTTCATGTGCCTGTTGGCCATCTGAATTTCTTCTTTGGAGAAGTGTCTGTTCAGATCCCCTGCCCATTTTTTAATTGGATTATATGCTTTTTCTTTGTTGAAGTACATGAGCTCTTTATATATTTTGGATGTCAACCCTTTATCAGATATGTCATTTATGAATATACTCACATACTGTAGGATGACTTTTTGTTCTATTGATGGTGTCCTTTGGTATTCAAAAGCTTTTCAGCTTGATATAGTCCCACTTGTTCATTTTTGATTTTGTTTCCCTTGCTTGGGGAGATATGTTCATGAAGAAGTTGCTCATGTTTATGTCTAAGAGATTTTGCCTATAGTTTTTTCTAAAATTTTTATGGTTTCATGACTTGCATTATGGTCTTTGATCCATTTTGAGTTTACTTTTGTGTATGGGGTTAAACAGTAATCCAGTTTCATTCTCTTACATGTAGCTGTTCAGTTTTTCCAACACCAGATGATGAAAAGGCTGTCATTTCCCCATTGTATATCCATGGCTCCTTTATCGTATATTAATTGACCATATATGCTTGGATTTATATCTGGGGTCACTATCTGTTCCATTGGTCTATGGGTCTGTTCTTGTGCCAGTACCAAATTGAATTGATTACTGTGTCTTTGTAGTAGAGCTTGAAGTGAGGGAGCATAATTCCCCCTGATTCATTCTTCCTTCTTAGGATTGCTTTGGCTATTTGGGGTCTTTTGTGGTTCCATATGAATTTTAGAACTATTTGTTCCAGTTCGTTGAAGAATGCTGTAAGTATTTTGATAGGGATTGCATTGAATCTGTAGATTGCTTTAGACAGGATGGCCATTTTGACAATATTAATTCTTCCTACCCAAGAGCATGGGATGAATTTCCATTTGTTAGTGTCCTCTTTAATTTCTCTTAAGAATGTCTTGTAGTTTTCGGGGTATAGGTCTTTCACTTGCTTGGTTAGGTTTAGTCCTAGGTATTTTATTCTTTTTGATGCAATTGTGAATGGAATTGTTTTCCTGCTTTCTCTTTCTACTAGTTCATCATTAGTGTATAGGAATGCAACAGATTTCTGTGTATTGATTTTGTATCCTACAACTTTGCTGAGTTCAGATATTAGTTCTAGTAGTTTTGGAGTGGAGTCTTTAGAGTTTTTTATGTACAATATCATGTCATCTGCAAATAGTGACAGTTTGACTTCTTCTTTACCAATCTGGATGCCTTGTATGTCTTTGTTTTGTCTGATTGCCGTGGCTAAGGCCTCCAGTACTATGTTGAATAAAAGTGGGGAGAGTGGGCATCCCTGTCTTGTTCCCAGTCTTAGGTGAAAAGCTTTCAGCTTCTCGTTGTTATGTAAGATATTGGCTGTGGGTTTATCATATATGCCCTGTATTATGTTGAGGTACTTGCCCTCTATACCCATTTTTTTGACAGTTTTTATCATGAATGGAGGTTGAATTTTGTCAAATGCTTTTTCAGCATGTATGGAGATGATCATGTGGTTTTTGTCCTTTTTGTTGATGTGGTGGATGATGTTGATGGATTTTCGAAAGTTGTAATATCCTTGCGTCCCTGAGATGAATCCCACTTGATCATGTTGTATGATTCTCTTGATGTATTTTTGAATTCGGTTTGCTAATATTTTGCTGAGTATTTTTCATCTATGTTCATCAGGGATATTGGTCTGAGTTTTCTTTTTTTGTGCGGTCTTTGCCAGGTTTTGGTATTAGAGTGATGCTGGCTTCATAGAATGAATTTGGAAGTATGCCCTCCTCTTCCAGTTTTTGGAAAACTTTAAGGAGAATGGGTATTATGCCTTCTCTATATGTCTGATAAAATTCAGCAGTGAATCCATCTGGCCTTGGGTTTTGTTCTTGGGCTGTTTTTGATTACTGATTCAATTTCATTGCTGCTAATTGGTCTGTTTAGATTTTCTGTTTCTTCCTTGGTCAGTCTTGGAAGGTTGTATTTTTCTAGTAAGTTGTCCATTTCTTCTAGTTTATCCAGCTTGTTAGCATATAGATTTTTATAGTATTCTCTCATAATTCTTTGTATTTCTGTGGTGTTTGTTGTGATTTTTCCTTTCTCATTTCTGATTCTGTTTATGTGTTTAGATTCTCTTTTTCTCTTAATAAGTCTGGTTATGGGGTTATCTATTTTGTTTATTTTCTCAAAGAACCAGCTCTTGGTTTCATTGATTTTTTCTATTGTTTTATTCTTCTCAAATCTTTATTTCTTCTCTGATTTTATTATGTCCCTCCTTCTGCTGACTTTGGGTGGCTTTTGTTGAAAGAATTTAATGGTAAAAGTATTAGACGCAGCAGCTAGGTCAAGGAAGAAGAGTCAGGACAGGCAATAAAGTTCAAAAAGCCTGGGAAAGAATGTGGGAGATGATAGATACGAGGCTGGGGGATTAAAATTTCTAAAGCTGCTGTGCATACTGGGGAACTGAGTAGTCAACACAGATGGCCAGATGTGGACACAAGCTCAGAAAAGGCCTAAGAAGGGCCTAAGATTTTACCTCCGGCTGACCTTCATTTCCATAGAAGTAGGAAGTGAAGGCTAAGGAAGAGTTGTAAGTGGTCTGACTAAGCATTAAAGGAGTACCCCTAAACATAACCAATTTACAAGGACAGGGAGAGTAATTTTTTCTTTCTTTTCTTGGATTCAGGCATTTAGTGAAGCCCTGCTGAAACATTAGATGACCATCTATCTAACAAAACAAAGACTTCAGTAGCCACACAGGACAAAGAATACAGTAATTAAAAAATAGTCTAGAAGAGGATGTCAGCAATATGGAAGAACAGGAGTTCCCAGCCCTGAAACCCCCATGGAAACATTAATTTTAACAATCAACTTCAGACAAGAATACCTTTATGGGAGCCGGGAGTCCAGTGGAGAATTTCGGCACCATGGTGAAGCAAAAAATGTGAAAATAAGTATATTGAAGAGGGTAAGTATATCTTCATTTTATCCACATCATCCTTCCCTCAAGGTGGTACAGTTGAGTGACAAGACAGACTTCCTTGGCCCTTCATTTCTGCCATTGGGGAATTAAGAGAAAAATGAGTACCCAACTTCCATAGTTTCATGGGACACTGACAAGGTGGCCCAGTTTTTCTCCTCGTACCCTGAACACTCAGGGGATCAACACAGCAGAAGCATCTGGGGCAGCCAGGAGCAAGGAACAGGAGTGAAGTTATCAGCCAGTGCAGGGAACTCAATGACAGGCTTCAGATCCTACTAGCTGGCTCATGGACACTACCAGGGATCCCACCCATGAGCCCCATGCAGCTCACCTGCAGATCTCCCATCATGCCCCTGACTAGCTGATATGTGCCCCCAGCATTTCAAGCACCCCCGCACCCAAACCCCATGGCTGGGGGAGAGAATAATGCCCTAGCTGAGAATCTTGAATGGTGGGCCTGCAATACAATCCAGAGGCAGCAGTTCCCTATATAAATAGTTCATCAGAACCTCTGGCAAGAAACCCTGTAATATGTACACATTCACTGGCTATCTCTGCTATGAGTCCTAGTGACGAAGTTAAGGAGGTTTGCGGGGCAAGAGCTCTATGTGCCTGGGCACAGGATCATCAAGGTGGCCTAGAAGGCTACTACAAAATGACTCTCCAAGAGAATTGGGGTGAAGAATGGGTGGGACATTTAATTGAAGGGATGCCTGAGAAAAAGACATTGTTAATTGGAGTTGGCTGAAATTGAACATATCAGCAGAATCAGCATTTAAGGTGGGATACAGGCAATTGGAAACCATATTACAAATCCAGCAATTTCTGATTCCCAATGTGTGGGGAGTCTTCTCAGCCCACTGGATTAAAATGTTGGTGGTATTTCTAAGGCACTTTTGTGGAAGATGTAGGGGTAAAGTGCAGTGGAAGAGGTTAGACTAGAGTTAGGGGTGATAAGGAAGAAGTTAAACTGTCACTGTTTGCAGATGACATGATATTGTACGTAGAAATCCCTCAAGAATGCACCCCAAAACTATGAAAACTAATAACTGAATTCAGCAAATGGTTGGGCACGAAATTATTATACACAAATCTGTTGCACTGCTATATACTAATGATGAACTAGTGAAAATAGAAATCAGGAAAACAATTTCATTCACAATTGCATCAAAAACAATAAAGTACCTAGGAATAAATCTAACCAAGGAAGTGAAAGACCTTTATCCTGAAAACTACAAGACACTCAAGAGAAATTAAAGAAGATACCAATAAATGGAAATGCATCCTGTGCTCATAGATAGGAAGAATTAATATTGTCAAAATGGCCATTCTGCCTAAAGCAATCTACAGGTTCAATGCAATCCCTATCAAAATACCAATGGCATTCTTCAACAAACTAGAGGAAATAGTTCTAAAATTCATATGGAACCACAAAAGAACCCAAATAGTCAAAGCAATCCTGATAAGGAAGAACAAAGCTGGGGGGAATAGGCTCCCCGACTTCAAGCTCTACTACAAAGCTATAGTAATCGAGACAATCTTGTATTGGCACAAGAACAGACCCATAGACCAATGGAACAGAATAGAGAGCACAGATATAAAACCAAGCATATATGATCAATTTATATATGATAAAGGAGCCATGTACATACAATAGGAAAATGACAGCCTCTTCAACAACTGGTATTGGCAAAACTGTACAGCTACATATAAGAAAATAAAACTGGATTATTGCCTAACTCCATACACAAAAGTAAACTAGAAATGGATCAAAGACCTGAATTTAACTCATGAAACCATAAAACTATTAGAAGAAAGCATAGGCTTTCTTCTAATAAACATGGGCAACTTTTTCCTGAACCCATCTCCTTGGGCAAGGGAAACAAAAGCAAAAATGAACAAATGGGACTCCATCAAACTAAAAAGCTTCTGTACAGCAAAGGAAACAATCAGTAGAACAAAACACATCCTATGGTATGGGAGAATATATTTGTAAACAACATATCCAACAAGGGGTTAACATCCATAATATATAAAGAACTCACATGCCTCAACACCCAAAAAGCAAATAACCCTGTTAAAATATGGGTGGAGGGTATGAACAGACACTTCTCCAAAGAAGAAATTCAGATGGCAATAGGCACATTAAAAGATGCTCCACATAACTAATTATCAGGAAAATGCAAATTAAAACAAAATGAGATATCACCTCACACCAATCAGGATGGTCAACATTGAAAATACTAGGAACAACAAGTGATGGTGAGGATTTGTGGAGAAAGGGTAGCCCTCCTACACTGTTGGTGGGAGTGTAAATTAGTTCAACCATTGTGAAAAGCACTATGGAGTTTCATCAAGTAACTAAAAATAGAAATAACATTTGACCCAGAAATTCTACTCCTAGGAATTTACCCAAAGAAAACAAGTTCTCAGATTCAAAAAGACATATGCACCCCTATGTTTATTGCAGCACTATTTACAATAGCCAAGATATGGAAGCAACCTAAGTGTCCATCAGTAGATGAATAGTTAAAGAAGATGTGATACATATACACAATGGAATATTATTCATCCAAAAGAAGAAAACAAATCCTACCATTTGCAACAACATGGATGGAGCTAGAGGGAATTATGTTCAGTGAAATAAGGCAGGCAGGGAAAGACAAGCATCCAATGATTTCACTCATCTGTCGATTATAAGAACAAAGAAAAAACTGAAGGAACAAAACAGCAGCAGACTCTCAGAACCCAAGAATGGGCTAACAGTTACAATGGGAAAGGGACTGGGGAGGATGGGTGGGAAGGGAGGGATAAGGGGGATAAAGGGGCATTATAATCAGCACACATAATGAAGTGGGGGCATGGGGAAGGCATAACACAGAGAGGACAAGTAGTGATTCTATAGCATTTTACTATGCTGATGGACAGTGACTGTAATGGGGTATGTGCTGGGTACCTGATAGTAGGGGGAGTCTAGTAACCATAATGTTGTTCATGTAATTGTACATTAATGATAGGAAAATAAATAAATAAATAAATAACAAAAATTAATCAATTAATTAAAATTTTTTTAAATGAAGGAACAAAACAGCAGCAGACTCACAGACTCCAAGAAGGGACTAGTGGTTACCAAAGGGAAAGGGACTGGGGAGGATGGGTGGGGAGGGAGGGAGAAGGGGATTAACAGGTATTATGATCAGCACAAATAATGTAGGGGGTTTATGGGGAGTGAAGTAAAGCACAGAGAAATAGTGACCCTGTAGCATCTTACTACACTGAT
Source organism: Phataginus tricuspis (assembly GCA_029783875.1). NCBI lineage: Eukaryota > Metazoa > Chordata > Mammalia > Pholidota > Manidae > Phataginus > Phataginus tricuspis. Next base: position 83,775,726 of record JAQQAC010016209.1, read on the forward strand.
GGACAATGACTTCAATGGGATATGTGGGGGACTTGATAATATGGGTGAATGTAGTCACCACAGTGTTTTTCATGTGAAACCTTCATAAAAGTGTATATCAATGATAACTTAATAAAAAATATTTTAAAAAGAATAGAGTTAGGGGGTATTGTGGTGAAGGCTTGCAGTGGTCAGCAGAAGTCATGGTTGGAAATCCCCCTGTAAGCACACAGAAGCAGAAGGTCAGGGGGAGCAGGTGAGTCTAAATAGGCAGTATTTGTAGGCAGGGGAGCTGAGAGATACCAAATGCATATTTTTGCTTGCTGCAGTAGGAAATATGATACAATGCTGCCCTGCAGTTGGCAGGGAATATACCCAAACTGACACATCACTTGGTATGGTAGGGTCAGCAGGCAAGCACTAGGCAAATTCAGCAAAAATAATATTATAGTGTGTCATCTCCTGATTCCATCCCTTTCTAAGGGGGGAACTGGAGTCAGTGGGCAATATAAAAAGTATATAGTCTTAGACATAACAGGGCAGTATATGTAGACCCCATGTGGAGTTCTACTGAGTTCACTGTACACTGGGGAGTGGGGCCATCTGAGTGAGTGTCGAGGTCTCTGACATGGTGATATGTCCCTGGGGTGTCATCTCTGGTGTAGAAGGTGTAGGCATCTCCAACTGCAAGGCCTTGGGCTGGGGTCATGTCATCTAAAATGGTGTCCTCTCCAGTCATGAGTCTGTCTCACTTCGGGGTGAGGTCCTCTGAAGTGGTGGCCACCAGAGGCTGGGTGACCCTCCCATGTCACTATCCAGATGGGGTATTGGTCATGGGCTGGGGTAGGGTAACATGATATAAGTTGAAGGCTTCCCAAGGACTGAGTCCCTGGGGTCATAATTCAGCAGTGGAACAGGTGGCTGCCCTTTCATTCCCCAAAGAGCAAATCCAAAGCACATAAAGATTCTGGACACATTTATATCCCAGGCTAAGGAAGATCTTGTGGATGCTGCTTAAGCATTCCTGGGACCATGAGGGTGATGCACAAATCACGGAAGCCCAGTCCCTGTAACCAGATGGGTTTTATGTATGGGTAGTTGTAGGGTCAGTTAGCTTGTAACAGTGTTTGATGTACAGAAGTTGGGGGGTGGGAGTAGGGAGGAGAGTGTCATCTAGACACTGCTTCCAGAGGACCCACTGCCTGTAAAAATATTCAATCCCTTTGCTACTCAGACTCAGTGGCATACTGGCCTGAACTCTCCCAGCTGGGCTCTCAAACCTTCCCCACTTTTCCACTCTGGTGCAACTGCAGGCTAGAACGGTATTGCTCCAACATTGTATTTGTGTGATTGGTTAGGTAGAAGGGTCTATAACCCTATTACCCAGGCCATGCAAAGCAATAAGAATAGCTACACCATTTGATGAGGTTGGGCTGGGTTTCTTCTAGTTAACTTGTATATGGATTAATGGCTGAGTGCAGTTGCTCTTGGTGAAAAAGTCATGGGTTACCTTGTGTAGCATGGGGTAAGGCCACAACTTACAGCTTTTTCACCATACTGTCATCTGTGAATATGGCTCAAGTCTACCAAGCAGAGTTTCTCTCTGTCTTTCAGACACCCAGACTGTAACACTGGTTGATCCCAGAGCAATGATTTACACTTCCTGTAAATTAGGAGGAAATTTTAGTTTCATTAGCCAGGACTTTTACCATTATATTTGGGAAGAGCAGCCAACATGAGGGTGGCTCCTTTCAGAGAATCGTCACTGAAAAGGTTGTCAGGGTTTCCAAAGAAATGATCTTGCACTAAGCTGGTGAGCTTTTGGTTTGGGGCATTCAGTGATGAGGGGATCATATTGGACTATCTTCCCTTAATCAGGTCACAAGCATGAAGCAGATAGTGAGATGATTGAAATACCACAGTGGAAGGGGTAAGTGGAGTGAGAAAACAAAATAAAAAGGGCATAGAGGGTAAAAGCTTGAAAACTGCCAGAGATGACAAAAAGTAGAAATTTAGGGGCTATATATTGGTATGTGGAGTGTGAAGGCCCAGGGGGTAAGAATTAAGCAAGATGAGGGCCTGGGGAAAGAGTATGATCCATTTTGGGGACCACTTGTCTTAAAGTAATTTATGTAATGTCTCTTTAAGAAGGCTGTTATGCCACTCAATGAGGTCAGCTGCCTGGGGGCAGTAGCCTATATGGAAGTTCCAAAGAATTTTATGTTGGAGAGCCCACGGTTGAGTCTCCTGCGAGGTGAAGTGAGCATCCTGGTCAGTCAATAATGTCTGACGATCCAAAGGGACAAAGAATAAATTCAGTAGGGAAGATATTACCTGTTTTGAAGAGGAATTCTGGGTGGGGGTTGCCAAGAGGAGTCCTGTGTTAAATATCGATGAGTGTGATGGCATATCTGGAAGCCCCAGCAGGGAGAGGCAGTAGATGATGAAGTCAATCTGCCAGCAGGAGTATGGTCAGCTGCCCTTGGGACTATGTCACCATCTGGATGGGCCTCCACTGTTTGGTTTGGGAACAAAGAATACATTTGTCTGTCACAACCTTGGCTGCTGCTAGAGAGAGGGGGAGTGCCCTCAGTTGAGTCCAAGTTATTAAGGCATGAATTCCCCAATGACCTAAGGTTGTGTGGGCCCATTTCGCAAGCTAATAGGAAGGGTTGGTATCCTGAGCAGTCTGTACTGGGCAGAATGTGGAATGCGGAGTGGTGGAGTCTGTTTGGAAATGGCTTCTGGTAGAGCGGTTAGCGTGAACAGAAAGGTAACAGTGATAGGAACTGGGGACTGTGCTAATTCCTTCCATATCTGAACATCTCAGATGGGCTTGCTTTGTATGAGAAAATTGTCCCTTAGCCTCTGGCCAAACCAAACCACAAGGCCATTAGCAACAGCCCAGGAATCTATGAAAATGTGGCTCTTCAAAAGGCCCCTTTTTATGGCTTCCTTACCAGCTCCTATTACTTCCTCAGGGCTCTCAGGCAAGGGGCTGAGTATGGTGGAAGCCACATAACTCTGGTAATTTGGAAAGGCCTTTGATGTCAGGTTTAGCCTTCTCCTGAAGGTACCATTTCCAGTTTACCAAGTAGGCATCAGTGGCCATGAGGAGCTTCTTCTGGGATGCATTTCTAATGCAGGGCATTATAGGAACTTGGGTCCAAGGTAGTACTGGGTGGGGGCCAGTTAGGGCCTCAGTTTCTAAAAGAACCCAATGGGATGACAAAAGCTAGTGCTCAAGGAGAGTACATTGGGTTGCCACTAGGGTTAGGTACTTAGTCCACAACCCCACAGGAAACCACATAGGCCCCTGTTTCATGAAGAGACTCTAGGAGGCATAGTCATGTATGGGTTGACTTGGAATGTAGAACTAGGTGGGACTAAAGGTAAGGCTTGCTGGACTTGCATGATGGGCAGCTTTCAAAGCATATTGTTGAGCTTTGCCCCAGTGGAAGGTGGCAGACTTGTGCGTGCTTGTTTATTTGAGTGAAGAATTAGTTAGACATGAGGTATGTGTTGTCTCCAGAAGATGAGAAGACCTAGTATGTGTTGTGCCTGTCTAAGTGTAGTGGGTGGTTTACCAGTGAGTGGTGTTTGACTGTTGGGAGATTTCTCAGCCCTTAGAGGACTAGATGATGCTCAGAAACTTGATACATGAGGTTGGACCTTGGATTTTATGAGGGGTGATTGCCCAACCCCATTGGTGTGGGTGGTCAGTGTGAGGGTGTATAAATCTGCTCATACCACTTCCTCAAGGGGACCCCTCAGCATAAGGTGATCAACATAATGCCCAAAATGGCACCTTTCTGATTATGGGGTATTTAAATCCTGGCAGCAGAGGTTATATGCAACTGCAGGGCTGTTTAAGTATCCCACTGGGAGCTACATAAATATATATTGAGCCCCTTCAAAAATGAAAGAAATTTAGGCCTGGGATTCCTCTGGAACAGAACAGAGCACCTTAGTAAGGTCTGTGACCTCGAAGGATATTCCTTGGGTCTGTTGTAGGTCCCAGTCAGTTCTATAGTATTAGGAACTGGAATGTTAATTGAGGGAACCTGAGGTTTCAGTAGTCAATGGTGAGGCATTATTCATTAGTGGCTGCCTTAAGGACCAACCAAATAGGCTATTGAAAGGAAGACTGTGGGCTTAATGACTCCCTAAATCATTAATGACAGGGTGTAGCCCTTTAGTATCCTCTTTAAGCTGCTACTGGGGAGTATTTACTGTCTTGACCTGGGGTGGAAGATCCCTGGCATTTATTTGGTGAGTCCTACCAGGAAGGCCAAGAACCTGGGCTTGTTTCATGTGGCATGGCATCATATCAGTGCACCCATGCCTATAATAGGGGAAGAAAGCCGGGGAGGCCACCACCGGGGGAAGCCATTTGAGATGAATTGTTCCTTATAGTTATGTCCAAATGGGTTTGTACACCTTTGCTTGTTTTACCAGCTGTGCCCTGTAGGTAGAAGGGCTCCCCTTTAGGGTATTTAGTGGGATTGCCTGCCATGACAGTGACTTGGGCCCCAGTGTCTAATAGGACCCAAAAGAACTGTGCATTTTATTGTCTCAGTGGACTGCACTGAGAATGGAAAAGGAGTGATTGTCCCTGGGAGGTGGGACAAGCCCCAGGAAACTACCAATTTCCTAGGGTTTTAGGTGGCTGCCAGTCCTAGGGGTTAGGGAAGGAGGCAAAGGTAGTAGTTGGGACTGGGTTGGGGCCAGAGGGGTTAGAGGGAGGCTGTGTGATAAGAGGATGGTTGGCAGACAGGGGCTGTAGCTGGAAGAATGCTAGTTTCAAGGCCTGGAGTTTAGAGACTGCCTGTCTAGAGATTAAATAGCCAAGAACCCCAAGTTTTCATAACTCCCAGTAGAGGTTTACCTGCGTATTCCCATAATGGGCAAAATTAGGTCCAGGGTTTATTGGGGAGGGAGTAGGGAGCCCTTTCAGTTGAGGGAAATTTGTTTAAGTGAGATGCCTCCAGGACAGTGGGAGTGGAGGAGCATGAGTCTGAAGTATCTAGGAGTTTGGGTTGGAATCTCTTCCATGTCTACAAACCATGTCAGTGCCCTCCAGAGCCATTTGGATGGTTTCAGCATTCCCAAAATGTAGTAGTGCAGCCCTGTAATTAGGGGGAGCGGCCTTTAAAAGAATTCTCTGGATTCAGGGTCAAGTGGGGCCTCTTCAGCTTAGAAATGAACAGGGGGTCATTTGGGTCCCTATGGTCAATGAATTGATAAGCCCATTGGACCATGCCAATTTTGCAGAGCAAGAGATGGGCCTCATTTAACATTTTCCATTCACTGTGAGCCATAGAAGCACTCACTGTGAGAGAAGGATGGGCATGGCATCAGACAATAAATATGAAGGTAGAAGGGCTCCCCTTTCAGGAATTTAGTGGGATTGCCTGCCATGACAGTGACTTGGGCCCCAGTGTCTAATAGGACCCAAAAGAACTGTGCATTTTATTGTCTCAGTGGAGAGGGTGGGCCATGGTATGAATATCAGTGGCTCTAAGGGCCTTTGCCCTCCGTCCTTCCCCTTTACCCTCACTAGAGGCCTCAAAAACCCTGTAAGCTTTTCGTTAAAGTATCTGAAAATTTTTAACTGGATTTCACATACATTTCACACCTGTAGTTGATTGAGCATCATTTATTATTGGAAGCAGATATTCCACATTGATCACTTCAGGCATAATTTTTCTTTGGATTTTGAAATCTTGCAGTCTTAGAAGCAAAAACTGAAGATGGGTTTTAATTTTTATGATCTTTATTTGTTTCTTTAAACAAGAATTTAGTGGTCCAAAAGGTTTTGGTGTCTAGCATTATTGTTTACCTTAATGTCTTTAAAATAAACATGAATTATATATTAACATGATAATATTTGGGGTATAATGAATTAAATAAAATATATTATTAAATTTAAAACAAAAGAAATATGAACTCAATTTAGAACCTATTTTGATACATGACTACTTTGTTTTCCAGCTTTATAGAGGTATAATTGACAAATAGAAATTGTATATAGTTAAGGTATACAATGTGGTATTTTGATATATGCATACATTGTGAAATGACTTACCACATCAAGCTAATTAACATATCCATCACCTCCCATGGTTACCATTCTTCTTTTTTTTCACAGTGAGAACACTTAAGGTCTACTCTCTTAGTTAGCAAATTTCAAGTATAGGCATACTTTGTTGTATTGCACTTTGCTTTATTGTGCTTTTAAGATGCTATTTTTTTTACAAATTGAAGGTTTATGGCAACCCTGGGTCAAGCAAGTCTATCAGTTCTATTTTCCAATAGCGTTTGCTCATTTCGTGTCTCTGTGTCACATTTTTGTTATTCTCGCAATATTCCAAACTTCCTCAATATTATACTTGTTATGATGATCTGTGATCAATGATTGTGACTCTCTGAAAGCTGAGGCAATGTCTAGCATTTTCAGCAATAAAGTATTTTTTAATTAAGGTATGTACATTATTTTTTAGACATAATGATATTGCACACTTAACAGAATACAGTACAGTGTAAACATAGCTTTTATATGTACAGGGAAACCAAAAAACTCATTTGACTCACTTTACTGTGATAGCCTGGAACCAAACTGCATTATCTCTGAGGTATGCCTGTATATAATACAGTACTATAATCTACAGTCACCATGCTGTCCATTAGATCTACAGAACTTATGCATCCTGTGTAACTGAAAGTTTGTACCCTTTGAGCAACACTCCCCATCTCCCCCACCCAACCAGTCCCTAGTGACCACCATTCTACACTCAACATTTATGAGTTTCACTTTTTTAGATTCCACATGTTAAGTGAGAACATGCAGTATTTGTCTTTCTTTGGTTTATTTTACCTAGAATAATAACCTCCACCTTCATCCATGTTGTGGCAAATGGCAGGATTTCCTTCTTTTTAAAGCAGAATAATATTCATTGCATATATGTGCCATATATTCTTTATCCATTCATCCATCAACAGACACAGGTTGTTTCCATATTTTAACTACTGTGAATAAAGTGGAATAAACATGGAAGAGCAGAAAACTCCTCAAGATCTTGATTCCAATTCTTTTGGATATGTATCCAGAAATGCGATTGCTTAATTTCCTTTTCAGATAAGTCATTGTGTACAGAAACACAACTGATTTTTGTTTGCTGGTTTTGTATCCTGCAACATTGCTAAGATCACTCATTAGTTTAACAGGGTTTTTTGTGTGGAATCTCTAAGGCTTTTTACACATATGATCATGTCACCTATGAACAGAGATCATTTTACTTCTTCTTTCCAATTTGGATGCTTTTTATTTCTTTTTTTCAAATAAAAATGTAAGGAATCTTTATTTAGACATGATTTTTTTCCTTTTATTATTTCACTTGTCTAATTGCTCTGTCTAGAACTTTCAGTGCTATTTTTAGTAGTGGTGGTGAGAGTGGGCTTTATTGCTTACATCTTAGAGGAAAAGTTTTCAATATTTCACCATTGAACATGTTAGTCATGGGCTTTTCAAACATGGTTTTTATTACATTGAGGTAGCCTCCTTCTATTCCTAGTTTGTTGAGTGTTTTCATCATGAAAAGGTGTTGAATTTTTTTCAAATGCTTTTCCTGCATCAATTGAGATGATTATGTGGTTTTATCCTTCATTCTGTTAATGTGGTATATTACATGAATTGATTTTCATATGGTGAACTATCCTCGATTTTCAGGAATAAATCCTATTTGGTCATGATGTATAATCCTTTCAATGTGAATTCAATTTGTTAGAACTTTTTGAGCACTTTTGCATTGCTATTCATCAAAAGTATTGCTCTGTAGTTCTCTTGTGTCTTTGGTTTTGGTATCAGAGGAATGCTGGCCTCATAGAATGAATTTGGAAGCGTTCCCCCCTCTTCAATTCTTTGAAAGACTTTTAGGAAGATTGGTACTAATTCTTCTTCAAGTGTTTGGTAGAATTCCAGTGAAGCCATCCGGTCTTTGGCTTTTCTTTTTTGGGAGGCTTTTTGTTGCTGCTCCAATCTACTTACTAATTATAGATCTGTTCAGATTTTTTTTAATGCCCACATTATTCAGTCTTGGTAGGTTGTATGTTTCTAAGAGTATATCCATTTCTTCTAAATTATTCAATTTGGTAATGTATAATTGTTCATAGTTTCTTATAATTTTTTTTTATTGCTATGACATCAGTTGTAATGCCTCCTCTTTCATTTCTAATTTTAGTTATTTGAGTCTTCTTTATTTTTCTCTTACTTCGTCTAGCCAAGGGTTTGCCACTTTTGTTGGTATTTTGTTTTCATTGATTTTCCTATTGTTTTTCTATTCCCTATTTCATTTATTCTGGCTCTGATCTCCATTATTTCCTTCCTTCTGCTAACTTTGAGCTTAGTTTGTTCTTTTTTCTATGTCCTTGACAGGTTAGGTTGTGGATGTGAGATCTTTCTACGTTTTTAGTGTAAGCATTTAACACTATACACTTCCCTCCTAGTACTGCTATCTCTGAATCCCATAAATTTGAGAGTTTATAAAAATCAGCTTTAATGAAGTATAATTAACAAATAAAATTATATTTATTTAAAAAGTACAATGTGATGATTTGACATATGTATAATTTGTGAAATGATTATCAAAAACAGGATAATTAACACATCCATCACCTCACATAATTACCTTTATTGTGTGCGGTAAGATCACTTAAGGTCTACTCTCACCAAACTTCAAGTACACAATACAATATTATGAACTGTAGTCACCATGCTGTACATTAGATCCACAGGGTTGTACCGTTTGATCAGCATGTCTCCATCTACCTCACTTAAAGCATCTGGAAACCACATTTATACTGTCTGTTTCTATGAGTTTTTTCCAATTAGATTCCATATGTAAAAGAAACAATAGAATATTTTTCTTTCACTGACTAATTTCACTTAGAAAATGTCATCTAGGTTCATCAGTGTTGTTGTAAATCACATTTCCTCCTTTTCTAAGTCTTAACAATATTCTGTTATATATATATATATATATATATATATATATATATATATATATATTACATTTTCTATATCCATTCATGCATTAACATACACTTAAGTTATTTCCATGTCTTGGCTATTGCGAATAATGCTGCAGTGAGCATGGAAAGGCAGATATCTCTTCAAGATACTGATTTCATTTCCTTTGGATATATACCCAGAAGTGCAGTTGCTGGATCATATGGTAGTTCTATTTTTAATTTTTTCAGCAATTTCCATACTGTTTTATACAATGGCTATACCAGTTTACATTCCCACTAACAGTTTATAAGGGACATAATTTCTCCACATCCTCACCAACACTTGTTATCCATTTTCTTTTTGATCAAAGCCATCCTAACGGTGTGATGAAATATCTCATTGTGATTTTGATTTGCATTTCCCTCGCAATTAGTGATGCTGAGCAACTTTTCCTGTTTGCTGCTTGCATGACTTCTTGGGAAAAATGTCTGTTCAGGTCCTTTGTCCATTTTAAAATCAGAGCATTTTTTATTTTACTATCGAGTTGTATAAGATCCTTATATATTTTGAATATTAACCCCTTATCAAAGATATACGGTCTGCCACATTTTCTCCACATTGCAGGGTGTCTTTTCATTTTGTTGATTACTTCCTTTGCTCAGCAGCTTTTTATTTATTTTCACTATTTGAATGATATAATATTTGAATTCAGTCACTAAATCAACAGTTTTGTGGTATATACTCTATTTTCTGGAGTCTAAATGTAAGTGTAGTACTTCAAGTAACCATCTCTTTAGGTGGTCTTAAATATATGTTTTAAAGTTCTTAAAAATGCTTAACATTCTTAAAAATTTGAAATAATTTCTACTTAAGCCTTTCAATATTTCTAGTATTCTAGTATTTTGAAACACTAATTACCTCCAAATTAGTTACTTTTCTTATACAGATAAGTTTATGTGTACTTGAACATTGTTTTGAGTAACTTTAGACTAGCTTTACTATAAACATAAAGCAAAATGTATTTCAAAGAGAATCTGTTGTGTATTATTCTATTTTCTTTTACTTGCTATTTTTATTGCTGAATGTCTTGGAATTGTATAATTCATTCACTTAATATATCTATTCACATCCTATGATTTTTGAATTGAAATATAGTTTGTATACCATATTATATAGATTTCAGATGAACAACTTAGTGATTCATCAATTATATACATTACTAAATGCTCACCATGGTAAGTATAGTTACCATCTGTCATCACAAAAAGATATTATAATATTATGAGCTATCTTCCCTATGCTATACTTCCATCTCTGTGACTAAATTATTTTATAATTTGAACTTTGTACATCTTTATCCCCCTCACTATTTCACCTATCCTCCACCCCATGGTAACCAGTCATCCATTCTCTGTGTTTATGAGTCTATTTCTGTTTTGTTTGTTTGTTCATTTGTTTTGTCAGATTCCACATATAAGTGAAACCATATGGTATTCACCTTTCTCTGACTCACTTATTTCACTTAGCCTAATACCTCTAGGTCCACCCATGTTGTCATAAATGGCAGGATTTCCTTATTTTTTATGCCCAAGTAATATTCTATTGCATATATGTACCACATCTTCTTTATACATTCATCTATTGATGGACACTTCAGTTGGTACGATATCTTGCCTATTGTAAATAATGCTGCAGTAAATACAGGGATGCATATATCTTTTCAAATAAATGATTTTGTTTTCTTCAGTTAGATTCCCAACAGTGGAATTGCTAGGTTGTATGGTATTTCTATTTTTAGTGTTTTGAGAAACCTCCATACTGCTTTCCATAGTGGCTGCATAAATTTGCAATTTCATCAGCAGTATACAAGGGTTCCCTTTTCTCCACATCCTCGCCAAAACTTGTTATTTCTTGTCGCGTTGATATTAGCCATTCTAACTTGTGTGATGTGATATCTCATTGTAGTTTTGATTTGCATTTCCCTGATGATTAGTGTTGTTGAGTGTCTGTTGGTCATCTGTATATCTTCTTTGGAAAAACGTCTGTTCAGGTCCTCTGCCCATTTTTCAATTGGGTTATTTGGGTGGTTTTTTTTTGGTGTTGAGTTATATGAGTTCTTTATACATTTTGGGTATTTGACTCTTATTAGATATATCATTTACAAATTTATCCACCCATACAGTAGGCTGTGTTTTCATTTTGTTAATGGTTTCCTTTGCTGTGCAGAAACTTTTTATTTTGATGTAGTCCCACTTGTTTATTTTTGCTCTTGTTTCCCTTGCCTAGGGAGACATATCCAGAAAAAAATTTCTCATGCTGATGTTCAAGAGAGTCCTGCTTATATTTTCTTCTAGGAGTTTTATAGTTTCAGGTCTGTATTTAGGTTGTTAATCCATTTTTACTTTATTTTCGTGTATGATGTAAGGCAGTGATCCAGTTTCATTCTTTTGCAGGTAGCTGTCCAGTTTTCCAATACCATTTATTAAAGAGACTGTCTTTTCTGCAATGTATATTCTGGCCTCCTTTGTCATATATTAATTGGCCATATGGCCATGAGTTTATTTCTGGGCACTCCAGTCTGTTCCATTGGTCTATGTATCTGTTCTGGTGCCAGTAACATGCGGTTTTAAATAATGTAGCTTTGTAGTACAGTTTGAAATCAGAGAGTGTGATACCTCTAGCTTTGTTCTTTCTCAAGATTGCTTTGGCTATTTGGGGTCTTTTATGGTACTTTTGTGGTTCTGTACAAACTTTAGGATTATTTTCTCTAGTTTGGTGAAAAATGTCATTGGTATCTTGATAGAGATTGCATTGAATCTGTAGATTGCTTTGGCTATTTGGGGTCTTTTATGGTACTTTTGTGGTTCCGTACAAACTTTAGGATTATTTTCTCTAGTTTGGTGAAAAATGTCATTGGTATCTTGATAGAGATTGCATTGAATCTGTAGATTGCTTTGGGAAGTATGGCCATTTAAGCAATATTAATTCTTCCTACCCATCAGCATGGACTAGTTTTTCATTTGTGTTATCTTCAATTTCTTTTATCAATATTTTATAATTTTCAAAGTACAGGTGTTCCACATCCCTGGTTTATTAGATTTATTCCTAGGTATTTTTATTCTTTTTGATGCAATTGTAAATGGGATTGATTTCTTAATTTCTCTTTCTGCTAGTTCATTATTTATATGTAAAAATGCAATAGATTTCTGTACATGGATACTGTGTCCTGCAACTTTACAGAATTTATTGTCATAGTTTTTTGGTGGTCTTTAGGGTCTTCTACATATAGTATCATGTCATCTGCAAATAGTGAAAATTTTACTTCTACCTTACCAGTCTGGATGCCTTTTATGTCTTTTTATTGTCTGACTGCTGTGGCTAGGACTTCCAGCACTACGTTAAAAAAAACTGGTGGTAGTGGGCATCTTATCTTTTTCCTGATCTTAGAGGAAAAGCTCTCATCTCTTTTGCATTGATTATGATGTTAGCTGTGTGTCTGTCATTTAGGCCTTTATTATGTTAAGATATGTGCCCTCTAAACCCACTTTGTTGAGAGATTTTTATCAAGAATGGATGTTCTATTTTGTAAAACTCTCTGCATCTATTTGATCATATGGTTTTTAAACTCTCATTGTTGTTAATGTGGAGAGTCACACTGATGGATTTGCAAACATTGAACCATCCTTGCATCCCTGGGATAAATACTATTTCATTGTGGTGAACGATTCCTTTTTGTAACTTAGTTGGATAATTTATTCTTTTTACATACTTTTTACAGTACACTGGTTCAACAATTACACACATTATTAAATCCTCACCCCAACTAATGCAGTTACTATCTGTCAAAATAGAGAGATATTACAGAAACATTGACTATATTCACAATGTTACCCTACCATGACCAACATACATTATTATTGAAATTTGTGTGTCCTTTTATCACCCTCACCCACCAATGCCAACTCCTCCCCCATGGTAACCACCAGTCACTTCTCAGAGTCTGAGTCTATTGCTGTTTTGCTCATTTTATTCTGTTGTGCTTTGGGTTCCACAAAGAAGTGAAATCATATGGTATTTGTCTTTTTCTGCCTGGCTTATTTCACCATCTTGGTCCATCTATGTTGTCAGAAGTGGCAGGATTTATATCTTTTCTATGGCTGAATAATATTCTATTGTGTATATGTACCACATCTCCTTTATTCATTCTTCTATTAATGGACATTTAGGTTGCTTTCATATCTTGGCTATTGCAAACAATGCAGTGATAAACATAGGGATGCATATATCTTTTGAATCAGGGATTTTGTTTTCTTTGGGTAAATGACTAGAAGTGGAATTACTAGGTCATATGGTTTTTCTATTTTTAGTTTTTTGAGGAACCTCCATACTGTTTTCAGCAATGGTTGAACTAATTTACATTCCCACCAGCAGTGTAGGAGGGTTCTCCTTTCTCTACATCCTCGCCAACATTTGTTGTTGTTTGTGTTTTGGATGGTGGCCATCCTAACTGGTGTGAGGTGATATCTCATAGTGGTTTTAATCTGCATTTCTCTGATGATTAGTGATGTGGAGCATCTTTTCATGTGCCTGTTGGCCATCTGAGTTTCTTCTTTAGAGAAGTGTCTATTCATGTCCTCTGCCCATTTCTTAATTTGGTTATTTGCTTTTTGTTTGTTAAGGTGCGTGAGTTCTTTGTATATTTTGGATGTCATCCCCTTATCAGATATGTCATTTATATTCTCCCATACTGTAGGGTGCCTTTTTGTTCTACTGATGGTGTCCATTGCTGTACAGAAGCTTTTTAGTTTGATATAGTCCCACTTGTTCATTTTTGCTTTTGTTTCCCTTGCCCATGGAGAAATGTTAATGAAGAATTTGTTCATGTTTATAATCAAGAGAGTTTTGCCTATATTTTCTTCTAATAGTTTTATGGTTTCATATCTTACATTTAGGTTTTAATCCATTTAGAGTTTACTTTTGTGTATGGGGTTAGAGAGTAATTGAATGTCATTTGCTTGCACATAGCTGTCCAGTTTTCCCAACACCATTTATTAAGGAGACTGTCTTTTCTCCATTGTATATTAATAGCTCCTTTATCATATATTAATTGACCATATATGCATGGGCTCTCTATTCTGTTCCATTGATCTATGGGTCTCTACTTGTGCCAGTACCATATTGTTTTGATTACTGTAGCTTGTAGTATAACTTGAAATCAGGGAGCATAATAGCCCCAGCTTTGTTATTCTTTCTCAAGATTGCTTTGGCTATTCAGGGTCTTTTGTGGTTCCATATAAATTTTAGGATTATTTGCTCTAGTTCATTGCAAAATGACTTTGGTATTTTTATAGGGTTTGCATTGATTCTGTGAATTGCTTTGGACAGGATGACTATTTTGACAATACTAAGTCTTCTTATTCATGAGCATGGGATAGATTTCCACTTACTTGTGACTTCTTTAATTTCTCTCATCAGTGTCTTATAGTTTTCAAAGAACATGTTTTTCACCAACTTGGTTAGATTTATTCCAATGTATTTTAATCTTTTGATGCAATTATAAATGCAATTGTTTTCTTGATTTCTCTTTCTTCTAGTTTATTTTTAGTACAGTAATGCAACAGATTTCTGTGTATTAATTTTTAATCCTGCAACTTTGCTGAATCCAGTTATTAGTTCTAATATTATTTTTTTGTTAGAGGATTTTCTATATATAGTATCATGTCATCTGCAGACAGTTTTACTTCAACCTTACCAATTTAGATTCCTTTTATCTCTTTATCTTGTCTGACTGCCATGGCTAGAACTTCCATTACTATGTTGAATGAAAGTGTTGAGAGTGGGATTCCTTGTTTTGTTCCTAGTCTTAGAGGAAAAGCTTTCAGCTTTTCGCCATTGAGTAAGATGTTAGTTGTGGGTTTGCCATATATGGCATTTATTATATTGAGATATATTCCCTCTATACCCATTTTGTTGAGAGATTTTACCATGAATGGATGATGAATTTTGTCAAATGCTTTTTCAGCGTCTATTGAGATAATCATATGGTTTCTATCCTTCTTTTTGTTAATGTGGCGTATCACATTGATTTACAAATATTGTACCATTCTTGCATCCCTGGAATAAATCCTTCTTGGTTGTGATGGATGACCCTTTTTATATTTTTTTAAATGGGGATTTTTGCATCTATGTTCATCAGGGATACTGGTCTATAATTTTCTTTTTTTGTTGTGATATTGCCTGGTTTTGATATTAGAGTGATGCTGGTCTCATAGAATGTGTGTGAAAGTATTCACACCTCTTCTACTTTTTGGAATACTTTAAAAAGGATGGGTATTAGCTCTTCCTTAAATGCTTGGTAGAACTCACCTGTGAAGCCATCTTTGCTCCTGGGTAATTTTTTACTAATTCAATTCCATTGCTGGTAATTGGTCTGTTAAGATTTTCTGTTTCTTCCTATCAATCTTGGAAGCTTGTATTTTTCTAGGAATTTGTCCTAGGAATTTCTCTAGGTTGTCCAATTTATTGGCATATAATTTTTCATAGAACTCTGTAATCATTCTTTGAATTTTTGTGTTGTCAGTTGTAACTTTTCCTTTTTATTTCTGATTTCATGTATTTGTGTACTCTCTCATTTCTTGAAAAGTCTGGCTAGGGGGTTGTCTCTTTTGTTTATCTTCTCAAAAAACCAGTTCTTGGTTTCATTGGTTTTTTTCTTTTGTTTTATTCTTCTCTATTTTATTTGTTTATGCTCTGATCTTTATTACATCCCTCCTTCTACTAACTTTGGGTTTCATTTCTTCTCTTCCTAGTTTCTTTAATTATAATTTTACACTGTTTATTTGGGATTGTTCTTGTTTCTTGAGGTAGGCCTATATTACTATGTTCTTCCCTCAGATCCCCTTTTGTGGCATCCCCCATACTTTCCATTGTTGTATTTTTGTTGTCATTTGTCTCCGTGAATTGCTTGATTTCTTCTTTAATTTGTTTATTGATCCATTGATTATATGGAAGCATGTTGTTTAGCCTCCATGTGTTGGTGGGTTTCTTGGTGTTCTTCACATAATTTATTTCTAGTTTCATACCATTTTGATCTGAAAAGATGCTTGATACAATTTCAATCTTTTTTAATTTATTGAGGCTCTTTTTGTGTCCTAATATGTGATCTTTCCTGGAGAATGTTCCATGTGCATTTGAGATCAGTGCGTATCCTGCTGCTTTCAGGTGGAATGTTCTTTACATATCTGCTAAATCTGTCTGATCTAGTGTGTTGTTCAATGCCTCTGTTTCCTTATTTATGTTCTGTCTGGTTGATGTGTCCATTCATGTAAGTGATGTATTAAAGTCCCCTAATATGATTGAGTTGCAGTCTATTTTTCCCTTTAATTCTGCTAGTATTTGTTTTACATATTTTCATGCTCCTACATTGGGATATATCCTCTTGTTGGACCGACCCCTTTATCATTATGTAATGTCCTTCTTTGTCTCTTGCTACTTTCTTTGTTTTGAAATCTATTTTGTCCAATATAAGTACTAATACTCTTGCTTTTTTCTCCCTATTATTTTCATGAAATATCTTTTTCCATCCCTTCACTATCAGTCTATGCATGTCTTTAGCTCTGAAATGAGTCTGTTGTAGGCAGCATATAGATGGATCTTGTTTCTTCACCCATTCTGCCACTCTATATCTTTTGATTGATGCATTCAGTACATTTACATTTAAGGTAGTTATTGATAGGTATGTACTTATTGCCGTTTTACTAATTGCTTTCAGGTTGTTTTTGTAGTTCCTGTCTGTTTCTTTCTTCATCTCTCATAATTTTGTTATTTGATAGTTCTCTTTAGTGTTGTGATTTGATTTCTTCTTTTTAAGTTTTTGTGTATCTATTATAGACTTTAGGCTTGTGGTTGTCATAAGGTTCATAGACAGTTTCCTAAATACATAACAGTCTATATTAAGTTGATGGTCACTCTATTTCAAACACAATCTAAAAGTACTACCTTTCCATTTTTCTTCCTCCTCCACACTTTATATATTAGATTTCATAATCTGCATTTTTTTGTATCCCTTGGATGATTTTGTGTATTCTTGATTTTACTACTTTTGTTTTATTTTGTTGTTTTGTTTTTGTTTTTTAACTTCATACATGCTTAGTAAGTATTTGGTCTACTACATTTACTGTGAGTTTATTTTCACTGATGAATAAAATACTTAGGCTTAAGAACATTTCCATCTACAGAGTCCCTTCTACATATCCTGGAAGGCCAGTTTAGTGGTGGTGATTTATTTTAATTTTCATTTATACAGGAAACTTTTTATCTCTCCTTCAATTCTGAATGATAACCTTGCCAGGTAGAGGATTCTTGGTTGAAGGTTCTTCTGTTTCAATACATTAAATATTCCATGCCACTTCCTTTTGGCCTGTAAAGTTTCTGCTGAGAAATCCACTGATAGCCTTATGCTGTTTCCCCTATAGGTAACTGCCTCTCTCTTGCTGCTTTTATACTCTCTATCTTTAATCATTGCCATTTAATTATTATATGTCCTGGTGTTGTCTTCCTGGCTTTCCTTTTGTTACAGGTTCTCTGAGTTTCCAGGAATTGGGTGTCTATTTCCTTCCCCAGATTGGGGAAGGTTTTGGCAATTATTTCTTCAAAGAAACGTTCTACTCCTCAGTCTCTCTTCTCTTTCTGGGGCCTCTATTATGGAAATATTGTTTTGTTTGAAGTTGTCCCACAGCTCTTTTAGCATCCTCTCATTTTAACAGATTATTTTTCCTTCTATTTCTCAGCTTGCTTGTTTTCCTATTCACAAATTGCAATCTCATTGTCTTCTCTACTTGCAGCAATCTACTATTTATTCCCTCCACTATATTTTTCATTTCAGTTACTGTATTCTTCAGCTCTGATTGGCTCTTTTTCAAACTTTCTATCTCTTTGTTGAAGTTCTCGAGATCACCAATTCTTTTCCAGAAGTCAGTGAGCATATTTATGACTGTTACTTTGACATACTTATCAGGAAGATTGGTAATCGCCTTTCATTTAGTCCTCTTTCTGGTGCCTTAACCTGTTCTTTTGTTTGGACAATATTCCTCTATCTCCTCGTTTTGTCTGGGTTTATATGTTTCTTCCTTTGTATTAGAGAGATCCATTATGCTTCCTGGTCTAGAGAGTAATGGCTTTATGAATAAAGTGTCCTGTGGTGACCAGAAACTCAAGACTCTTTGCTCACCAGCACCTGGTTCTCCTTTGTGGTGGAGCTGCAGTTGCTGTTGGTGGGTTTTGGGCATGGCCACCTTTCTTTCTGCCAGCAGTGGCTGATCTCCATCAGTAGTGGTTGACCTCAGCCAGCCCTTTGTGAGCCATGCAGCAGCACGTCTGCTGGGATTGTGGGTTGTGCTGCCCTGTGCCTGCTAGGCAGCAATGGCAGCACTGCTTGGCTGGCAGGGCAGGTGTGCAGGGTAGCACCTGTGGAGCTGGGCTACCAATGAGGAGGAAGGAGCATTTGGAGCTGGCTCCACAGGCACCTCTATAGTTAGACTTAGAGAGGGATGGGAAAGCTTGGAAAGCCTCCCTCTGCTTGCCAGGCAGCAAAGTCTGACTGCTGCTGGGCCAAGAGGGCTGGGCTGGCAGGTGGACAGGGAAGCGCCTCAGGGCAGAGCCACCAGTGAGGGGGATAGAGGGCTTGGGGATGGCTCCTGCAAGTGCCCCACCAGTTGGGCTGTGGGAGGGCTGGGGAGGCATCACCCACCTGCCCTATTTCCTCTGGAAAGAGCTCCCTCCAACCCCCACCCCTCTGGCACCTTTCCTGCTACTGCTAAATCTTTCAACCTGCCATCTCTGTGTTGGGTCTCAGCAAGACTGATGAAGTGTCTCCATCCTCAACAAACAACAGGAGTCTCAGCTTCTCAGAGTGCTCCAACTTTCCATGGTGTCCATCCCTGTTACTCACCAAAGCCCAATGTAATGTGGACTTGTGTTCCCAGAGCAAATATGCAGGGCCAGGTGTGCAGACTTCCTGAGCACTTATCCTCTCTCTGCTCTGTTCCTCTCCTTACTGCTTGTGGGCTGGGGTGGGCAAGGATTTGGGTTCCAATCAATCATGGCTCTGTCACTCTACCCTTCTCTGTGTGGTCTTCACTTCTCCACCAGGTGTAATTGTCTGCTCTGCAGTTTTCAGGTCATTTTCAGGCTTAGTTGTATTTACTGTAGTTGCTTCCTTGGTGTATATGAGGGAGGTTTCCACCTAGCCTTCTGTCATCCTTTCCCAAGAACATGAATGATTTTTTAAATGTATTTTTGCATTCAGTTTGCTAATGTTTTGTTGAAGACTTTTTACATCTATGTTCATCAAGGATATTGGTCTGTGATTTTCTTTTCTTGTAGTGCCTTTATCTGGTTTTGGTATCAGGATAATGCTGGCCACACAAAATCAACTTGGAAGCTTTCATTCCTCTTCTTTTGGCATAGTTTGAGTTGGAGAGGTATCAAATCTTCTTTAAATGTTTGGTAGAATTCACCTGTAAAGCCATCTGGTTCTGGAATTTATTTTGTTGGGACTTTTCGCTACTGATTCAATTTAATTACTAGTAATTGTTCTGATGAATTTTTCTATTTCTCCCTAGTTCAGTCATGGAAGTTTGTGTGTTTCTAGAAATTTACCCATTTCTTCTATCCAATTTGTTGGCATATAATTTTTCATAATACTCTCTTATAGTTTGTATTTCTGTGGTGTCAGTTGCAACTTCTCCTTTTTCATTTCTGATATTAAGTCCTCTCTTTCTTTTCCATGATGAGTCTAGCCAAAAGTTTGTCAATTTTACCTTTTCAAAGAACCAGCTCTTAATTTAATGATCTTTTGTACTGCTTTATTTTTCAGTCTCTATTTCACTTATTTCCACTCTGATCTTTGTTATTTTCTTCTTTCTACTAACTTTGGGCTTTGTTTGTTCTTTTTCTAGGTCCCTTAGGTGTCAGGTTAGATTGTTTCTTTGAGATCTTTCTCGCTTCTTGAGGTAGGCCTCTACTGGTATAAACTTTCTTCTTAGGACTGCTTTTCCTGCACACCAAAGACTTTTAACCATTGTATTTCTTTTTTCATTATTCTGCAAGTACTTTTTTTATCTCTTTTTTGATTTCTTTGATGACCCATTGGTTGTGTAGTAGCATGCTATTTAGCTTCTGCGTATTTATGCCTTTTCCACTTTGTTTTTTGTAATTTATTTCCATTTTCACACCATTGTGGCCAGAAGAGATACTTAATATGATTTCAATCTTAAACTTATTGAGAACTGCTTTGTGGCCTAGTGTGTGATCCATTCTGGAGAATATTCCATGTGCAGTTGAAAAGAATGTGCATTCTACTGTTTTGGGATGTTACATTCTGTATATATCTGTTAATTCCTTTCAGTCTAGTGTGTCATTCAAACCTACTGTTTCCTTACTGACTTTCTGTCTGGATGATCTATCCATTGATGTAAGTGGGGTGTTAAATCCCCTACTACTATTGTCAATTTCACCTTTTATGTCTGTTAATATTTGCTTTTTATATTTATGTGCTCCTCGATTGTGTGTGCAGATATTTACAATTGTTATATCTTCTTGCTGGATTTTGCCCTATTGATAGGCATGTAGTTATTGCCATTTTGTTAAATGTTTCCTGGTTGTTTTTGTTGTTCTCTGTTCCTTCTTTCTCTCTTGCTCTCCCCTTGTGTATTATGATTTACTCTAGTATTATGCTTGGATTCCCTTTGTTTTTTTGTGTATCCATTATAGTTTTGGTTTGGGATTACCATGGGGTTCTTATATGATGTCATACACATAGAGCAATCTATAATAAGTTGATGGTCAACTTAAGTTCAAACACATTCTAACAACACTACGTTTATTTACTCCCGCTCCTCTACATTTTATGTATACTATGCTTTCTTTTACATTTTAGTAATTCTTTAACTGATTTTCAGATGTAATTGATTATACTGTTGTCTTTTTTACCTTCATACCAGCTTTTAAGTGATTGGTCTACTACTTCTAGTATGTTTGCTTTTACCAGTGAAATTTTTGCTTTCCTATTTTACTTGCTTCTAATTAGGGTCTTTTCTTTTCCTCTTAAAGAATACTCTCACTTTTCTTATAAGGCCAGTTTAGTGGTGGTAAACTATTTTAACTAATGTTTATCTGTGATGTTCTTTATCTCCCCTTCCACTCTGAATGAAAAGCTTGCTGGGTAGAATATTCTTAGTTGGAGCTTTTTTCTTTCCAGCAGTTTGAATTTATCATGTCACTCTGTTCTGGCCTGTAGGGTTCCTGCTTAAAAATAAGCTGATAGCCTTATGGGGTTTCCCATAGACAACTCATTGTTTTTCCCTTGCTGTTGTACAATTCTCTCTTTTTCTTTGATGTTTAACATTTTCATCATGCCATTTGACATTTTAATTGTATGTGTCTTGGTATGGACCTCCTTGGATTTATCTTGTTTGGGGCTCTCTCTGATTCCTGGACCTGGATGCCTGTTTCCTTCCCTGGGTTAGAGAAGTTTACATCTACTATTACCTCAAATAAGTTTTCTATTCCTTTCTTTCTCTCCTCTTTCTGGTATTCCTATAATGAGACTGTTTGGATATTCAATATTTTACCAGAGCTCCCTTAACCTATCCTCATTTCTTTTTATTATTTTTTCTTGGTTGTTTGGCTTCAGTACTTTCCATTACTGTGTCTTCCGAATTGCTGATGCATTCTTCTGTATCATCTAATCTGCTGTTGATTCCCGCTAGTGTATTTTTCACTTCATTTGTTGTATTCTTCAGCTCTGATTGATTCTGTTTTATATTTTCTATCTCTTTGTCCTCCACTCTTCTCTCAAGGCTGGTGAGCATCTTCATAATTATTCATTTGAACTCTGTATGCAGTAGATTGCTTAACTCTGTTTCATTTAGTCCTTTTTCTGAAATTTGTCATGTTCTTTTGCTTTAAGCATATCCCTCTGTCTCATAATTGTGTTTGGCTTTTTGCACTTGATTCTATGGATTAGTAGAAAGGGCTACTTCTCTCAGTCTTGAAGGATTGACCCTGTGTATAGAAGGTCCCTTGTGTAGACTGCATGTGCTTGGTGGTTTAGCATGGCTGGGTGGAGGCCTTGTGAGTATGAGCCAGATGTCCTGGTGTCAGGACTCTCAGGGTGTGGAAAGGGGTGCAGGGATGGCCCAACTGAAAGAGCTCTTAAGTGGATACTGATAGAGTCCATGCTTGTATGAGATTGGGGGAACAGCAGGCCCAGGTGCAGTCTTGATGAAAGACCTGCCTCTGCAACTCTTGGCTATGCACCTGCAGTGCAGCAGTGGTTCAGGGGCACTCTCCAGTGGTGGGCAGAAACTGGCTCTGTGCCTATGGTGCAGTTGAAGGCCTAGGCATGGCCTCCAGGAAAGCCCTGCCTAGGCAGATACTGGCTCCAAGACCATGGAGCAGCAGTGGCTCAAGCTCACTCTCTGGGATATGTGGTGACTGCCTCTGCTCCACAATACAGTACCAATTCCAGGCATAGCCTCCAGGGAAGGCCCAGCTTTGCAGCTACTGGCTCTGTGTGCAGTGAAGCTATGGCTTGGACACACAGAAAGGATTTGCACCAGGTAGGCCCCACCTTTGCAGCTACTGGTTTGGTGCCCAGGGCGCAGCAGTGGCCAAGGTGCACTCTCCAGTGATCAGCAGGGACTGTTTCTGCACCCTCAGGACAGCATAGCCTGAATGCACTTTCTGGCTGGCACATCTGGGTGTGGAATGGGGCTTAGAAGCTGCCTAGACTGGGTCTGAAATTGGTGTGTGTGCCCCAACCCTGCTCCTACATCACTATAAATTTGGCAAAGGAGTGCAAACAATGGCACTCACCTGACCTCTGTGAGGTCTAGAGGGAGTTCCAGCCTTTACCCTACTAAACAGTAGGTGCTGTAGATCTAAAAATCAGGTTTTTTGCACTTATAGTCTAGATGCACTTCAAAGCAAGCCTTTTCTCTATTTCCCTGGGCAGGGAATCTGCATCCTGACCCCTCAGCAAAATCCCTCCACATTGAAGGTTGTTTTGCTGGGGGTGGGTGTCCCACTGTTCCATGTCTCTGTCTCTCCTGCCATTTTTAGTGTGATCTTTCTATCCTTCATTGTTCAGAATGTGTCCAGCTAGTCTTCAGTTCTCAAGATGAATTGCTCTGTGTGTAGGTGTAGATTTGGTGTGAAGGTGGGAGGAGGTGGGTTCAAGTTCTCTCTACATTGCCATCTTTCCAGAAATACACTGCAGAAGCTTTTTAAATTGATGTAGTACCACTTACTTATTTTTGCTTCTGCTACCAGTTCTTTTGGTGTAATGTCAAAAAAAATTATTGCCAAGACTAATTTCCAGGATCATTTTCCCTATATTTTGTCTAGGAGTTTTAGTTTCAGGTCTTACATTTGAATCTTTAATCAATTTTAAGGTAACTGTGTATGTAGTGTAAGGTAGGGGTTCAGTTTAATCATTTTGCTTATGAATATCCAATTTTCCCCACAAAATTTCTTGAAGAGATTATTCTTCCTCTGTTGTGTGTCTTGGTACCCTTTTCAAAAATTAGTTGACCACATATGCATAGGTTTATAATGGAATCTCTATTCTATTCCATTGGTCTTTATGTCTGTTTTTATGCCAGTATAATTTTTTTGATTACTACAGCTTTTTAATATAGTTTGAAGTCAGGAAGTGTCATGCCTCCACCTCTGTTCTTTGCTTTGGCTATTCAGGATTTTTTGTGGTTTTATACGAATTTCAGGATTTCGACATTTGTGAAAAATGCCATTGAGATTTTGATAGGGACTGAATTGAATCTGAAGATTGCTTTGGGTAGTATGGATTTTTAACAATATTAGTACTTGTGTTTTCTTGTAGCTTACTGAGCTTCCATAAAAACAACTATTTTGAATTTTTTACTGGGCAATTGCAGGTCTCCATTTCTTTGTGGTCAATTATTAGAAAATTATTTTGTCCTCTTGGGCTACTGAGGGTGCCTGTGGGACACTTCAGGGGATGTGCAGGTGAGGTGTCCCCAGCAGCTTGTGGGAGTGCTTCCTTATGGAATCTGTGAAGGGGTTAGTAGGATCTTCCCCCTTTTGATGCCCTGCAAGAGGCATGGCTGCTGTTCTCCCAGCCCTTTCCCACTGCCCAGTCATGTAACATGCCTCAGTATTCTGGATGGAGAAAGAAGTGGGTGGGTATCTTTGGGAGTTTCCCACACAGCTGGGAAAGCTTGTTGCTCACTCACACTCTTACTTTCCCTATGGGAGAAATCAGTGCCTTACGGGAGGGGTGATGCAAATGAAGTGAACCTTTTCCTCTTACCCTTTCCAATGTGCCCAGTCTTGGATTATTTCTGCTCCAGTGGTGTACTAAAATTTCTGCAGTGGACTCCCGGATTTCCAAAAGGGCACTCTCATCTGGATTATTGTCAAAATTGGTGTTCTGAGGGGGAAAGATGGTATAAAACTATTCTGCAGTTTTTCTGATGTCATTCTGATTCCCGTAAGTTTTGTTATTTTGTGCTTCTGTTTTCATTTGTCTCAGATATTTTCTAAGTTCTCTTGTGATTTCTTCCTTGCTTACTTGGTTGTTTAAGAGTCAGTAGTTTAATTTCCACATACTTGTGGATTTTCCTGTTTTCATTCTGCCGTTTATTTCTGGTTTCAGTGTTCTATATATGTATCTGTTAGGCTCATTTGGTCTATTCTGGTGTTCAAATCCTGTTTCTTAATTGATCTTCTGTCTGGCTGTTCTATCTGTAACTGAAAGTGAAGAACTGAAGTCGCCCATCATTAGTGTACTGCTGTTTATTTCTCCCTTCAGTTCTATTAATATTTCTTTCATATACTTGGGAGCTCTGTTAGGTGCATATACATTTATAATCATTATATTATCCTAGTGAGTTGACCCTTTTATAATTATATAATGTCCTTCCTTGTTTCTTAACAATTTTTATTTTGAAGCCTACTTTGTCTAATATAAGTATGACCACTCTTGTTCTCTTTATGTTCCTGTTTTCATGGAATATCCTTTCTATCCTTTCATTTATATGTGTGTCCTTAGATCTAACATGAGTATCTTGCAGACAGAATATTGTCTGATATTGTTTTCTATTCATCCAGCCAATCTATGTCTTTTAATTGAGGTGTTTAATTCATTTATATTTAGAGTAACTCCTGATAGTGAAAAACTGACTGCTGCCATTTTATTCATTGTTTTCTGTAGGTCTTGTAGTTTTTTGTCCCCCCTTTCATTTCTTTCTGCCTTATGTGTTTGTTGATTTTCTTGTAGTAACACGTTTTGATTCCCTTCTCATTTCTCTTTGTCTATTCTGTAGATATTTGTTTGCAATTACATAAAACATCTTAAATTTATAACAATTTTAAGCTCATAACTTATTCAAATCACATATAGAAACTCTAATCCTTTAAATCTCTGCCCCCAACTTCATGTTACTGATGACACAAATTACCCACTTTTATATTATGTATCGATTAACATAGATTTATAATTACTCTTTACATTTTTGTTTTTTTAATTGCATACTAGTTTTAAACGTTATTTACATTACAATGACAAAATATTCTATGTCTGTATATTTACCTTTACCAGAGAGTTTTATATTTTCATATGGTTTTGTGTTTTTATCATCCTTTCATCTCAACTTGAAGGACTCCCTTTAGCATTTCTTGCAGGACAGGTGTAGTGGTGATAAACTCCATAAGCTTTTATGTGGTACAGTATTAATTTCTTCATTTTTTGAATGACATTTTTTCTGGACAGCAGTTTTTTTTTCTTCCAGCACGTTGACAATATCATTCCACTTCCTTCCAGCATGCAAGGTTTCTGCTTAAAAATCCACTAATAACTTAATAGGTCCTCACTTGTAGGTGATGAGCTGCTCTTTCAAGATTCTTTGTGACTTTCAACAGCTTGATTAGATGTGTCTTGGTGTAGGTTTCCTTATATTTATCTTAGTTGGAGTTTTTTGAGCTTCTTGAATTTATATGTCCATTTCTCCTCAGATTTGGGAAGTTTCAGGAATTAATTCTTCAAATTGGCTCTCTGTCCATTTTTCTATTTCTTTTCCCTCTGAGAATCCCATCATGCATGTTTACTTTTTGATGGTGTTTCTTAGATTATGTTCACACTCTTCATTATTTATTTCATTTTCTCTTCTGCCTTGGTAGTTTTGAAGTCCTTCATCAAGTTCACTGATACTTTCTTCTGACTGACTGGTCAGGTCTAATGTAGACCTCCTCTAATGAATTTTTCAGCTCAGTGATTGTACCTTCAGTTGCTGAGTTTTGTTTCTACTTCATAATTTCTAACACTTTCTGAATATTCTAATTTACTTCATGCATTATTTTCTGGTTTTATTTAGTTGTTGATGTGTGCTCTCTTTTAATTCATTGAGTGTACTTGTGGGGGTTATTTTGAATACTTTGGTAATTCATACATCTGTGTTTCTTTAGGGTTGGTTTCAGGATACTTAATTTGTTCCTTTGTTTGGGCCATATTTCCCAGTTTCTCTGTATGTGTTATGTTCTGTTGAGAGTCTGGCATTTGAAAAACCAGCCCCCTCCTCCCACTCGTTCTAGTTTAGTTTTATACAGGAAAGACTTTCTCCAATCTCCCAGCTAGAGATTCAGGAGATCTTTGAAGTTTTTGGGGGGATGTATTCCCTTTGGGCTTGTGTGTGTAATCTAATTGGAGAAATTTGATCGTTTCTACTCAAAAGCTCTCTCTGGTGTCTGTTTGCAGTACTGCAGCCTCTCTGGTAGTGTAACTGAGCCACAGTACTGGAGCTCCATCTAGTGTCTGTTTTTGCTACTACAAACTGTTGCATGCTGACCTTTGTTTTCAGAGGCTTTGACCACCTGTTCTTTCCAGAACTCAGATACAGAGAAGACAAAAACCAATCTCTCAGGAAGCCCCAAAGAACTCAGATACAGAGAAGACAAAAACCAGTCTCTCAGGAAGCCCCAAAATATCAGAATATGTACATTCTGCTCTAATCTTTTCCTCCCCAGGGAGAAGTAGGGATGAGGGAATTTCCCCCCCAATCATACCTATTGTACTGGAAAGAGAGGCTCTAATGAGTTTATACCATGAATTTTTCTACCTCTTTGTGTAGTTGACTTTGTACTTGCCTGAATGAAGGAACCTGAAAACTGGTTTCCTAATTTCTTACAAAGGCAATTTGGCTGCGTATTGTAGTTAAGTTGGTGTCACTGTGGGGAAGGGAGGTTCTGGGGCTTCTTATTCTGCCATCTTGCTGATGACATGCCCCATGAGTCTAGTCATTCTCTTTTTTCCCCTCTCCCCCATCATTCTCTTTTTCATTTTTCAACAACATTATTGAATTATAATTTACATACCATACAATTATCCATTTAAAGTGGACAACTCAATGGTTTTTAATATATTCACAGATATGTGCAACCACCACCACAATTTTAGAACATTTATGTCACCTTAAAAAGAAAACCTGTATGACTTGTAAGATGGCAGCATGAGAGGTGAGACGGAAAGCTCCTCCCAAAACCACAAATTGTACAAAAATATAATTAATTAATACAACTAACCTTAAAACAGCAACAACAAAGAAGACTGAACCAGACTTCAAACAGACCTCATGAACAGAGCAGACCTCATGAAACAGAGTCATGTAGGAAAGCCTAAATCAGGTGGGACCCAAGCCCTTCCCCCACCCCAGTTAACCAGTGGGAGGAAGAGAAACGGAGCAGGGAAGGGGGTGGAATACTGGGACTTCTGAACACCTAGCCCTGGAGATCTGCTTTGTGAGCAGAATCCTATAGTGTGTGGTACTCTGGACATTGGGGAGCTCAGACAGGTGGAGTGCTTGAGAAATTGACATTCTGGTCATTTGTGGAGGATGGGATCCACACCTGGCCACTCTGTGTCAGAGGAAAGGCAGGCAGTCTAAGAGGCTTCCTAGCAGCCAGAGGGCTGCTGAAGGGGCGGGATTTGCACAGTTTGCTGTGCGGGAGAAGGGAGAGCTGGACAAGGTTGCCTGGGTGCACTCTGCCCAGCTGGTTGGGAACTTTGGGGAGCTTCAGGTGCTCCATCCCCCTGGCTGCCTACTCAGCTCTGAGGCCCCCCATAGTGACATATAGCCTGCCAAACCTTCCTACAGGCCTGCAGGCACCTGCTCACAAACCGGCACTCACACTGCAGGCATCAGGCCAGCCAGAGGGAGGCCACGCCTACAACAGACAGAGAAGCAAAGCAGAGAGGTTTACACATGTGTGCTTGGCCCACTGGCTCTGACACTGGAGACAGGCACCGCAGACGGGATCAGGAAACAGATCTTTTCTCCCTCCAGGCACCAGCTCTGCTCCCCTAGGACCCCCAATCTCACTCTAGGGGCTGAGCAGCTCCAGAGACTGGAGTTTCTGAGCACTAGTGGGCACCACACAGAAATATGAAATGACAAAAGAACATGGTTCAGACCAAAATCTCACAAACCCCAGAAAGAGGGCCAAATGAAACTTAACTCACCTATCTTCCTGAAAGAGAGTTCTAAATAAAAATCATAAACATGCTCACGGAAGTACAGAAAAATATTCAAGGACTCAGGAACGAATTTAAGTTGGAGATTCAATCATTAAGAAATTCCATAACTGAAATGCAACATAAAATGGAGGGATTTAAAAGCAGATTAGATGTAGTACAAAAGACCGTAAATGGAATATAAAGTAGAGAAGAGGAATACAAAGAAGCTGAGGCACAGAAATAAAAAAGGATCTCTAAGAATGAAAGAATATTGAATGAACTCTGTGACCAATCTAAAGGGAAAAATATTCACATTATAGGGGTACCAGAAGAAGAAGAGAGAGAAAAAGGGATAGAAAGTATCTTTGAGGAGGTAATTGCTGAAAACTTCCCCGATCTGGGGAAGGAGATAGTCGCTCAAGCCATGGAGATGCACAGATCTCCCAACACAAGGGAACCAAGGAAGACAACATCAAGACATATAATAATTAAAATGGCAAAGGTCAAGGATAAAGACAGACTTTTAAAAGCAGCTAGAGAGAGAAAAAAGATCACATACAAAGGAAAGCCCAACAGGCTATCATCAGACTTCTCAAAAGAAACCTTACAGGTCAGAAGGGAGTCGCATGATGTTTTTAATTTAACGAAGCAGAAGGGCCTTGAACCAAGAATACTTTACCGGGCAAGGTTATCATTTAAATTTGAAAGAGGGATTAAACAATTTTCAGATAAGCAAAAGCTAATAGAATTTAACTCCCACAAACCACCTCTACAGTGCATATTGGAGGGACTCCTATAGATGGAAGTATTCATAATGCTAAAAATATGTCACCCAAGGGAACACAAAGAGTACAGAATATGATTCATAACATACAAAGAATGGAGGAGAAAGAAAAAGAAGGAATAAAAAAGAACCTTTAGGTTGTGATTGTAATAGTATATGAAGCGAGTTAAATTAGACTATTAGATAGTAAGGAAATTGCCCTTGAGCCTTTGGTAACCATGAATCTAATGCCTGCAATGGCAATAAGTACAGACCTATCGATAATCACCCTAAATGTAAATGGTGTGAATGCACCAATCAAAAGACATACAGTTATTGAGTGGATAAAAAAACAAGACCCATCTATATACTGCCTACAAGAGACTCACTTCAAACCCAAAGACATACACAGACTGAAAGTGAAGGGATGGAAAAATATATTTCATGCAACTAATAGGGAGAATAAAGCAGGAGTTGCAGTACTTGTATCAGACAAAATAGACTTCAAAACAAAGAAAGTCACAAGAGACAAAGAAGGATATTACATAATGATAAAGGGGTCAGTCCAACAAGAGGATATAACTATTATAAATATCTATGCACCCAACACAGGATCACCTACATATGTGAAACATATACTAAGAGAATTAAAGGGGGAAATAGAATGCAATGCATTCATTTTAGGAGACTTCAACACATCACTCAGTCCAAAGGACAGATCAAACAGACAGAAAATAAGTAAAGAGACAGAGGCACTGAACATCATATTAGAACAGATGGACCTAATGGACATCTACAGAACACTCCATTCAAAAGTCACAGGATACACATTCTTCTCAAGTGCACATGGAACATTTCAATAATTGATCATATATTAGGCCACAAAAAGAACCTCAGTAAATTCAAAAAGATTGAAATTGTACCAACCAGCTTCTCAGATCACAAAGGTAGGAAACTAGAAATAAATTACACAAAGAAAACGAAAAAGCCCACAAACACATGGAGGCTTAGTAACATGCTCCTAAATAATCAATGGATCAATAACCAAATAAAAATAGAGATCAAGCAATATATGGAGACAAATGACAACAATAATTCAACACCACAAAATCTGTATGCTGCAGTGAAGGCCGTGCTAAGAGGGAAATATATTGCAATACAAGCCTACCTCAGGAAAGAAGAACAATCCCAAATGACCAGTCTAAACTCACAATTAATGAGAGTAGAAAAGGAAGAACAAATGAGGCCCAAAGTCAGTAGAAGGAGGGACATAATAAAGATTAAAGCAGAAATAAATAAAATTGAGAAGAATAAAACAATAGAGAGAATCAGTGAAAGCAGGAGCTGGTTTTTGAGAAAATAAACAAAATAGATAAACCCCTAGCCAGACTTATCAACAAAAAAAGATAGTCTACACACATAAACAGATTCAGAAATGAGGAATGAAAAATAACGGACACCACAGAAATGCAAAGAATTATGAGAGAATACTACAAAATATTATATGTAACAAACTGGACAACCTAGAAGAAATGGACAACTTTCTAGAAAAATACAACGTTCCTAGGCTGACCCAGGAAGAAACAGAAAATCTGAATAGACCAATTACCAGCAAAGAAATTGAGTTGGTAATCAACAAACTATCTAAGAAAAAATTCCAGGACCAGATGGTCTCACTGATGAATTTTATCGAACATTTAGTGAAGACCTAATACCCATCCTCATTAAAGGTTTCCAAAAAGTAGAAGAGGATGGAATACTCCCAAACTCATTCTACAAGGCCAACAACATTCTAATACCAAAACCAGGAAAAGACACCACAAAAAAAGAAAATTACAGACCAATATCCCTGATGAATATAGATGCAAAAATACTCAACAAAATATTAGCAAACTGAATTCAAAAATACATAAAAAAGACCATCCATTGTGATCAAGTGGGATGCATCCCAGGGATGCAAGGATGGTACAACATTCGAAAATCCATCAACACCATCCACTACATCAACAAAAAGAAGGACAAAAACCACAAGGTCATCTGCATAGATGCTGAAAAAGCATTTGACAAAATTCAACATTCATTCATGATAAAAAATCTCAACAAAATGTGTATAGAGGGCAAGTACCTCAACGTAATAAAGGCCATATACGACAAACCCACAGCCAACATTATACTTAACAGCAAGAAGCTGAAAGCTTTTCCTTTAAGATTGGAAACACTCTCCCCACTGTTATTCAACATAGTACTGGAGGTCCTAACCACAGCAATCAGAAAACACAAAGAAATAAAAGGCATCCAAATTGGCAAGGAAGACCTCAAACTGTCCCTATTTGCATATGACATGATATTGTACATAAAAATCCCTAAAGAATCCACTCCAAAACTACTAGATCTAATATCTGAATTCAGCACAGTTGCAGAATACAAAGTTAATACACAGAAATCTATTGCATTCCTATACACTAACGATGAACTAGCAACAAGAGAAATCAATCTGTTGCATTCCTATACACTAATGATGAACTAGCAACAAGAGAAATCAGGAAAACAATTCCATTCACAATCGCATCCAAACAAATACCTAGGAATAAACCTAATGAAGGAAGTGAAAGACCGATACTCTGAAAACTACAAGACACTCTTAAGAGAAATTAAAGAGGACACTAATAAATGGAAATTCATCTCATGCTCTTAGCTAGGAAGAATTAATATTGTCAAAATGGCCATCCTGTCTAAAGCAATCTACAGATTCAATGCAATCCCTATCAAAATACTTACAGCATTCTTCAATGAACAAGAGCAAATAGTTCAAAAATTCATATGGAACCACAAAAGATCCCGAATAGCCAAAGCAATCCTGAGAAGGAAGAATAAAGCAGGGGGAATTATGCTCCCTGGCTTCAAGCTCTACTACAAAGCCACAGTAATCAAGACAATTTGACACTGGCACAAGAACAGACCTATAGACCAGTGGAACAGAATAGAGGGCCCACATATAAACCCAAGCATATATGGTCACCTAATATACGATAAAGGAGCCATGGATATACAATGGGGAAATGACAGCCACTTCAACAGCTGGTGTTAGCAAAACTGGACAGCTACATGTAAGAGAATTAAACTGGACTACTGTCTAACCCCATACACAAAAGTAAACTAAAAATGGATCAAAGACCTGAATGTAAGTCATGAAACTATAAAACTCTTAGAAAAAAATATAGACAAAAATCTCTTGGACATAAACATGAGCAACTTTTCATGAACATATCTCCCTGGGCAAAGGAAACAAAAGCAAAAATGTACAAGTGGGACTATATCAAACTAAAAACCTGTACAGCAAGGGATACCATCAGTAGAACAAAAAGGCATCCTACAGTATGTGAGAATATATTCATAAATGACATCCGATAACGGGTTGACATCCAAATTATATAAAGAGGTCACACACCTCAACAAACAAAAAGCGAATAAGCCAATTAAAAAATGGGCAGAGGAGCTGAACAGACACTTCTCCAAAAGAAGAAACTCAGAAGGCCAACAGGCACATGAAAAGATGCTCCACATCACTAGTCATCAGAGAAATGAAATTAAAACCACAATGAGATATCACCTCACACCAGTTAGGATGGCTGCCATCCAAAAGACAAACAACAACAAATGTTGGCGAGGATGTGGAGAAAGGGATCCCCTTACACTGCTGGTGGGAATGAAAATTAGTTCAACCATTGTGGAAAGCAGTATGGAGGTTCCTCAAAAACCTCAAAATAGAAATACCATTTGACCCAGGAATTGCACTGCTAGGAATTTACCCTAAGAATGCAGCAGCCCAGTTTGAAAAAGATATATGCACCCCTATGCTTATCGCAGCACTATTTACAATAGCCAAGATATGGAAGCAACCTAAGTGTCCATCAGTAGATGAATGGATAAAGAAGATGTGGTACATATACACAATGGAATATTATTCAGCCATAAGAAGAAAACAAATCCTTCCATTTGCAACAACATGGATGGAGCTAGAGGGTATTATGCTCAGTGAAATAAGCCAGGCAGAGAAAGACAAGTATCAAATGATTTCACTCATCTGTGGAGTATAAGATCAAAGAAAAAACTGAAGGAACAAAACAGCAGCAGACTCACAGAACCCAAGAATGGACTAACAGTTACCAAATGGAAAGGGACTGGGGAAGAGGGGTAGGAAGGGAGGGATAAGGGGGAAAGAGGGTCATTACAATTAGCATGTATAATGAAGGAGGGGCACACGGGGAAGGCAGTATAACACAGAGAAGACAAGTAGTGATTCTATAACATCCTACTATGCTGATGGACAGTGACTGCAATGGGGTATGTGGTGGGGACTTGATAATAGGGGGAGTCTAGTAACCATAATGTTGCTCATGTAATTGTATATTAATAATAGCAAAATAAATAAATATAAATAAATAAATAAAATTTTAAATGGTCAATCCAACAGGAAGATATAACAAAAAAGAAAAAGAAACCCTGTTCAATTTAGCTATCATGTCCCCCACCCCATATTCATCCTCCCAATCCCTAAGCAATCACTAATCTACTTTTTCTGTACAAATTTCCCTACTCTGGACATGTCATATGAAAGCACTCATATAATATGTGTCTTTTAAGACTGACTTGTTTCACTTAACATATTTTCAGGCTTCATCCGTGTTGTAGCACATTTCAGCCCCTCATTACTTTTTATGGCTAAATAATATTCCATTAATAATAATAATAATACTATATATACCAAAAAAGAAATCTTCAAAAAAATATCTCCCATTTAATTATAGTAAAAATATTCAACAAAATAATAAATTGAACCCAAGAATATATAAAATAACTCTTCGCAGGTCCAGTTTCTCCCAACTGTTTAAGATTTGTTCAGCATTTGAATATCAATGTAATTCATATTAACAAGCTAAAGAAAAAACTCACATGATATCAATTCATGCTGAAAAAGTGCTTGAGAAAGTTCAACACCTGCATGTGAATTTCAACAAAGGTGTTTTTTAAAAGTCTTAGTAAACTAGGAATAGAAGGGAACTATTTTTTGTTGATGATTCTTACATCTATATTTATAAAGGCATATCATTCTGTGGATTTCTTTTTTTTAATGTATTTCACAACTTTTGGCATCAAGGTAATACTAGTCTCAAAGAATAAAGTTGGAACCGTTCCTTCCTCTTCTATTTTTTGAAGAGCTTATACAGAATTGATATTAATTCTTTAAGTGATTAGTAGAAGTCACCAGTAGTGATGTGGCTTTGGACCTCTCATTGCAGGAACACATTTTACTGATATAATTCACATACTTTCATAAAACCAAATTTATATAATGTACAATTGTGAATTAGTATGTTCACAGAGCTGCAACCATCACAATTAATTTTAAAACATACCCATCCCCCATATAAGAAAGTCCATACCAATTGATAGTCTCCTGCCCATGTTCCCCACCACCACCACCACTATGCAACCAGTAATTTACTATCCATCTCTATGTTTTTGCCTGTTATAGACATTTCATATCAATGGAATCATAAAATGTATGGTCCTTTGGGACTGACATCTTTCACATAGCATAATGTTGCTAAGGTTCATTCATGTTTTATCATGTACCAGTGCTTCACTGATTTTAGTGTTTGAATAGTTTTCCACTGAATGGATGTGTCACATTTTGTTTATTAGTTTATGGACATTTAGGGTGTTTCCACTTTATCAAAAATGCTGCTATGAACATTCAGGCACAACTTTTTATGTGAACATATATTTTCAACTTTCTTGGGCATATACCTAGAGTGGAATTCCTCTACATTAACAGTATGCTTAATCTTTTGAAGTTTTGTTTCACACAGAGGCTGCACCATTTTCCATTCCTACCAGCAATGTATGAGGATTCCGATTTCTCCACCTCCTCATCAGAATTTGTTATTGTCCATCTTTTTTATTATAGCCATAGCGATGTGTGTGAAGTGGAATCTCACTTGTTAAATACAAATCAAAACAACAATGAGATTGGCCATTTATATATCTTCTTTGGAGAAATATCTACTCAAATACTTGGTCCATTTTTAAATTGGGTCATATGTGTTTTTGAGATTTAAGAACTCATATGATCCGAATACTAGGACCTTATCAGAAAAATGATGCAAATATCTTATGGCTTTATCACTTCTCACTTTACTGGTAGTGTCACTTAAGGCAATTTTTTTTAAGTTTTGATGAAATATAATTTATCTATTTTACTTTAGTTGCTTTTCCTTTAGGTATCATTTCTAAAAAAAAACATGGCCTAATCTACATACAGGAAAATATATGTTTATGCATTCCTATAATAATTTTATAGTTGCAGCTCTTTCATACAGCTGTTTGACACACTTTGAATTAATTTTTACAAATGGTATGAGACAGGGATCCAGTTTCCCCAGCAATGTTTGTTGACTAGATAACGTTCTTTTTCCACTGAGTTGTCTTGGCACCCTTGTTAAAAATCAAACCACCATAGATGTTTTGGTTTATTTCTGCACTCTCAATTATATTCCACTAATCTATATGCCTATCTTCATGCCAGTATCACACTTCCTTTATTACTATAGATTTGTTGTAGGTTATGAAAAAGGGAAGTGTGAGTTCTCCAACTTTGTTGCTCTTTTTCAATATTCTTTTGGCTCTTCTGGGTACCTTGAATTTTCATATGAATTTTAAGGTCAAATGCCAATATTGGAGAAAAATGCAGCTGGAATTCTTATAGGGACTGCATTGAATCTGCACTGCATTTTTGGGAGTATTAGCATTCATAATAATTTTAAGCCTTTCTATGTATAAACATGGAATATCTTTTCATTTATTTAATGACAAAATTAATAAGTCACTTAATGATTTAATATCTTTTCATAATATTCAATAATGCTTTGCAATTTTCAGTGTACAAGTCATATGTTTCTCTGGTTAAGTTTATTACTAAGCATATAATTCTTTTTTTTTTTTTTACAATTTATTTTGGTATCATTAACCTACAATTACATGTGCAATATTATGGTGATTAAACTACCCCCTTCATCAGGTCCCCCCCCACCAACCGCGTATAATTCTTTTTGATGCTATTGTAAATGAAATTATTTTCTTAATTCATTTTTGTATTGGTAATTACTAGTGTATAGAAATATAACTGATTTTTTTATATTGATGTACCCTGCAACGTTTCTGTATGACTTAATATCCTGGTATATGTATACATTGTAAAATGATTGCCATAAAAAAGCTAATTAACATATCCATCACACAACATAATTACCTTCTGTCCGTGTGGTAAAAACTCACTCAGTAAATTTCAACTTTACTTGACTATTGCTAACTATAGTCATCAAGTTGTACATTAGATCTGATTCATTTATCTTGCATAATTGAAACTTTGTACCCTTCTCCCATCACCCCATTTCCCTGTCACTCGGGCCACTGACAACAACCATTGTATTTTGCTTCTATAAATTTAACTATTTTAGAGTCCATATGATATTACTCATGGATCTCAGAGGAAGAGAACCAACAGGATGGGTCTAAATGTCCAAGAACCAAAAGTGCCAATGTACAAGGGCAGAAAAAGAATGTCCCAGGACACACAAAAAGAGGAAATTCACCCTTCCTTTACCTGTCTGCTATTCAGGTCCTCAACGGATTGGATGATGCCCACCCACATTGTTTACTCAGGGTAGTGAGAAAGGGCAGGGAAATGAGACAAAGGTCATGTCATTGTAAAATCTACTTAGCCTGTGAAGAGTCCCAGCTTATATTTTTTAATGTTTATTTGCATTACTTTTTTTAAATTAGGGTATCATTGCTATACCATCTTATGAAGGCTTCACATGAGCAACATTATGGTTTCAGCAATCATCCATATTATCAAGTCACCACCCAACCCCATTGCAGTCACTGTCCAACAGCGTAGTAAGATGCTATAGAGTCATTATTTGTCTTCTCCATGCTGTACTGCCTTCCCTGTGACCTATCTATATTG
Source organism: Phataginus tricuspis (assembly GCA_029783875.1). Classification (NCBI taxonomy): domain Eukaryota; kingdom Metazoa; phylum Chordata; class Mammalia; order Pholidota; family Manidae; genus Phataginus; species Phataginus tricuspis. Next base: position 83,813,059 of record JAQQAC010016209.1, read on the forward strand.
TGAGTGCTAATTATACTGCCCTTTAATCCCCCTCTCTCTCTCCCACTCTCCCAACCCCTCCTCTTTGGTAACCACTAGTCCCTCCTTGGAGTCTGTGAGTCTGCTGCTGTTTTGTTCCTTCAGTTTTGCTTTGTTGTTATATTCCACAAATGAATGAAATCATGTGACACTTCTCTTTCTCTGCCTGGCTTATTTCACTGAGCATAATACCGTCTAGCTCCATCCATGTTGTTGCAAATGGTGGGATTTCTTTTCTTCTTATGGCTGAATATTCCATCATGTATATGTATCCATTCATCTACTCATGGACACTACTTGGTATTAAAGTAATGCTGGCCTCAGAGAATGAGTTTGAAAGTACTCCTTCCTCTTCTGTTTTTTGGAAAACTTTAAGGAGGATAAGTATTAGGTCTTCACTAAATGTTTGCTAAAATTCAGCAGTGAAGCCATCTCATTCAGTCATTTTGTTCTTAGGTAATTTTTTGACTACCAATTCAATTTCATTCCTGGTAATTGCTCTGTTCATATTTTCTGTTTCTTTCTGGGTCAGTCTTGGAAGGTTGTATTTTTTTAGAAAGTTGTCCATTTCTTCTAGATTATCCAATTTGTGAGCATATAATTTTTCATAGCATTCTCTAATACTTCCTTGTATTTCTGTGGTGTCCATAGTGATTTTTCCTTTCTCATTTCTGATTCTGTTAATGTGTGTACATACTCTTTTCTTATTGATAAGTCTGGCTAAGGGTTTATCTATTTTGTTTATTTTCTCAAAAACCAGCTCCTGGTTTCATCAATTCTTTCCACTGTTTTTTTCTTCACAATTTTATTTATTTATGCTCTGATCTTTATTATGCCCCTCATTCTACTGACTTTGGGCCTCATTTGTTCTTCTTTTTCTAGCTTCATTAATTGTGAGTTTAGACTGTTCATATGGAATTGTTCTTCTTTCTCGAGGTAAACCTGTACTGCAATATACTTTTGTCTTAGAACTGCCTTCGCTGCATCCCACAGGTTTTGGACTGTTCAGCTGTTGTTTTCATTTGTCTCCATATATATTGCTTGATCTGTTTTTATTCAGTCATTGATCCATTGATTATTTAGGAGCATGTTGTGAAGCCTCCACGTGTTTGTGAGCCTTTTTGTTTTCTTTGTACAATTTATTTCTAGTTTCATACCTTTGTGATTTGAGAAGTTGGTTGGTACAATTTCAAACTTTTTGAATTTGCTGAGGTTCTTTTTGTGGCCTAGTAAGTGATCTATTCTGGAAAATGTTCCATGTGCACTTGAGAAGAATGTGTATCCTGCTGCTTTTGGGTGGAGTGTTCTGTTGATGTCTGTTAGGTTCATCTGTTCTAATGTGTTATTCAGTGCCTCTGTATCCTTACTTATTTTGTCTGTTTCATCTGTCTTTTGGAGTGAGTGGTGTGCTGGAGTCTCCTAAAATGAATGCATTCCATTCTATTTTCCCCTCTAATTCTGTTAGTATTTGTTTCACATATGTAGGTGCTCCTATATTGGATGCATAGGTATTTATAATGGTTATATCCTCGTTGGACTGACCCTTTTATCATTATGTAATGTCCTCCTTTGTCTCTTGTTATGTTCTTCATTTTGAAATCTATTTTGGCTGATATAAGTCCTGCTACTTCTGCTTTTTTCTCCATATTATTTGCATGAAATCTCTTTTTCCATCCCTTCACTTTTAGTCTGTGTATGTCTTTGGGTTTGAAGTGCGACTCTTGTAGGCAGCATACAGATAGGTCTTGCTTTTTTATCCATTCTGTGTCTTTTGATTGGTGCATTCAGTCCATTTACATTTAGGGTGATTATCAGTAGCTATGTACTTACTGCCATTATGGGTTTTAGATTTGTGGTTACCAAAGGTTCAAGGGCAGCGTTTTTATCATCTAACAGTCTAACTTAACTTGCTTTTTACACTATTTCAAACACAATCTAAAGGTTCTTTTTTTTCTCCCTTCTTTTTCCTTCTCCACTCTTTATATATTATGTGTCATATTCTGTACCCTGTGTATCCCTTGACTGACTTTGGTAGTTCATTTAATTTTGCATTTGCTTAGTAATTAATTGTTCTACTTCCTTTACTGTGTTTTTATTTTATCTGGTGACAGTTATTAGCCTTAGAAGCACTTCCATCTAGAGCGTCCTTTAAAATACACTGTAGGGATGGTTTGTGGGAGGTAAATTCCCTCAACTTTTGCTAATTTGGAAATTGCTTAAACCCTGCTCCAAATTTAAATGATAATCTTGCCAGGTAGAGTATTCTTGACTGGCGGCCCTTCTGTTTCATTGCATTGTAAATATACCATGTTACTCCCTTCTGGCCTGTAAGGTTTCTCTGAGAAGTCTGCTGATAGCCTGATGGGCTTTCCTTTATAAGTGATCATTTTCCTCTCTCTCTCTGGCTGATTTTAATACTTTCTCCTTGTCCTTGATCTTTGCCATTTTAATTATTATATGCCCTGGTGGTGTCTTCCTAGGGTCCCTTGTGTTGGGAGATCTCTGCACTTCCATGACCTGAGTAACTATGTCCTTCCCAGATTGGGGAAGTTTTCATTAATTATTTCCTCAAATAGACTTTCTATCCCTTTTCTCTCTCTTTGCCTTCTGGTACCCCTATAATGAGAATATTGTTCCATTTGGATTGGTCGCACAGTTCTCTTACCATTCTTTCATTCTTAGATATCCTTTTTTTCTGTCTGTGCCTCAGCTTCATTGTTTTCCTCTCTCTAATTTCTATTTATCATCTCCTCTACCTACCTCATTTAATCTACTTTTAAATCCCTCTGTTGTATGTTTCATTTCAGATACTGTATTTTTCAAAGTTTCTCTCTCTTGAAGTCCTCCCTGTGACCTTGAATATTTTTCTGTGGCTCCATAAGCATGTTCATGATTTTTATTTTGAAATCTTTATCCAGAATATTGGTCATTTCAGTTTCACTTAGCTCTCTTTCTGGTGTCTGCTGGATTTTTGCTTATACACAATTTTTTTTTTGCTGTTTCATATTTCTAGTGATTCCTATGGAATCATAACTGTGTAAGCAGCACCCTCTAGTGCCCAGAAGCTCTACTCCCTGGAGCTGCCCAGCACCTGGAGCAATGGCAGGTGGTCGAAGGTCTGCCACAATTGCTCCTGCCAGGAGGAAAGAACTCTTTCTTGCCTTCCCAGCTGCAGTGCCTGCCTCCACTGCCAGGTCCAGTGGGCCGAGCGCACAGGGAAGACTCTCTGTGCTATGCCCTTGTAGCTGCCATAGGTGGGGCCACCCTCCAGCTGGCCTGGTGCAATGGCAGGGGCAGCAGGTGTGTGTACCAGTGCCTGCTGGGAGGAAGGTGTGGCAGGCTGCATATCGCAGTAGGGGGGCCTTGACACTGCATTGCCAGCTAGTGGGACGGAGCATCTGAAGTTCCTGAAAGTTCCCAAGCTGCTGGGCTGAGTGTGCCAGGATGATTTTGTCCACCTTCCCTTTCTCCTCAGCAGCAAGTTCTGTATAATCTTTTCCCATTTAGTACCCTGCTCACTGTTGGGAAATTATTCAAAATACCTGCCTTTCCTTTGTCCTGGAGTGGCTGGCTGTGTGTACCTGTTCTCCACAAGTGGCTGGAATCTGTCTCTCCAAGTCTTCTGACTGTCTTTGCTTTCCAACCCCACTAATTTCCAGAGCACCACATAATATGGGTTCATGCTCCTGGTGCAGATCTCCAGGGCTGGGTGTTCAGCGGTCCTGGGCTATTCGCTCCTCCCTGCTCCATTTCTCTTCCTACCACCAGTGAGCTGGGGTGGGGGAAGAGCTTGGGTCCCACCAGATTGCAGATTTGCTACTTTGTACTTTTCTGTAAGATCTTCTCTTTTCCCCAGATGCAGGCAGCCCTTTCCACAGTTTTCAGGTCGCTCTTTCAGGATTAGTTGTATTTGCTGTATTTTCATGTTGTATGTGGTTTTGGAAGGAGGTTTCTGCCTCACTTCTCATGCCATCTTTCCCCTTTCCTTGCCCAGCTTATCCTTTAACTTAATCTATATGTTGTTCTTCCTCTTCTTCCAGCCCCTTAATCATATAAGTGACTTTGTAACAGAACAGTAGATAGACCTCCAAAGTGTAAATGAACCTATGTGGATAAAGAATGTTGAGATCCAGAATGACACATTACCTAAATAACCCTATTCTTAAGACAAAAAACTTCAAAGGAATTATGAATCATCTGTATACATCATACTTTGTGCTGAGCCCTATCCAAATGGCCCTATAAACCCCAAGTCCAAACCCTTAAGCATGCCTCCTGTGTAAGGTTGCTGGCCCTCCCTTTTCTTCGAGTGTGTACTTTTTGCCTTAAGTAAAGACTTCTCACTGTTCAACTTACTGTATTTTATCTCTGCGTTCTTCCAGTGGTAAGCATCTTTGTTACTTTGCTATTTCATTAAATTTTCTAGACTTAAGTACTAGTCTTCTCTCTCTCTCTCTGTCCTACTTCAGACAAGCAGGGATGAGCTACTGAGATCTCTGATTTGGGCTTGCAAGTTCCTGTCACCTAGGTGATCTGGACAGGACTGAAGCTGTAAGATCATGCTCTTTAGTAGCCTGTCCCAAAATCTTTCTTTGCCTTTGGGAGGTTCTCAGAACATAATATTACTCCACCCAGTGCTCTGAAGCTCCCTCAAATCCTGGGATGGTAGGGGCTTAGTTTCCATACCATGCAGATTCAAGTGAACAATGGACACCAAGTGACTCTGGTTTCAGGAGTTGGCAAGGGATCTAATCTATGCTAGGCAGGAGTTCAGTGAGCTCCCCCTTCCTCCATGCATTCTTCCTTGCTCTCTGTTGCTTATATGGCTGCTGTCATTCACTACTAATTTCACTTTAGTGAATTGTTCCTTACCTATACTAGTATGACCTGTTTGAGAATTCTTTCTCATTCAGAGTCAAGAACCCTCCCCTGTCCAGGCTGAGGTTTCACCAAGTGGGCAGGGAAAGACCTCCTCAGACGCATTTGCCTGACACCACTACCATTTCAGATGTTAATCTCTCCTGGAACACCCACACAGATACACCCTGAAATAATGTCTCACCAGCTATCTGGACAATTCGTAGCCCATGAAATTAACCATCATAAGTCCACCCTTTGTCAACTTGGCACCCATACATATCTCTTTAAGCCATACTTAATCTCCAAATAAAGACAATAATAAGGTCATAATTCCAACGGCATGATATACAGCTATGCTGCATGTAACTGAAAATGCACTAATTCCTTCCCCAAAAGAGGAGGTAGAGCCTTTGAGTAATGTTTACTCTTCTCCTGATATCCTGCAACTTAAATCCTATGATGTAAAATTAGCAATACTTAAATACTGATAAAAACTCAATACAGCTTATGTTATGTCATAAAGGAAAAAGGAAACAAAGATATTTGCTTAATTTATATACATATATATATATATATACACACACACATATGCAAACATATCTATAGAAGAGGAAATAGTCATGTCAGTTGCAGTCCTCATTTCTATAACTGGTCATGTGGTTGTAGCTGGTATTTATAAATACCTTCTACTACCCATTCTGTATTCCCTTTGCCTTGAATAAGCACCTCAGTTTGTCTTTGTTCTTTAGCTGGCAGGGTAACCCTAACCTTTATTTCTAAGTGTCTGGGCCATTAGTAGCCCTGCCTGGATTGGTCTGTTGTAGTTTTCCATTGACTTTGACCACAAGGCATTGTAATACTAAGAGACACCCTAAGGTATCTCCTGTATTCCAGAATAGTCTTCCTTATTTCCACTGTGTGGCAGTAGTCCAATTTCCTCTTGCTATATTGTCAAGATCAATCATCCCAGGCAACCCCATAACTACTTTCATTGCCTACTGATTCAGGGACATGAAGAGCCCAAAGTTGTTGGGTGGCAGTAGTAACTTCCAGCTCAATGTAATAGTTTTTGTGTCTCCTGATAAGAACTTTCCTCCCTCTGGCAACGAGACCTCTAGGATAGCAGAGGATAAAATCATAAGAACAAGAAGCAAAAATTTTGCTAGCAGGTCACTATGAGTAATAGGAGTAGTGCACTTTCATTTTCACCACTTGATTCCTTGACCTGTGAATCCTAGCTGTTGGAAAAACAGCACCATACATTGGACACTAATTTAGAGCATATACAGCTTTCTGGAGAACCTTTCCTCAGCCCTCAAGGTAACAAATTTTACCTAGATGGTGCTGTAACTCAGTCTTCAAGAGATAATTCCACTCTTCTATTAAGTAAGTGGCTTCAGGATGGTGGGGAATGTGGAAAAACAAGTGAATTCCATGATCATTGGCCCACTCTTGCACTTCTTTTTCTGTGAAGCAAGTTCCTTGATCAGAAGCAATGCTGTGTGAAATACCAGGATAGTGGATAAAGCATTCTGTTAATCCACAGATGGTAGCTTTGGCAGAAGCACTGCACACAAGGAAGGCAACTCTGCATCCAGAGTGTCTATTCCAGTAAGGAAAAACACCGCCCCTTCTATGTTGGGAGTGGTTGGGGGTGACTGCCAGGGAATGGTGTCATACTGGGGTCTCATTGGTTGGTCTCTACTGTTGGTACACTGTGCACTCAGTGGTGGCCATAACCAAGGTGGTCTTTGTGAGTGGAAGTCCATGTTGCTGAGCCCATGCATAACTACCTTCCCTGCCACCATGGCCACTTTGTTCATGGTCCATTGGGTGATAAATGTGGATGGGAAAAGGGACTGAATGGTACACACAGAATGGGTCTCTCTATCCACTTAGTTATTAAAATCCTCCTCTATTGAGGTCACCCTTTGGTGAGCATTCCACATGGCACACAAATATCTTCATGTCCTTTTCCCATTCAGAGGCCTATCTACATACATCGTCTGTAAATTTGTCACCAATTTTTCAATCATGTTCCTTTCAAATCCCTGACCATCCATCCAAGCTGTTGGCCACAGCCCATGAATTGGTATATAATCACACACCTGGTCATTTCTCCTTCCAAGCTAAATGAACTGCTGGTGCACTACCCAAAGTTCTGACCACTAGGAGGGTTTCCCTTCACCACTGTCCTTCAGGGATGTCCCATAGGGGATATAATGCTGCAGCTGTCCACCTTCAAGTGGTGCCCTGCATATCATAGAATTATCTATAAACCAGGCCCAAGTCTTATTTTTCTGTCACCTTATTGTAGGGAACTCCCTATGAAACCATAGGTGCAGGCTGGGAGAGAGCAGTATAGCAGGATTTAGGGCCATGGTTATTTGGGCCACTTCTTCACGTAACTTACTTGTGACTTTTAGGCCTGCTTGGATCTGATCATGTATATAACACTTCGATTTGATGATGGATGCTGCTGTACATGGACAACTTTATGGTCTGGTGGGGCAGATAACACCTACTTCATGATGGGCAGCTTAGGTCACATGGTTAACTTGGTGGCCCATGGTCAAGCTTTTGGTCGCTAAGGCCCAGTAGCAGGCCAAAAGCTTTTTCTCAAAAGGAGAGTAGTTATCTGAAGAAGATGGCAGGGTCTTGCTCCAAAATCCTAAAGGCCTGCACTGTAATTCAGTTATGGGAGCCTGCCAAAGGCTTCAAACACCACCTCTATCTACCGCTGACACTTCAAGCACCATTGGATCTGCTGGATCATATGGTCCAAGTGGCAGAGCAGCTTGCACACAACCTAAACCTGTTTGAGAGACTTTTCTACTCTGGACCTCACTCAAAACTAGCAACTTTTCAGTTCACTCAGTAAGTGTGCTGAAATAACACACCCAAATGAAGAATATGCTGCCTCCAAAATCCAAAGAGGCCCACTAGGCATTGTGTCTCTTTCTCGGTTGTAGGATGGACAAAACGCAACAAGTTATCCTTTACCTTAGAAGACACGTCTCAACCTGCCCCATACTACTGGATCCCTAGAAATTTCACTGAGGTAGAAGGTTCCTAAATTTTAGTTGGATTTATTTCCCACCCTTTTACATGTAACAGTCTCATCCGGAAGTCTAGATTAGGTGCTACTTCTCACTCACCAGGTGCAAACAGCATAAACCCATCAATATAATGGACCAGTGTGTTATCTTGTGGAAAGGAAAGGAAATCAAGACCTCTCTAAACTAAATTATGGCATAGAGCTATAGAGTTGCTATATCCCTAAGGTAGGACAGTGAAGGTATATTGCAGGCCTTGCCAGCTGAAAGCAAACTGCGTCTGGTGGACCTTATGGACAGGTATGGAGAAAAAAGGCATCTGCCCAATCAATAACTGCATACCAGGTACCAGGTGATGTGTGAATTTTCTCAAGCAACGAAACCAAATTTGGTACAGCACCTGCAACTGGAGTCACTACCTGGTTAAGCTTACAAAAATTGGCTGTCATTCTCCAAGATTCATTTGTCTTCTGCACAGACCAAATAAAAGAGTTGAAAGGGGATGTGGTGGAAATCACCCCTACATCTTTCAACTCCCTGATGGTGGCACTAATCTCTGCAGTCCCTCCAGGAATGTGGTATTATTTTTTATTTATTATTTCCCCAGATAGAGGTAGGTCTAATGGCTTCCACTGGCCTTTCTCACCTTAATAGTCCTCACACAACAGATCAGGGAACAGGCATGGGGATTCTGCCAGCTGCTACATATACCTATTCTAAGTATGCATTCTGGAAATAACCACAGGATGGGTTTAGGGACCCTTTGGACTAACTGTGAAACAGATCTGTGAGCTAAAACTCAATTATTACCTGACTTTCATAAGCCCATACTTGACTGGAGGGCCATAGTGATGTTTGAGGTCTCCTGGAATCAGTGTCAGTTCAGATATAGTGTCCAGCAATCCCTGAAAGGTCTGATTATTTCCTTTTCCCCAATATAGTTACTCTAGTAAAAGACTCTAAGTCCCTTTGTGAGAAAGATTAACACTATAAGTTTTCAGTAGCATACCAAGGTCCTTCCTTAGAAAGACAGGCCTCCGCTTCATTCAAGGGGTTCTAGATCTTCAAACTGTCTCAAGTCTGGGAACTGATTGAGGGGCTATGACTTTCTGTTTTTATGATTCAAGTCAGACTTTTGTTCACTTGACCTACAACTTTTCTGTGTAGATAGGTAAGAATCTAGGAGGCTTCCTATTTATTCCACTTTTTAGAACAGCATAATTAACTAACCATCACCATAAGTCTGCATGAATCAGACTAATCTGATAGCTGCTTTGACTCTGCTATCCATTTCATCAACCATACCTACCCTCCTTTTGGTGGTTAAGTGACACCAGTTGGCCCCTGCCACCCCATGACGCAATTGCTCCCATTGCATATTTAACTTTTCCATTTGAGTGGCTGTGGTTCACACTGTACTGTCTGGACTATAGAGAAGAGTGATCATGGAACTCTTCCAGGATGCCAGGGTTCCACTCACAAAATTATTTCTCCAAGTACTCATGAAAGGTGACATCTTCTGGACCCTCCCAGTGTGAATGAGTAGGTCTTAAGTGACAAATCCACCCTAACATTCCAGTCCCTCTAAGCCTCTGAATTCCTTCTTCTACATTAAACCAAGGGAGGTTGGGCATTTCCAATTCACATTTGGTGGGTCATCTTTTGGTCCATGTTTCAGCCAACCAACCAAATAAAGGCCTTTCTAACTTCCTAGCTTACAACATTAAATGCAAAATCTCCACTTAGTGAGTTACTGGAGGTCACTGAGAGAACATGTCTGCTGATGGGACACATGAACTAGACCCAGGTAATTGGAAGCTCCTTATTCCCTCCTTTGTCCTCAGCATGTACATGTACTGCTCACTATTCCCACATTAGGAGCTATTTGAAGGATGTAGCCTTGACAGAGTAAGGCATCATTGAGACCATTTAGACTGTGCACATGACTGAACCCCATTAAGGACTCTACATAAACTTTTAAGATATTTTGGTGGGTATGTGCAGAGATCATCTTGCAGTCACTCAAAACAAGCCTTATATGTAAGTTCCCTTGCTTATTAAAAGTGCCACCTACTAATCTGGAATCATCTGCCTCCTTCTTTGGTCTCCCCTTGCCCTCCATGTATGAGGGCCAGTTTTGAATTCCACCTGAGGAACTCCTTAAGTTTTGAACCAACATAAGCCTGCACCTCCTCATGGATCACACTTTGTACCTCACCTTTAGAACCCTGATAAGACTTGAGTCTAGTTATAGGTTTAGAAGCAGAGAGGGGTGACAAGAGTGGATCCTGAGGAGTGTCATCATTGTCTTGCAATGGTAACTGCCTAAAAGGAGTCCATTACCATTTTCTCAGGCAATGCAATGTTAATCCCAAGTGACAAGGAGCAAGGCCCATATCACTGTGGTAGGTAGGCTGCTACAACTTAGGGGTGAGGATGCTGCTGCCACCAGGGGTAAGGAGGTCACTGCTATAATTGGGGAAGCCACTTTTACTGGTGCTGGGGAGGTCACTTTCATTAAGGATGGTGAGATCATATCCACTAGGAATAGGGAGACCTCTTCCACTGGTAAAGAATATTCATCAGTATTTAGGGGCTCAATGTTCCCCAGCTTCATCAGGGTCTTCCCATACATGCTTATCCCAATTTACAGGATCCCATTCTTCCCAATCAATGCCCTCACTTTAACAGTACATACCCTGCAAGGCTAAGAGTTAAACTTGTATTGTAATTCAGCCAATCACAACGTGAGGTTATGTGTTTGATCTGCAGCCACAGGAGATAAGACTCTCCTTCAGGGAATATATAGAAGCTCTTAGGTGACACTCAGCTGGGAATTTGAATCCCTGAACTCATCCTTCTCTTTCACCACGCTGTCTAATATTAGGAGCAACCAATCAATATCATTATATTCCTAGTTTGCAAAAATTTTTTTAAAGTATCATATACTGATTCACTTAGCTCCTTGCTTCTTATAAGTGGTTGATTAGGAGTATCCAATGCAGATATTTTGCATATCCCTATAAACAGTTCCCACCATGCACTTATCTGTGCTCTCTTTACTACTGGAAATAGAGTCACTAGTGTCTTTAACTCTAATCAGATTAGAGACCCAATTCAAGAAACAACAGAACCAAATCAGAAAACTCATCTTCAAGATTCTGTTCCTCTAGAACCACTCTCAGTACCAAAATCTGTATTAGTCAGGGTTCTCCTAGAAACAGAATCAATAGGATATAGATGATAGATGACAGAGAGAGAGAGAGAGAGAGAGAGAGAGAGAGAGATCTGAGATTTATTAGAGGAACCAGATCACAGAATTATGTTGGCTGAGAAGTCCCACAACATTCCATCTGCATGTTGGAGAACCAAGAAGGCCAGTGGTGTAATTCAGTCTGAATTCAAAAGCCTGAGTACTGGAGAAACCAATGGTGTAACCTGGAGTCCAAAGTCCAAGAACCAGGAGCACCAATACCCAACATTAGGAAAAGATGTCTCAACTCAAGCAAAGAGAGAAAATTCATCCTTTCTGCACCTTAGAGGCCATCAATGAATTGGATGATGCCCACACACTAGTGAGGGTGATCTTCACCCAGTCTACCAACTCAAACACTAATTAACCTCTGTTGGAAATATACTCACAAATATACCGAAAAATAATGTTTTACCAACAATCTGATCATCCTATAGCCCAGTCATGATGACACATAAAATTAATCATCACACACATATAAGTGAGATCATGCACTATTTGTCTTCCTGAATCTGGCTTATTTCACTTAGCATAATGTCCTCCAGGTTCATGCATATTGTTGCAAATGGCAGGGTTTCCTTCTTTTTTAAAGCCAAATAATATTCCAATGTGTGTGTGTGATATTTTCTTTATACAATCATCTATCTGCCAATAGAAATTTAGGTTGTTTCCATATCTTAAATATTGTGGATAATGCTGTGAATATGGGAGTGCAGATACCTCTTCAAGATATTGATTTTATTTCTTTTGTATTTATATTCAGATGAGGAATTGCTGGATCATATGGTAGCTCTACGTTTAATCTTTAAAATAATAATTTTAACAGTAACCTCCATACTGTTTCCCATAGCTGCAGCACCATTTTGCAATTTTTTTATCCATTTTACAACAGTATATAAGGGTTCTCTTTTCTCTGCATTATTGCCAACATTTATTTTCTTTTGATTTTTTGGTAATAGTCATGCTAACAGCTGTGAGGTGATTATTTCACTGTGGTTCTGATTTGCATTTCCCTAATAAGTGACGTTGAGTACCTTTTTATATACTTATTGGTCATTTATATGACTTCTTTGGAGAAATGTCAATTCAATTCCTTTGTCTATTTTTAAATTGGGTTATTTGTTTTTTGTTGCTATATTAAGTTGTTTGAGTTCCTTATATGTTTGGAGTGCCAACCACTTATCAGGTATATGATTTGTAAATATTTTTTCCCATTTCATTGGTTGTCTTTTTTCACTTTGTAGATAGTTTCTTTTGCCATGCAGAAGCTTTTTGGTTTGATGTCCCATTTGTTTATTTTACTTTGTTTCCTGTGCTTTAAGTGACATATCCAAGAAACCATTGCCAAGACCAATGTCAAGTTTTTCCTTTATGTATTCTTTTAGGAATTTTATGGTCTTACATTTAAGTCTTTAATTCATTTTTACTTATTTTGTATATAAGTTAAGGGTCCAATTTTATTCTTCTGCATGTGGACATCCAATTAGCCCAACACTATTTGTTGAAGGGTTATCTTTTTTCCGTTATGTATTTTTGGCACTCATGTCAAAGATCAATTGACTATACAGCATGGGTATATTCCAGGGTTCTCTGTTCCAATCGTCTGTATGTCTGTCTTTATGCTAGAACCATACTGTTTCAATTACTGTAGCCTGTAATATATCTTGGAATCGAGAAGTATAATACCTTCAGCTTAATTCTTTTTTCTCAGGACTGCTATGGCATTTGGGTCCTTTGTGATTCCATAGGAATCCTAGGATTGTTTCTTTCCATTTCTGCAAAAATATGTCACCGGATTTTCATGGGGATAACACTGAATCTGTAGATCACTTTGGGTAATACAGACATTTTAACAATATTAAGTGCTTCCATCCATGAATACAGAATGTTTTTCCATTTATTTGTGTTTTAATTTCTTTCATCAATGTTTTGTAGTTTTCAGTGTAAAAATCTTTCACCTCCTCAGTTAAATTCATTCCTACGTATTTCATTCTTTTTGATGCCATCATAAATGAGATTGTTTTGTTAATTTACTTTTTTGGATAATTCATCATTAGTGTAAATAAATATAACTGAAATTTGTGTGTTGATTTTGACTTCTGCAACTATATTGAATTTATTTATTAGTTCTAACAGGTTTTTCTTTAGGTAGAGTCTTTAGGGTTTTCAAACTATAAGATCATGTCATTTGCAAACAGTGATAATTTAATTCTCCCTTCCTGAATTGGATGTCTTTTATTATCTTTCTCTTGCCTATTTCTCTAGCTAGTATTTTCAGTACTATGTTGAGTAAGAATGGCAAGAGTGGGCGTCCTTGCCTTATTCCTGATCTTAGAGGAAAGTCTTTCACATTTTTGCCATTGATTATGATGTTAGCTGTGGACTTCTTATATATAGCCTTTTAATATATTAAGGTAAATGCCTTCTGTACCTAGTTTGTTGAGGTTTTAAGCATTAGAGGATGTTGAATTTAGTCAAATTGAACTTTCCCTGCATTGATTGAGATATGATATTTAACCTTTCAGTTAATGTGTATATTACTTCACTAATATGTGTATGTTGAACCATTCTTGTATCCCAAAGATAATCCCACTTGGTCATAGTGTATAATCCTTTTAATATGCTACTGAATTCAGTTTGCTAGTATTTTGTTTTGGATTTCTGCAGCTACGTTCATCATGTATATTGGCCTGTAGTTTATTTTAAAAAAAATTTTATTGTAGTTGACATTATATTCATTTCAGATGTACAACACAGTGCTTTGACATTTATATACATTACAAAATACTCACGATAATAAGTGTAGTTACCATCTCTCCCCATATCAAGTTATTAGAATACTATTGACTATTTCCTCTACATGTACTTTTCTTCTCCAAAACTTATTTTATAACTGGAAGTTTGCGCCTCTTTATCCCCTTCATCTACCCCACCTATCAGCTCACCCACATCCCCTCTGGCAAATACCAGTTTTCACTCTGTCTTTATGAGTCTGTTTCTTTTTGTCTTGTTTTGTTTGGTTTTAATTCCACATATAATAGACACCATATGCGATTTGTCTTTCTCTGTATGACTTATTTCACTTAGCATAATACCCTCTAGGTCTATCCATGTTGTTACAAATGGAAAGAGTTCGTTCTTTTTCAGGGCTGAGTAATATTCCACTGTGTGTATATACCACATCTTCATTATCCATTCATTTACTGATGGGTAGTTAGATTGTTTCCATATTTAGGCTATTGTAAATAATGTTACAATGAACATAAGGCTAAATGGGATCTTTTCATATTAGTGTTTTCATTTTTTTCAGGTAATTACCCAGAAGTAGAATTATTGTTTTTTATGGTATTTCTATGTTTAATTTTTTGAGGAACCTCCATACTGCTTTCTGTGGTGGCTGTACCATTTTACATTATCACCAACAGTGCATGAGGATTTCCTATTCTCCACATCCTCACCAACATTTGTTGTTTCTTGTCATTTTGATACTTGTCATTCTGACTGGTGTGAGGTCATATCTCATTGTAGTTTTGATTTGCATTTCCCTGATGATTAGTGTTGTTGAGGATATTTTCATGTGCCCATTGGTTATCTGTATATCTCCTTTAGAAAACTGTCTACTCAGTTCCTCTGCCCACTTCTTAATTGGATTATTTGTTGTCTTGGTGTTGTGTTTTTTATATTTTGAATATTAACCCTTATCAGATATATCATTTGTGAGTATTTTATCCTATTCATTACACTGCCTTTTTGTTTTGTTCATGGTTTCCTTCACTGTGTGGTAGCTTTTTTTTTTTTTTTTGTAGTCCCACTTGTTTTTGTTTTTCTGTCTTTTGCCTGGGGAGACATATCCAGAAAAAAATTACTAAGGCTGATGTTCCAGAATTTACCACCTATGATTTTTTTAGGAGTTTTATGACTTCAGAACTTACATTTCAGTCTTTATTTCATTTTTTGACATTTTGTGTGTGTGTGTGTGTATGGTGTAAGACACAGATCCAGTTTCATTCTTTTGCATGTAGTTGTTTCCCAACACTATTTATTGGAAAGACTTTTTCTCCATTGTATATGCTTGCCTCATTTGTCATAGATTAATTGACCACATAAACATGGATTTATTTCTGGGTTCTCTATTCTGTTCCATTGATCCACATGTCTATTTTTGTGCCAGTACCATACTGTTTTGGTAACATAGCTTTGCAGTATATTTTGAAATCAGGAAGTGTTATAACCTCTAGCTTTCTTCTTTCTCAAGATTGCTTTGGCTATTTGGGCCTGTTGTGGTTCCATTTTAGAATTATTTGTTTTAGTTCTGTGAAAAATGCCATTGATATTTTGATAGACATTGCATCAAATCTGTAGATTACTTTGGGTAATATGGTCATTTTAACAATATTATTTCTTTCAATTCATGAGCATAGTGTATCTTTCCATTTATTTGGGTCTTTAATTTATCAGTGTTTTACAGTTTTCAGAGTATAGGTCTTCCACCTCCTTTAAATTTATTCCTACATGTTTTATTCTATTTGGTGCAACTGTAAATGGAATTGTTTTTCTTAATTTTTCTTTCTGCTAGTTCATTATTAGTATATATAAATGCAACAGACTGCATATTAATTTTTCATTGTGCAACATTACTGAATTAATTTATTGTAGTAGTTTTTTGGTGGAGTCTTTAGGGTTTTCCAAAGACACTATCGTGTCATCTGCACATAGTGACAGTTTTATTTATTCCTTATTATTTTTACTTATGCCTAATAAAGGATGCCTTCATTTCCTTTTCTTTCTTCTCTGGGTGCTGTGTCAAGGACTTCCAGTACTATGTTGAATAAAAGTGTTGAGATTGGACATTCTGGTCTAGTTCCTGATCTTGGAGGAAAACTTTTCAGTTTTTAATCACCGAGTATGATATTAGTTGTGGGTTTGTCGTATATGGCCTTTATTATGTTGAAGTATGTCCTCTCTATACCCACTTTGTTGAGAGTTCTTATCATGAATGGATATTGTATTTTGTCAAATGCTTTCTCATCTATTGAGACAATCATATGATTTTTATCCTCATTTTGTTAATGTGGTATATTACGTTGATTGATTTGCAGATGTACCATCCTTGAATCCCTGAAATAAATCCCACTTGATCATGGTAAATGATTCTTTTAATGTAACTCTGAATTCAGTTCACTATTTTTTTGAGAGTTTTTGCATCTATGTTCATCAAGGATATTGGTCTGCAATTTTTTTTCTTTTTTTTTTCTTTTTTTTTTTTTAGTGTCTATCTGTTTTTGGTATCTGGGTAATGCTAGTATTGTAGAATGAATTTGGAAGCATCCCTTCCTCTTCTATTTTTTTGGACTAGTTTGATCAGGAAAAGTATCAATTCTTCTTTAAATGTTTGGTAGAATTCATCTGTCAAGTCATCTGGTGATGGACTTCTGTTTGTTGGGAGTTTTTTGATTACCAAATCAATTTTACTCTTAGTAATTGGTCTGTCCAAATTTTCTTTTCCTCCTGATTCAGTCATGGAAGATTGTCTATTTCTAGGAATATATCCATTTCTTCTAGGCTGTCCAATTGGTTGCCATGTATTTTTTCATGGCATAGAAATCTTGGAATGATTTGCATTTCTGTGATGTTCATTATAACCTCTCCTCTTTCATTTTGATTTATTCGATTGCCCTCTTTTCTTTTTGATAAGTCTGGCCAAAAGCTTATTAATTTTATCTTTTCAAATAACTATCTCTTAGTTTCATTGATCTTCCCTCTTGTTTTTTCAGTCTCTATTTCATTTATTTCCCTCTCATCTTTGTTAATTTCTTCATTCTACTAACTTTTGGCTTTGTCTGTTCTTATTGTAGTTCTCTAAGGTGTAAGGTTAGATTTTTTTCTTGAGGTATGCCTGGAAGTATTAATATAAACTTCCATCTTGAACTGATTTGGCTGCATCACAAAGATTTTGAACCATTGTGTTTCTGTTTTCTTTTGTTTCCAGGCATTTTTTAATTTCCTATTTGATTTATTCATTGACTCATTGGCTGTTCAGTAGCATGTTACTTAGCCCCCATATATTTGTTTTTTTCCAGTTTCTTGTAACTCATTTCTAATTTCATGCTGTGGTCAGAAAAGATGGTTGATGTGATTTTAATCTTCTTAAATTTAATGAGACTTGTTTCAGGGCCTAATATGTAATCAGCCTTCTTTCTCTTGCTCTCTTCCTTTGTGATTTGATAACTTTCTTTAGTTATGCTTGCATTCCTCTTTGTTTTTGTATATTAAAAGTTTTTAGTTTGTGATTACCATGAGATTCATATATAACATCCTATGTATATAGCAGTCTATATTAAGCAGATGGTTGCTTGAGTTCAAATGCATTGTAAATGCACATTTTTACTCTCCCTCCACATTTTAGGTATATTTTACCTCTTTTTCTTTTGCGTATCCCTTAACTAATTATTGCAGATATATCTGATTTTACTACTTTTCTTTTTACCTTCATACTAGCTTTATAAGTGTTTGTCCTGTTACTTTTATAATATGTTTCCTTTTACCAGTGAAATTTTTTCTTTCATAATTTTCTTATCTAGTTATGGCCTTTCTTTTCTGCTTAAGGAAGTCCTTTAACATTTCTTGGAAGGCCAATTTAGTGTTGATGAACTCCTTTAACATTTGTTTGGAAAACTCTTTTATCTCTCCTTCAATTGTGAATGATAATCTTGCTAAGTATTTTTGGTTTGCAGTTTTTTCCTTTCAGAATTTTTAATATATCATACTACACACTTCTGGCCTGCAAAGTTTCTTCTGAAAAAGCAGCCAAGGACCTTTTTGGGTTTTCCTTGTGACTGCTCACTTCTCTTTTGATGCTTTTGAGTTCTATCTTTAACTTTTTCCATTTTCATTATGTGTCTTGATTTTTTACCTGGTCTATGGTTTCATCTTGTTTGGGGCTTTCTGTGCTTCCTGGACCTGGATGTCTTGTTTCCTTCTCCACATTAGGGAAGTTTTTAGCTATTATTTCTTCAAATAAGTTTTCTGCTCTACTCTTCCCTCTCCTGGGACCCCTAAAATGTGAGTGTCACTATGCTTGATGTTGTCACAAAGGTCCCTTAACCTATTCTCATTTTTAGAATTATTTTTCTTTTTGCCATCCACCTTGAATGATTTCCATTCTGTCCTCTAGATTAAGGATCGATTCTTCCACATCCTCTAATCAGCTGTTGATTCCCTGTAGTATATTTTCCATTTCAGTTACCGTATTCTTCAGCTCTAACTGGTTCTTTCTTATATTTTCTATCTCTTTGTTAGTTCTCACTGAATTCATCCAATCTTCTCTCCAATCTGATGAGTATCTTTATGATCATTACTTTGAACTCTATCAGGTAGATTGCTTATGCCAATTTCATGTTAGCTCTTTTTATGACATTTTTTCTTGTTCTTTCCTTTGGCCTCATTTTCTGGTTCTCTGTGTTTATTGCTGTGTATTAGGTATGTCAGCCACATATGCTGGTCTTGAAAGCAGTGGCCTTATGTAGTAGGTGATTGCAACGCCCACTAGCACAATACCCCCTACTCACCAGAACCAAGTACTCCAGGCATATCCCCTCTGCAGGCTGCTTGCACCATCCTGTTGTGGCTGGGCCACAAATGCTCTGAGTGTGCTGATTGGTAGGGCCAGCCCTCTACCCAGCTGTCAGCGACTGCCTACCAGGATTGCTATGGGTGCACTGGTAGGGAGGAGGGCTTACTCAGGGCATTGCTGGCTACAAGATCTGGTTTTATCTACTCTGGGTGTGCTGATGCATGGGGACAGCTCCTCTCCTCTCTGAGGCAAGAGTCACTCTAGAGGGTTGCCTGTCCTGACTGAGGCTGTCCACTGGGTATGGCAGTGCAGGAGTTTTTTTGAGGGGTATCTGCTGGAGGAAGGCTGGATAGGTGTGGTGAGTTCATGAGGGAACACTAAGGTGGGGCAAGTGGTTTTGGCACAGCAGATAGGAGTGTCAAAACTAGCTCCTGCTGGCACCCAGCAAGCAAGGCTGAAGCAGAGTAAGACGAGGTTGCACACCACTGTCACAGACAGAGAGGGAACTGTTTTTATGGGGTGAAGGGACAGAGACTATATGCTTTGGTTGGAGACATCCTTCTTATGCAATCTGCACACCAAGGAACAAAACTTTGGTCAGAGGGATCTGCCTCCCTATCTAAGATGTCTACATCAATAAGGCAGGCCTGGATTTAGCCAGCCCCAAGCTATCAAATACCTAAGCATATTGACCAAAGGAGAGTGCTGTTTGGATACATGGTTATTCTGGGACAAAAGGTTACAAGCAGGCAGTGCTTCTCCCCAGTTATCCATTTTGTTGGCATATAATTGTTCACAATAGTCTCTTATCCTCTGTTTCTTTGACATTAGTTGTGATGTCTCCTTTCATTTCTAATTGTATTTATTTGAGTCTTCCCTCTTTTTATCTCACTCTACCCAAAGGTCTGCCAATCTTGTTTAGCTTTTTCAGGTATCATCTCATAGTTTTGTTCACTTTTTATATTCTCTGCTTCACTTATTTCTGCTCTAATTTTTATTATTTTATTCCTTTAGTTAACTTTAGGCTTAGTTTGTTTTTTTCCCCTAGTTCCCTGAGATATAAAGTTGTGTTGTTAATTTGAGATATTTCTTCTTTTTTAATGTAGGCATTTAGTGCTATTATTTACACTTAGTACTGCATTTGCTATGTTTTCAAAACTTACATGTTGTGAGGGCCTGAGCAGCTCCAGGGAGTAGAGCTTCTGCGCATTAGAGGGTGCCATATACAAATATGTAATGCCAAAGGAATCTGGTTCATAGTAAAATTATTAATACCATTCCTGAGAAAGATTTAAATGACATGGACCTCATGACCCTTCCTGAAAGGGAGTTCAAAATAAAAATCATCAACATGCTCAAGGAGGTATGGAAAGATATTCAAGAACTCAGGAAAGAATTACAGTCAGAGATCCAATCATTGAAGAGCACAAAGGATGGTATTAAAACCAGATTGGATATGCTGGAGGAGACGACAAATGAAGTAGAAACTAGAGAAGAGGAATACAAAGAAGCTGAGGCACAGAGGGAAAAAAAGGATGTCTAAGAATGAAAGAATACTGAGAGAACTGTGTGACCAATCTAAAAGGAACAATATTCGCATTATAGGGGTACCAGAAGAAGAAGAGAGAGAAAAAGGAATAGAAAGCGTCTTTGAGGATGTAATTGCTGAAAACTTCCCCAATCTGGGGAAGGAGATAGTCTCTCAAGCCATGGAGGTGCACAGATCTCCCAACACAAGGGAACCAAGGAAGACAACATCAAGACATATAATAATTAAAATGGCAAAGATCAAGGATAAGGACAGACTACTAAAAGCAGCCAGAGAGAGAAATAAGATCACATACAAAGGAAAGCCCATCAGGCTATCATCAGACTTCTCAGCAGAAACCTGACAGGCCAGAAAGGAGTGGCATGATGTATTTAATGCAATGAAGAAGAAGGGCCTTGAACCAAGAATACTTTATCTGGCAAGATTACCATTCAAATTTTAAGGAGGGATTAAACAATTTCCAGATAAGCAAAAGCTGAGAGAATTTACCTCCCAAAAACCATCTCTATGCTGTATTTTGGAGGGAATTCTATAGATGGAAGTGTTCCTAAGTTTTAATAGCTGTCACTAGAGGTAATAAAACAACCGTAAAGAAAGTAGAACAGGTAATTACTAAGCAAATGCAAAAATTAAAATAACTATTTCTAAAGTCAATCAAGGGATAGACAAACACTGCAGAATATGATACCTAATATATAAAGAATGGAGGAGGAAGAATAAATAAAGAACCTATATTTTGTGTTTGTAATAGCATATTAAGTGAGTTAAGTTAGACTCTTAGATAGTAAGGAAGTTAACCTTGAACCTTTGGTAACCACGAATCTAAAGCCTGCAATGCCGATAAGTACATACGTATCAATAATCACCCTAAATTTAAATGGACTGAATGTGCCAGTCAAAATACATAGAGTCACTGAATGGATAAAAAAACAAGACCCATCTATACATTGCCTACACGAGACTCACTTTAAACCCAAAGATATATACAGACTAAAAGTGAAGGGATGGAAAAAGATATTTCATGCAACTAATAGGGAGAAAAAAGCAGGAGTTGCAGTACTTGTATCAGACAAAATAGAGTTCAAAACAAATAAAGTCACAAGAGACAAAGAAGGACATTACATAATGATAAAAGGGTCAATCCAACAAGAAGATATAACCATTATAAATATCTATGTGCCCAACACAGGAATACCTACATATATGAATCAAATACTAACAGAATTAAAAGGAGAAATAGAATGCAATGCATTCATTCTAGGAGACTTCAACACACCACTCACTCTGAAGGACAGATCAACCAGACAGAAAATAACTAAGGAGACAGAGGCAATGAACAACACAATAGAACAGATGGCCTTAACAGACATCTACCGAACTCTACATCCAAAAGCAGCAGAATACACATTCTTCTCAAGTGAACATGGAACATTTTCAAGAATAGATCATATACTAGGGCACAAAAGAGTCTTGGTAAATTCAAAAAGACTGAAATTGTACCAAACAGTTTCTCAGACCACAAAGGTATGAAACTAGAAATAAATTATGCAAAGAAAATGAAAAACCCCACAAACACATGGAGGCTTCACAACATGCTCCTAAATAACCAATGGATACATGACCAAATAAAAACAGAGATCAAACAATATATGGAGAAAAATGACAACAACAATTCAACACCGCAAAATCTGTGGGATGCAGTGAAGGCCGTGTTAAGAGGAAAGTATATTGCTATACAGGTCTACCTCAGGAAAGAAGAACAATCCCATATGAGCAGTCTGAACTCACAATTAATGAAACTAGGAAAGGAGGAACAAATCAGGCCCAAAGTCAGTAGAAGGAGGGACATAATAAAGATTAGAGCAGAAATAAATAAAATCGAGAAGAATAAAACAATGGAAATCATCAATGAAAGCAGAAGCTGGTTCTTCAAGCAAATAAATAAAATAGATAAACCCCTAGCCAGACTTATCAATAAAAAGAGAGAGTCAACTGACATAAACAGAATCAGAAATGAGAAAGGAAAAATCACTATGGACAGCACATAAATACAAAGAATTATTAAAGAATACTATGAAATATTATACGCTAACAAACTGGATAACCTAGAAGAAATGGACAACTTTCTCGAAAAATACAACCTTCCAAGGCTGACCCAGAAAGAAACAGAAAATCTCAACAGACCAATTACCAGCAACAAAATTGAACTGGTAATCAAAAACCTACCTAAGAACAAGACTCCTGGACCAGATGGCTTCACTGCTGAATTTTATCAAACATTTAGTGAAGACATAATACCCATCCTCCTTAAAGTTTTCCAAAGAGTAGAAGAACAGGGAATACTTCCAAACTCATTCTATGAGGCCAGGATCACTCTAATACTAAAACCAGGCAAAGACAACGCAAAAAAATAAAATTACAGACCAATGTCCCTGATGAACATAGATGCAAAAATACTCAACAAAATATTAGCAAACCGAATTCAAAAATATATCAGAAAGATCATCCATCATGATCAAGTGGGATTCATTTATTCAAGGATGGTACAACATTTGAAAATCCATCAACATTATCCACCATATCAACAAAAAGAACAAAAACCACATGATCATCTCCATAGATGCTGAAAAAGCATTTGACAAAATTCAGCATCCATTCATGATTAAAACTCTCAACAAAATGGGCATAGACGGCAAGTACCTCAACATAATAAAGGCTATATATGACAAACCCACAGCTAACATCATACTTAACAGAGAGAAGCTGAAAGCTTTTCATCTAAGATCGGGAACAAGACAAGGATGCCCACTCTCCCCACTTCTATTCAACATAGTACTGGAGGTCCTAGCCATGGCAATCAGACAACACAAAGAAATACAAGGCATCCAGATTGGCAAGGAAGAAGTTAAACTGTCCCTGTTTGCAGATGACATGATACAGTACATAAAAAACACTAAAGAATCCACTCCAAAACTACGACATCTAATATCTAAATTCAGCAAAGTTGCATGATACAAAATTAATACGCAGAAATCTGTGGCATTCCTATACACTAACAATGAACTGGCAGAAAGAAAAATCAGGAAAACAATTCCATTCACAGTTGCATCAAAAAGAATAAAATACCTAGGAATAAACCTAACCAAGGAAGTGAAAGACCTATATGCTGAAAAGTACAAGACACTCATGAGAGAAATTAAAGGAAATACCAATAAATGGAAACACATCCCTTGCCCATGGAGGAAGAATTAATATTGTCAAAATGGCCATACTACCTAAAGCAATCTACAGATTCAGTCAATTCCTATCAAAATACCAGAAGCATTCTTCAATAAACTAGAGAAAATTGTTATAAAATTCATATGGAACCACAAAAGACCCCGAATAGCCAAAGCAAACCTGAGAAGGAAGAATAAAGCTTGGGGGATTATGCTCCCCAACTTCAAGCTCTACTACAAAGCCACAGTAATCAAGACAATTTGCTACAGGCACAAGAACAGGCCCATAGACCAATAGAACAGACTAGAGAGCCCTGATATAAAACCAACCATATATGGTCAATTAATATATGATTAAGAAGCCATGGACATACAATGGGGAAATGACAGCCTCTTCAACAGCTGGTGTTGGCAAAACTGGACAGCTACATGCAAGAGAATGAAACTGGATTATTGTTTAACCCCATACACAAAAGTAAACTCAAAACGGATCAAGGACCTGAATGTAAGTCATGAAACCATAAAACTCTCAGAAGACAACAAAGGCAAAAATCTCTTGGACATAAACATGAGCAACTTCTTCATGAATATTTCTCCTTGAGCAAGGGAAACAAAAGCAAAAATGAACTCATGGGACTACGTTAAACTAAAAAGTTTCTGTATGGCAAAGGACACCATCAACAGAATAAAAAGTCATCTTAGAGTGTGGGAGAATATATTTGTAAATGACATATCCGACAAGGGGTTAACAGCCAAAATATATAAAGAACTTACACGCCTCAACACCCAAAAAGCAAATAACCTGATTAAAAAATGGGCAGAGGATATGAAGAGACAGTTCTCCAAAGAAGAAATTCAGATGGCCGACAGACACATGAAAAGATGATCCATATCACTAATCATCAGGGAAATGCAAATTAAAACCACAATGAGATATCACCTCACACCAGTAAGGATGGCCAGCATCGAAAAGACTAAGAACAACAAATGCTGGTGTGGATGTGGGGAATGGGGGACCCTCCTATATTGCTGGTGGGAATGTAAGCTATTTCAACCATTTTGGAAAGCAATATGGAGGTTCCTCCAAAAACTACAAATAGAAATGCCATTTGACCCATGAATCCCACTCCTTGTAATTTACTCAAAGAATACAACTTATCAGATTCAAAAAGACACATGCACCCCTATGTTTACTGCAGCACTTTTTACAGCAGCCAAGATATGGAAGCAACTTAAGTGTCCATCAGTAGATGAATGGATAAAGAAGAGGTGGTACATATACACAATGGAATACTATTCAGCCATAAGAAGGAAACAAATCCTGCCGTTTCCAACAACATGGATGGAGCTGGAGGATATTATGCTCAGTGAAATAAGCCAGGCGGAGAAAGACAAGTGCCAAATGATTTCCCTCATTTGTGGAGTATAACAATGCAGCAAAACTGAAGGAACAAAATAGCAGCAGACTCAGAGATTCCAAGAAGGAACTAGTGGTTACCAAAAGGGAGGGGTTTGGGAGGGCGGGTGGGGATTGTGGGAGAAGGGGATTGAGGGGTATTTTGCTTAGTGCACATGGTGTGGGGGATCATGGGGAAAACAGTGTAGCACAGAGAAGGCAAATAGTGAATCTGTGGCATCTTAGTACACTGATGGACAGTAACTGCATTGGGGTATGGGTGTGGACTTGATAATATGGGTAAATGTAGTGACCACATTGTTCTTTCATGTGAAACTTTCATAAGAGTGTATATCAATAATACCTTAATAAAATAAATAAAATAAAATAAAAACTTACATGTTGTGTTTTCATTTAATTTATCTCGAGATATTTTCGGATATTCCTTTTTCTTTCTTCTTTGACCCCCTGGTAAATAAAAAGGATTAATTAATCAGAAAGGTATAACTTAAAAATTTTAATGACCCAACATCAGAGTGCTAACGTCAATGACCCAACATCAGAAAAGCAAACATGACAGAACTGAAGGGACCAATAGACACCAATACTGTAATAGTAGGAAACTTCAGTAGTCTACTTTAAAGAACAGAGGGAACATCCAGGCACAAAAATCAATTAAGGAAATAGTGGACTTGAACAACACAATAGACCAAATAGACCTAACAGATGTAATTCAGAACAGTCTGCCAAACAGTAGCAGAATATGGATTCTTCTCAAGTGCACACAGAACATTCTCCAGGGTAGATCACATGATAGGACACAAGTTGTAACAAACTTAAAGAGATTTACATTGCATTTACTTTAATTGTGGTAAAATAAATGTAACATAAAATTTACCATCATAAACATTTTATATTTATAGTTTGGGATATTATGTACATTTATACTGTTGTGCAACCATCACCAACATCCATCTTCAGAACTCTTTTCATCTTACAAAACTGAAGTTCTGTACCTATTAAACAATACCTCCTCACTCTCCCCTCCACTCCACAGTCCTGGAAACTACTATTCCACTTTCTATTTCTATGAATTTGACTGCTCTAGGCACCTTATATAATTGGAATGATACAGCATTTATCTCTTTGTGACCAGCTTATTTCATTTAGCATAATGTCCACAAAGTTCATCCATGTTATATTATGTCTCAGAATGTGCTTCCTTTTTAAGGACGAATAATCTATGGGATGTATATAACACATTTTGTTCATCCATTCTTTTATTGATGGACATTTCGGTTTCTTCCACCTTTTGCAATTGTGAATAATGCTACTATAAGCATGGGTGTATAAATTTCTGTGTGAGTCCCTCCTTTCATTTCTTTTGTGTATATACTCAGGAGTGGGATTGTTGCTATGATCATAAAGTAATTCTATTTTTAAGTTTCTGAGTAAACACTATACTGTTTTCCATAGAAGCCGTGCCATTTTATATTCCCACAACAGTGTACACATGGGTTCCAATTTCCCTGCATCCTGATACTTGATATTTTCTGCTTTTTAGCTAGTAGCCATTCTAATGGGTGTAAGGTCATATCTCACTGCAGTTTTGATTTGCATTTTCACGATGACTAGTAATGTTAAATATGTTCTCATATGCTTATTGGCCTTTTGTATTTCTTTGGAGAAATGTCTATCAAGTACTCCCCCATTTTTTAATCAATTTATTAAGGGTTTTTTTATTTTTATTTTGCTATCATTAATGTACAATTACATGAACAACATTATGGTTACTAGACTCCCCCTACTATAAAGTCCCCACCACATACCCCTTAACAGTCACTGTCCATCAGCGTCGTAAGATGCTATAGAATCACTACTTGTCTTCTCTGTGTTATACTGCCTTCCCCGTGTCCTCCCCACCTTCATTATACCTGCTAATTGTAATGACCCTTTTTCCCCCTTATCCCTCCCTTCCCACCCATCCTCCCCAATCCCTTTCCCTTATGCAGCAGCCCAATTTGAAAAAGACAGATGTACCCCTATGTTTGTCGCAGCACTTTTTACAATAGGCAATAAATGGAAGCAACCTAAGTGTCCATCAGTAGATAAATGAATAAAGAAGATGTGGTACATATACACGATGGAATATTATTCCGCCATAAGAAGAAAACAAATCCTACCATTTGCAACATAGATGGAGCTAAAGGGTATTATGCTTAGTGAAATAAGCCAAGCAGAAAAAGACAAATATCAAATGATCTCACTCATATGTGGAGTATAAGAACAAAGAAAAAACTGAAGGAACAAAACAGCAGCAGACTCACAGAACCCAAGAACGGACTAATAGTTACCAAAGGGAAATGCAGATGTAATGTTGGGGGGTGCGGGGAGGGCTGTACAACTCAGAGAAGACAAGTAGTGATTCTATAACATCTCACTACGCTGATGGACAGTGACTGTAATGGGGTTGGTGGGGGGGACCTGATGAAGGGGGTAGTTTAATAACCATAATATTGCACATGTAATTGTAGATTAATGATACCAAAATAAATTATACATAAAAAAAAGATTCTTTTGGCCATCTGTGCCCCTTGCATTTCCATATGAGTTTTTAGGATCAGTTTGTCCATTCTTACAGAGAAGCCAGGTTAGATTCTAACAGGCATGTCATTGAATCTGCACACATTGCCCTGGGGGTTATGGGCTTCTTAACTATATAAAATCTTCAAACCACTAACCCTGGGTGCCTTTCCATTTATTTAGGTCCTCTTTAATTTCTTTCAGTTTTCAGAGTACAAGTCTTACACATCTCCTCTTAAATTGATTCCTCAGTATTTTGTTCTTTCTGATGATTCTGTAAAAGGTGTTATTTTTTAACCTCATTTTTGGATTGTTCACTGCTAGTGCTCAGAAAAAATACAACTGACTGGGGAAGGAACAAAAGAGCAGTCAGTAGACTCATAGACACTGAGAACTAATGGTTATCAAGGAGGAGAGGTTGGGGGGAAGGTGAGGGGGCTAAAGAGGCACAATAATTCTCATTCTCAGTATAAGTGGGTCATGGTCATGGTAGAACAGCATGGAGAATACAGTCAGTGATTCTGTAACATCTTTTCTGAGTTGATAGATAGTAACTGCACTATGGCAGGAGGGTGGGGGTGGTGTGGATTTAGTAATATGGGTAACTGTTGAACCAGTGTGTTGTATACTTGAAAGCAATATAAGATTGTATATCAATGATACTTCAATTAAAAAACAGAAAGAAATACAGCTGGTTGGTGCACACTGATCTGGGATCCTGCAGATTTGCTGAGCTCATCCACTGCATACTCAAACAGATTGTTGTGCTTTTTGGTGGATTCTTTGTTTTATATATATAAGAACATGTCATCTACCCATATAGTTTCACTTGTTCCTTCCCAATCTGGATGCCTTCTTTTTATTTTTCCTGCCTCATTGCCCTGACTAGAACTTTTGAGTACTATTATACATACAAGTGGCAAGAACAGACATCCTTATCTTGTTCCTGATGTGAGGGGGAAAGCACCCACTCTTTTACTGTTAAGTATAATGTTATCCGTGGGTTTTTCATAGGGGCTCTTTATCAGGTTGAGGAAGTTCCCTCCTATTCCTATTTTATTAAATTTATTTTCATGAAATGGTGTTGGATTTTGTCAAATACTTCCCTACCACCCATCTATGAGATGATCATGAGGTTCCCCCAACCCCCTACATTCTATTCATATGGTGTATTACATTAATTGATTTTCATATGTTCAACCAAGCTAACATTCATGGGCTAAATGCCATGACTAAATGACTTGTGGAGGAGAATAGCAGCCACTGTTGAAATTAACCCAGACACGTCCCCCATATCCCTTTCTAAACAAGAGGCTTAATCTGTAGAGGGAACTTCATCAATATGCATGTCATAAAAGCACTGGTAGATTTCCATTGTAGCTGGTGGAAGAACACAGACACACCAATAAAACTCTACTCAGGCCCAACTTCTTTATCTCTCCTATGTTACAAAGGCCTTAATCTTCAGGAGAATTTTAATAGCGCAGCCTGGGAACACTGGAGGACGTCCGTGCAGCTGGGGCAAAGGAACGGGGGAGGAGAAGTAAGAAACATCTGTGAAAGCCATACTTCCAGATACAGGTGCACAGCTCTTATGGAATCCTGAGGCTTAATCAGAACCTTAGAGAATGCCCTCTCCACTCACCCAACAAATACAGTAACACATACCAAGTAAAGGTAACAGTAGAATGTAGCTGAGACAACTGTAAGATACAAAAACTCTTTAGGAGCAGCACAAACAGAATACTCACAGCCAAGCAAGAAGACAAAAACAAAATATGTCATTGGAAAGATACAATATCTCTGATGCACTTAGGAACAACAAACTTCATCTCTGGTAACAAGATCAATAACAAATTACAAACACAGCTCAACTCCTAACTAAATGAAGAGAAATCCCTACTCTAAATGCCTAACAGAATAAAAGGCGTGCTCCTCTCAAAACATATAAAAACTAAAAATAGAAATACCATATGACCCAGCAAATCCACTTCTGGGAATTTACCCAAAGAAAACAAAATCACTAATTCAGAAAGATATATGCAACCCTACATTTATTGCCACATTATTTACAATAGCGAAGAATGTGGAAGCAACCCAAGCACCCATTGATAAGATGAATGGGTAGAGAAGATGTGGTACATATACACAATGGAATGTTACTCAACCACAAAAAAGAAGGAAACCCTGCCATTTGAAACAACATGGATGGACCTACAGGGTATCATGCTAAGTGACATAAGTCAGAGAAAGACGAATACCATATAATTTCAGTTATATGTGGAATCTAAAACAAAACAAACAAACAAAAAAGAAATAGACCCATAAATATTGACAACAGTCTGTTGTTTACCATAGGGAGGGGAATGGGGAGTGAGATGAAATAGGTGAAAGGGATAAAGGGGTACAAACTTCAAATTATAAAATATTAGTCATAGGAATGGAAGTATAGCATAGAGAATATAACCAATAATACTGTAATATCTTGCTAGGGTAACAGGGGTAACTACACTTACAGTGCAAGTATTTAGCAATGTATACAATTATTGAGTCACTGTGTTGTACATCTGAAACCAATATAATATTTCATATCAACTATATTCCAATTTTAAAAAAAGAAAAAATTACCCAAGTATCAATTTCCCTACACATTTGGCTTTCAACAAAAATTTACGAGGAATGTCAAAAGACAGGAAAAAATCATATGAAAAGACAAAATAATAATCAAAACTAAATTCACATATAAGACATGCACTAGGTTGTTCATACTACCATAACAAATTGCCAGGCTGGGTGACTTAAACAACAAAAATTAATTTTCTTACAATCCGGAGGATAGAAATCCAAAATTAAGGTGTCATCAGGGTTGGTTTCCCCTAACAGCTCTTTTCTTGGCTTACAGATGGTCACTTTCTTGTTCCACATGGCTTCACATGGCCTTTTCTCTGTGCATGCACATCTCTGGTATCATAGTCTCTTCTTTTAAGGACATCAATCCCATTGTATTAGGGCCCTACCCTTATGACTTCATTTAACCTTAATTACCTCTTTAAAGTCCCTGTCTCCAAGTACCATCACATTGGGGGTAAGGGCTTCAACATACGATTCTGGGGGGAACACAATTTGGTCCATAACAAGACAGATGTTAGAACCATCAGACAGAAAATTTTAAATAACTATAGTTAATATGTTAAGGAATCTAATGGAAAAGGTAGACAATGTACAAGAAAAAATAGGTAATTTCAGCAAAGACATGGAAATTATAAGAAATAATCAAATAGAAGTGCACAATTTTTAAGTAAGTAAAATGAATAGTTCCATAAATAGGTTTATCAGAAGACTTTACACAGCAGAAGACAGACTCAGTGAGCCTAGAGACAGTTCAATAGAAATTACCCAAACTGAAATGCAAAGAGAAAAAAAGAGTGGAAAACAAAGCAGAGTATCCAAGAACTGCGGGATAATATCAAATGGTGCAATATGTGTATAAATAAAATCACAGAGAATAAATAGAGAGTCAGAAGAAATGTTTGAAGAACTAATGACTGAGATTTTCCAAGATTAGTGACAGAAGCCAAACCACATATACAAAAGCTCAGATAACATCCACATCCAGGCATATCATATTCAGACTGCTGAAAACCGAAGTCAAAAAGAAAACATTGGAGGAACCAAAGGAAAAAACCTCAGTACCTACAAAGAACAAAGATAAGTATTATGCCATATTTCTCATTACAAACTGTGAAAGCAAGGAGACAATGGAATCACATCTTTAAAGCATCAAAAGATTCAACCCAAAGTGATATACCAATTGGAAATATCCCCATAAAGTAAGGAAGAAATACTTTTTAGATAAACAAAAATGGAAAGAATTTTCAGCATACCTACCCTGCCACATGTGTTAAAGGAAGTTCTTAAGACAGAAGAAGTACAGTAGAGGTTAAAGGCCTGGATTTATAAAATAAAGGGGGAACTTTGCATATGGAATAAATTAATGTGAAATACAATTTATTTCTCTCATTTTTAAGGATGTTAAATGTTAACTGTTTAAAGCATTCATGATAACAATACATGGGATGTTTATAACATATGCAAAAATGAAATGTATGACAACAATGGCAGAAAGGATGGATATGGTCCTTACACTACACAGGAAGTGACATAGTATTACTGCAAGGTGAACTCAGGTCATTTAAAAATGTATATCACAAACTCTAAGACAACCACTGAAATAGTTTAAGAAAGGATACATAAATGATGTCAGTGGAGGAGATAAAATGGAATCATATAAATTGCCCAGTTAAAAGCAGAGAAGTCAGAAAAAGAGGGCCAATAACACAGCAGACATACTATGAATAGAACACAGCTAGAAAGATGGTAGATTTTAAACCAACTCTATTAATAAAGACTTTTAATGTGAATAGACTAAACACACAACTAGAAAGAAAGATTTTCAGATTGCATAAAAAAGTTAAGATCCAACTATATGGTGTCTTTGATAAACCCACTTAGAGTATGACGACAGATTAAAAGTAGAGATGGAGAAAGACATAGCATGCAAACACTAATCAAAAGAAACCTGGATGACCTATGTTAATTTCAGACAAAATAGACTTCAGAACAAGGAATATGACCAAGGGTAAAAGGGACATTAGTTAATGATAAAGGAATCAATTTTAAGAGAAGAAACAAAAATCTTAAATGTGCACCTAACAAACAGAGCCTCAAAATACATAATGCAAAAACTGATAGAAATGAAAGGAGAAGTAAACAAATCCACAAATATAGTTGGAGACTTCAAGATTTCTGCATAAGCAACTGATGAAAGAAGCGGGAAGAAAATCAGTAAGGATATAGACAACCTGCACAGTATAATCAACTTGGTTCTGCAGAGAAATAGAACCAATAGGAGATTAGATAGATACATAGAGATTTATTATGAGGAACTGGCTCATGATTATGGAGGCTGAGAAGTCTCATGATCTGCTTTCTGCAAGCTAATTCAGTCTAAGTCTGAAGGCCTGAAAACCAGGGGAGCTGACAGTGTAAATTCCAGTCCAAAGGCAGAAGATGAGGCAGGAAAAAGGGAGCTAATTTCTTCCTTCTACAGCTTTTGTTCTATTCAGACCCTCAACAGACTGAATGATGCCCACCCACATTGGAGAAGGCAATCTACTTTATTGAGTCCAGTGGTTCAAATGCAAGTCTCATTCCAGAACCACTGGTAGCAGCTGGGTTCTCTGTTCCCTCTCCTGTAATGGGATTCAGAGTCTCTCGGCCTTTGCCAACATGACCCAATTAGTAATTGCCTTCTCCTTCTCCTATGTCCTTACATGGTCTTTCCTCAGTGCATGTGCGGGAGGGGAAAGAGGGGGAAGGAGAGAGAGAGAGAGAGAGCATAATCTGTCATGTCTCCCTGATAAGGACACTAATCTTATTGGACCAGAGCACCACTTTTATGACCTCATTAACCTTAATTAATTGATTAATGATTGATTTGATAAAGGTGGGGGCAGTGAAAGAAAAACTTGATGGACAGCCCAATAGAATCTTGCTAGAGCTATGGCATCAATTAAAGCCAGAGCAGCAGTTCCAGCTGCTGAGGTCCAGGACATGGAAGCTGGGGGCAAAGCCCCATGTCTGGCCAGTGTGCCTGCAGGACTCCCTGGGGGAATAGTACTCAGACCTTCCTGGGCCACGACCCCCACAGGAGGGTGGTTGGGCATTGCGGTTTGACTGAGGGGGAGGCCAAGGCCCCCACCTTGGGGGACATGGTGGGGACTGGAGGCCACATGTAGAATTAGCAATTCATTGGTCCCCCGTGAATGTACAATGTGTCCAGGCACTGGTGGACACAGGAGCTGAACGTTCTCCGATTTATGGCAACCCTGAGCGGTTTCCTGTGACCCCTGCTGTGATAGGTGGCTATAGGGGTAACACAATTAGAGTGAAGAAAACCCAAATCCCACTGGGAATAATGTGTTTACCCCCAAAGGAGTATACTGTGTACATTTCTCTCATCCCTGAATATATTTTGGGGGTGGATATACTACGGGGCCTGTGGTTACAGATCACTGCAGGTGAGTTCAGACTGAGTGTGCAGGTGGTAAAGTCAGTTCTGAGGGGACATGCTAAGCACCTGCCTGTAGCTCTGCCTGTACCTCGGCAGGTGACAAATACCAAGCAATAAATTGCCTGGGGGGCACAAGGAAATTGGAGAAACTCTACAGGAGTTGGAGAAGGTGGGCATCATAAAGCCCATTTATAGTCCTTTTAATTCCCCAATGTGGCCAGTGAAAAAGCCAGATGGCTCCTGGCATATGACTGTGAATTACAGAGAATTGAATAAAATCGCATCCCCTATGCATGCTGCTGTTCCCTTTATAGCAGCCCTTATGGACACTAAGTCATGTACTGGGGATGTATCATTATGTTGTGGACCTGGCTAATGCTTTCTTCTCTACTGACATAGCATAGGAAAGTCAGGAACAGTTTGCCTTCACGTGGGAAGGCCAGCAGTGGACATTCACTGTCCTTCCACAGGGATACCTCCACAGCCCCACCATTTGTCACAGACTGTGGCCCAGGACTTAGCTGCATGGGAGAAACCACCAACAGTGCGGCCACATCATTACATTGATGAAATTATGCTCACGTCTGATCCTCTTGCAAATTTAGAAGGGGCAGTTCCTAGACTGTTGCAACATCTACAGGAGAAAGGATGGGCTGTGAACAGCACCAAGGTTCAGGGACCTGGTTTGTCAGTGAAGTTCTTGGGGGTTGTCTGGTTGGGTAAGACTAAAGTTATCTCAGAAGCAGGCATAGATAAGGTCCAGACTTTCCCTACCCCTACAACTGGCAGTATTACAAGAGTTTTTGGGTCTTTCAGGCACTGGAGAGTGTTTATCCCGCACATGGCACAAATTCTGAAGCCCTTATACCAGTTGGTACGAAAGGGCATCAGGTGGGACTGGGATAAGACCTGTGCAGCTGCTTTTACTGCTGCTAAGCAATCACTCAAGACCACATAGGCCTTGAGTTTAATGGATTCCTCAAGGCCCTGTGTGCTAGACGTTCATGTAACCAAGGATGGTTATGGATGTGGTCTTTGGCAGAAACTTGAATGGACACACCAACCAATTGGATTCTGGTCACAACTATGGAAAGAAACAGAGTCTGGTGCACCTTGATAAGAGAAGCAACTGGCTGCTGTGTACCATGCTTGGCTGGCTATGGAGCCCATTGCTGGAACAGCTCCAATGAAGGTAATAATCACCTATCCCATTGTGGGGTGCATGCAATACTGAACCCAAAGGCCAAGGAGTGGTGTGGCATAGATGCTCACACTGGCCAAATGGGGAGCATATTTACAGCAGCACAGCACCCTTTCTACTAGCCCCTTAAGTGGAGAACTCCCACGCTTACTGGGGTGAGTGGCGTATACCAGTGGAAAGCAGGAAGAACCTGATTTTGAGCCATTTGTAGGCGAGAGTCCTTATCAGGAGGAAAAAGCCCCTATACCTGAAGATGTATGGTATACAAACAGCTCCAGTTATGTGCAGCCCCCAAAGTGGAGGGCTTTGGTTCCCATCCTAAGACTGAAACAATATGGTTGGAGGATGGAGAGGGGAAGAGCCACCAATGGGCTGAGTTGTGGGCAGTATGACTCGTGATCACCCAGGAGACAGCTGACCGTCTTTCAAACCTTAACCCTGTGGCTACCAACATGGTACCATGTCAACTGGATGGTTTGTCACCAGCCCCTTTGGGGACAAGTGTTGTGGCAAGACCTATGGGCCTCTGGTCATACTAACACTGTTACAGTATATCATGTGACTGGCCATTTGCCTTTGGCATCCCCAGGGAATGATGAAGCAGACACATTGGCCCAGGTGCACTGGCTAGGAGGAAAGCCTGCCTCTGATGTAGCTCAATGGTTACATCAGCATTTGTTGCATGCAGGGCAAGACAATGTGGGCTTTAGCCTGTCAGTGGGGCTTGCGTCAACATTTGAAGTCAGCAGAGCCTGGAAGGCGTGCCTTGTGTGCTCTAAGAGGGACTTACACTGAGTCCCACAGCAACATAGGACAACAGTAAGGGGGCCTATACCCCTTGTCATGTGGCAGATAGACTATATTGAGCCTCTACCCATATCAGAAGGATATCAGGATGCCATGACCTGTGTGGACACAGCTACTGGACTGTTGGTTGCTTTTCCTGCATGTCGTGCATATCAGAAAAACACCAGGAGTGGCCTAAAGCATCTCTGCAGCCTATGGTTGGCCACAGGTGATTGAGAGCAATCAAGGCACCCACTTTACTGGACATGTGTCACAAGAATAGGTGCAGCCCAGACTGCATACAGACCTCACAAACAGAGCAGACCTAATGAAACAGGGTAATGTACCAAAGCCTTGATCCGGTGGGACCCAAGCCCTCCCCCCACTGCAGCTCACCGGCGGGAGGAAGAGAAATGGAGCAGGAAGGGGTGGAAGCCTAGAACAGCTGAACATCCAGCCCTGGAGGTCTGCTTTGGAACACAAACCTACATTGTATGGTGCTCTTGAGGTTGGTGGGGTTGGGGAGCTGGGACAGGCAGAGTGCTTGAGAGACTGAGATTCTGGCTGTTTGTGGAGGACAGGGATCCACATCCGGCTGCTCAGGGACAAAGGAAAGGCGGGCAGTCTGAGAGGCTTTCTAGCAGCAAGAGGGCTGCAGAATGGGTGCTGTTTGCATGGAGCTTGCTGTGCGGGAGAAAGGATAGGTGGACGAGGTTGTCTGGGGGCGCTCTGCCAAGCAGGTTGGGAACTTACAGGAGCTTCATGTGCTCCATCCTCCTGGCTGGATACTCAGCTCCGAGTCCTCACACTGTGATACGCAGCCTGCTGCACTTTCTCCTGGCTGCCAGCACCAGGTCTCAAAGCAGAAGTCCCTGCCCTGGGGTCAGGCCAGCCAGAGGGACGCCATGCCTATGGCAGCTACAGGCGCTTGCACAGAGGCTTGCACCTGTGTGCTAGTCCACCAGTTCTGACAGTGGAGACAGGCACTGCAGCCAGGAAGCAGGAAACAGCTCTTTCCTCCCCCCAGGCACCAGTGCCACTCCCCTGCGACCCTGAACATCACTCCAGGGGCTGAGCGGCTCCAGAGACTAGAGCTTCTGGGCACTGGAGGGCACCACATGGAAATATGAGATGTCAAAAGAACCTTGTTCAGACCAAAATCTCACAAACCCCAGAAAAATGGCCAAATGAAACTGAACTCACCAATCTTCCTGAAAGAGAGTTCAAAATAAAAATCATAAACATGCTCATGGAGGAACAGAAAAATATTCAAGAACTCAGTAACGAATTAAAGACAGAGATTCAATCTTTCAGATATTCCATATCTGAAATGAAACATACAGTGGAGGATTCAAAAGCAGATTAGATGTAGTAGAAGAGATGGTAAATGGAATAGAAATTAGAGAAGAGGAATACAAAGAAGCTGAGGTACAGAGAGAAAAATGGATCTCTAAAAATGAAAGAATATTGAGAGAATTGTGTAACCAATCCAAACAGAACAATATTTGCATTATAGGGATACCATTAGAAGAAGAGAGAGAAAAAAGGATAGAAAGTGTCATTGAGGCAGTAATTGCTGAAAATGTTTCCAATCTGGGGAAGGAGATAGTCTCCCTAGCCATGGAGGTGCACAGATCTCCCAACACAAGGGACCCAAGGAAGACAAAATCAAGACATATCATAATTTAAATGGCAAAGATCAAGGATAAAGACAGACTTTTAAAAGCAGCTAGACAGAGAGAAAATATCACATACAAAGGAAAACTCATCAGGCTATCATCAGATTTCTCAACAGAAACCTTACAGGCAAAATGATTTCCCTCATTTGTGGAGTATAACAATGAAGCAAAACTGAAGGAACCAAATAGCAGCAGACTCAGAGACTCCAAGAAGGAACTAGTGGTTACCAAAGGGGAGGGGTGTGGGAGTGTGGGAGAAGGGGATTGTGGGGTATAATGTTTAGTACACATGGTGTGGGGAATCACGGGGAAAACAGTGTAGCACAGAAAAGGCAAACAGTGAATCTGTGTCATCTTACTACACTGATGGACAGTGACTAAGTTGGGGTATGAGTGGGGACTTGATAATATGGCTAAATGTAGTAACCACATTGTTTTTCATGTGAAACCTTCATAAGAGTGTATATCAATAATACCTTAATAAAAAAAAAGAAATCTTACAGGCCAGAAAGGAGTGGCATGATATATTTAATGCAATGAAGCAGAAGGGCCTTGAACCAAGAACACTCTACCCAGCAAGGTTATCATTTAAATTTCAAGGAGGGATTAAACAATTTTCAGATAAGCAAAAGCTGAGAGAATTTACCTCCCACAAACCACCTCTACAGTGCATGTTGAAGGGACTGCTATAGATGGAAGTATTCCTAAGGCTAAATAGATGTCAATAGGGGAAATAAAACCACAGCAAAGTAGAACAATTAATTACTAAGCAGTTGCAAAATCAAATCAACTACCCCCAAAGTCAACCAAGGGATAGACAAAGAGTACAGAATATTATACCTAACATATAAAGAATGGAGGAGGAAGAAAAATGAGGAAAAAAGAAAGAATGTTTAGATTGTATTTGAAATAGCATACAAAGTGAGTTAAATTAGACTGTCAGATAGTAAGGGAATTGCCCTTGAACCTTTGGTAACCACAAACCTAAAGCCTGCAAAGGCAATAAGTACATACCTATCGATAATCACCCTAAATGTAAATGGTCTGAATGCACCAATCAAAAGACATCGAGTTACTGAATGGATAAAAAAACAAGACCATCTACATGCTGCCTACAAGAGACTCACATCAAACCCAAAGACATACACAGACTGAAAGTAAACGAATGGAAAAAGATATTTCATGCAACTAATAGGGAGAAAAAAGCAGGAGTTGCAGTACTTGTATCAGACAAAATAGACTTCAAAACAAAGAAAGTCACAAGAGACAAAGGACATTACATAATGATAAAAGGGTCAGTCCAAAAAGAGGATATAACTATTATAAATATCTATGCACCCAACACAGGATCACCTACATATGTGAAGCAAATACTAAAAGAATTAAAGGAGGAAATAGAATGTGATGCATTAATTTTAGGAGACTTCAACACACCACTCACTCCAAAGGACAGATCAACCAGACAGAAAAATAAGGAAAGAGACAGGGGCACTGAACAACACACTAGAACAGATGGACCTAACAGACATCTACAGAACTATACACCCAAAAGCAACAAGATACACATTCTTCTCAAGTGTACATGGAACATTTTCAAAAATAGATCATATACTAGGCCACAAAAAGAGCCTCAGTAAATTCAAAAGGATTGAAATTGCACCAACCAGCTTCTCAGATCCCAAAGGTATGAAACTAGAAATAAATCACACAAAGAAAATAAAAAAGTCCACAAACACATGGAGGCTTAATAACATGCTCCAGATAATCAATGGATCAATGGCCAAATAAAAAGAGATCAAGCAATATATAGAGACAAATGACAACCATAATTCAACACTGCAAAATCTGTGAGACTTAGCGAAGGCCGTGCTGAGAGGAACGTATACTGCAATTCAGGCCTACCTCAGGAAAGAACAATCCCAAATGAAGAGTCTAAACTCATAATTAATGAAACTAGACAAGGAAGAACAAATGAGACCCAAAGTCAGTAGAAGGAGGGGCACAGTAAGGATCAGAGCATAAATAAATAAAATCGAGAAGAATAAAATAATAGAAAGAATCAATGAAAGCAAGAGCTGGTCCCTTGAGAAAATAAGCAAAATAGATAAGCCAGACTTATCAAGAAAAAAAGAGAGTCTACACACATAAACAGAATCAGAAATGCGAAAGGAAAAATCACTACAGACACCACAGAAATACAATGAGAGAATACTATGAAAAATTATATGGTAACAAACTGGAAAACATAGAAGAAATGGACAAATTTCTAGAAAAATACAACCATCCAAGGCTGTCCCAGGAAGAAACAGAAAATCTGAATAGACCAATTATCAGCAATGAAACAGAGTTGGTAATCAAAAAAACTACCTAAGAACAAAACTCCTGTACCAGATGGTTTCACTGCTGAATTTTATCAAACATTTAGTGAAGACCTAATACCCATTCTCCTTAAAGTTTTCCAACAAATAGAAGAGGAGGGAATACCCCCAAACTTATTCTATGAAGCCAACATCACTCTAATACCAAAACCAAACAAAGACACCACAAAAAAAGATAATTACAGACCAATATCCCTGATGAACATAGATGCCAAAATATTCAACAAAATATTAGCAAACTGAATTCAAAAATACATCAAAAAGGTCGTCCATCATGATCAAGTGCAATATATCCCAGGGATGCAAGGATGGTACAACATTCGAAAATCCATCAACATCATCCACCACATCAACAAAAAGAAGGACAAAACCACATCATCATCTCCTTAGATGCTGAAAAAGCATTCAACAAAATTCAACATCCATACATGACAAAAACTCCCAACAAAATGGGTATAGAGGGCAAGTACCTCAACATAATAAAGGCCATATATGACAAACCCACAGTCAACATTCTACTTAACAGTGAGAAGCTGAAAGCTTTTCCTTTAAGATGGGGAACAAGACAAGGATGCCCACTCTCCCCACTTTTATTCAACATACTTCTGGAGGTCCTACCCATGGCAATCAGACAACACAAAGAAATAAAAGGCATCCAGATTTGCAAGGAAGAAGACAAACTGTCCCTGTTTGCAGATGACATGATATTGTACATAAAAACCCTAAAGAATCCACTCCAAAACTACTATATCTAATATCTGAATTCAGCAAAGCTGTGGGGTACAAAATTAATACACAGAAATCTGTTGCTTTCCTATACACTAATGATGAACTAACAGAAAGAGAAATCAGGAAAACAATTCTGTTCACAATTGTACCAAAAAGAACAAAATTAATTTAACCAACAAGATGAAAGATTTCTAAACCAAAAAGTATGAAACACTGATGAAACTGAAAAAAGCACAGATGAAATATTTCATGTTTGTGTATTGATTAAATTAATATTGTTAAAATATCCATACTATCCAAAGTGATCTACAGTTTCAGTGTAATCCCTATCACAATTCCAATAGTATTTTTTAAATAAATAGGAAAAACAATCACTAAATTCATATGGAACCACTAAGAACTTCAAATAACCAAGTAATCTTGTGTAAGAAAAACAAAAGTGCAGACATCACATGCCCTTATTTTAAACTATATTACAAAGGTAAAGTAATCAAAACAGTATGGTACTGACATAAGAGCAGACACATACATAGAACAATGGAACAAAACAGAGAGTCCAGAAATAAACCAACACATATCTGTTCCATTAATCCTCAACACATAATCCAATGATATACAAATGAGAAAGGATAGTCTCTTCAGTAAATGTTGAGAAATTGGATACTCACCTGCAAAAGTTGAAACTGCACTCCTATCTTACACAATACACATATGCAATTCAATATTGATTAAAGACTTGTATATTTGATCTGAAACTGAAGGATTCATAGAAGAAAACATAGGGATAAACTCCCTGATATTGGTCTTGGCAATCATTTCTTAGATTTTACACCAAAAGCATAGGCATCAAAAGTAAAAGTAAACAAGTGAGACTACATCAAAATAGAAAGCAAAAGAAACAATCAACAAAATGAAAAGACCTATGGAAAAGAAGAACACATTTTCACACGAGATAAGAGGTTAATATCTAAAATACCAAGGAACACATACTACTCAATAGCAAAGAAAAACAACAACAGTAAAACTGGAAAAGGATCTGAATACTCATTTTTCCAATGAGGTCATGGGGTCAACTGCAGAATTTCCTCAATCTCCTGCCTAGCCTTAGTTCATTTACATATCAATAGGTGTTCACCACTGGAGAGCCTCCCACCCATCTGGAGCAAGGGGTGGAGAGGAAAATGGCCATTCTATCCTTCCCTCTGTTCCTGGTACATAATTGGTCTGGCACCTGCCAGTCGCCAAGGACTCACCAATGGAGTTCCTCCCAGATGTGGTAGGCAGGAAATAGAAAGTGCACCATGGTTGCAGGGCATGAGGGGCTGCCAGAGGAGATGGACGGGGCCAGGCCTAGCTAATGAATTTGAGCAAGCTGAGAGCAAGAAAAAATGGTTTCTCCAACCTACCCTTTCCCTTGACTTAGGGAATTCACCCTGGACCAGGAACACCCTTCCTCCCCTCCCCCCAAGCTACAGAGGACATACAAATAGAGCCAACAGGTAGATAAAATGGTGCTTAATATCACTAATCATCAGGGAAATGCAAATCAAAACTATAACGAGGTATTACATCATACCTCTGAGGATGTCTATTATCAAAAGGCAAGAGATAACAAATGCTGATGAGGACGTGGAGGAAAGAGAAAGCTTGTATACTGTTGGTGGGAATATAAACAGGGATAGGCATTAGGAAAACAGAATGGAGGTTTCTCGAGAAATAAAAAGCAGAACTACCATATGACCCAGCAATCTCACTTCTGAGCATATATCCAAATGAAATAAAATAATTCTCAAAAATATATCTGTACTCTTCAGTTTACTGCAGCTATTATTCACAGTAGCCAAGGTATAGAAACAAACTAAACATTCACTGAGAGATGAATGGATAACAAAACTGTGGGGATAATTTTTCAGCCTTAAGAAGGAAATTTTGCCATTTGCTACAACATGGATTAACCTGGAGGGTATTATACTAAATGAAATAAGCCAGAGAGAAATACAAATACTGCATGTTATCACTTACATATGGGAAGTTTAAAAAAAAAAGTCAAACTCATAGAGGCAGAGTAGAATGGTGGTTTCCAGGGCCTGGAGGTGGGATGATAAGACAGAGAGAGGTTGGCAAAAGGATACAAATTTTCAGCTATTAGATGAGTAAGTTCTGAGGATCTAACCTAACACATGGTGACTATAACAGAAAATGCTGTATTGTATCTTTGAAATTTATTAAGTAGAATTTGAGTATTCTCACAAAGGTAAATATGTGAAATGCTGGATGTGTTATTTAAGTTGATGGTGAGAATTTTTCAGTATGTGTTCATATATTATCACATTGTATACTTTCAATATATTATGATTTTATTTGTCAATTATACTCAATAAAGCTGAAAAAAGTGAAAAGACAGCCCA
The DNA here is from genome assembly GCA_029783875.1 of Phataginus tricuspis. Taxonomy (NCBI): domain Eukaryota; kingdom Metazoa; phylum Chordata; class Mammalia; order Pholidota; family Manidae; genus Phataginus; species Phataginus tricuspis. Next base: position 83,855,819 of record JAQQAC010016209.1, read on the forward strand.
CATACACCTTACCCAAAAACTAAATCAAAATGGATCATACTCCTATGTAAAATGCTAAACTATAAAACTCATAATGTCATAGAACAAAGCCTAGTGAACACTGGGTATGGCTGGGTTTTTAAATACAACAAAGGCATGATCCATGAAAGAAATAATGGATAAGCTGGGAAACTCTAAAATAAAAATTTTCCACTGTGAAAAACAATTGTCAAGAGAATAAGACAAGCTTACTACTAGAAAATATTTGCAAGATAGGTTTCAGCTCAAGTTGGCAACGCAGGAGGATCCTGAACTCACCACCCCCATGGACACACCAGATGTCCATGGGAGGATATATGAAACAATTTCCTCTGAAAGAAACTCAAAGGAGCTTAATGACTCCTACACATCAGGCAAAAAAAAAAAAAAAAAAAAACCAAAATGGGAAGGAGATGTTGAAATACAATCTTGCCCTAAACTCACCCATGCCAGAGCCCAGCACGGAAGCAGCTGACTGAAAAGTAGACAGTTTTTCTGTCAAAGGGGCTTATTTGCTTAAAGTTTCAGCCTGAGAGGCAGGCAACTAATTTAACACACATCTAGGGAACCATGAGAGTGTAACAAATGGAGAGACAGTTCATGGCTGGCTACCACCCTCAAGGCACAAGGCAGAGAAAACAGATAGAAACATACTCCATCTTTCTGTGAAAGATGCTTATTTTCTCATCTTGGAGCTTCTTCCTGAAGGACAGGCTTCTGGTTTGGCACACATCTAGGGGTCTACTGAAATTTTTTATGGGGATAGGAGTTGGTGGGCACCATGTTTGCACTCTCCCTCTGCCTCCCTCTGACAGGTTTTTCCCAGGCAGGAGCTAGTGTACTCATCTGGCACTCCAATTTTTCACCTGCTGCCCAGGGGAAATTTATTGATTGCCTGGCTCTGGTAGCCAGCAGGAATTGCACTCACAGGTTCCACGGGACTGTGACAAATAGCAGGGCTATTTTAGCTGGCTGTACCCCAAGGCACAGGGCAGAGACAGAATACTGTAACATACACTGACTTTCTGTGAAAGAGGGCTATTTTCTTGTCTTGGAACTTCTGTCTGAGAGGTACGCTTGTGGTTAGAAACACGTCTAGGGGCCTACTGAGATCCCCTCTGAGGATAGAGGCTGGTGGGTAACATCTTCACACTCTCCCTCTGCCCTATACCAGATCACTGATTCCTCTGAGAAAGGAACATGTGCACATGGCTAGTACCCTGGCTTTTTAGGCTTCTACCCAGAGGACACATCCCTTGATAGCCTGGCTCTGGTGGCCAGTGGGGTTTGTGTTAACAGGTTCAACAGGATGGTAGCAAACAAAGGAACAGTTCTTAACTGTTTATCACACCAAAACTCACTGCAGAGAACAGACAGAAACATCCATCTCCCAGACTTCCCCTGAAAGAGGTATATCTGCAGATGTTAAAAGCTGCTGCCTGGGGGTCTGGCTTCCAATCAGATTGAATCTAGGTGCTGACTGATATCCTCCCCTTTGGGACACTGACAGGTCTGGGCACTTCTTCAACTGCCAGTAACCATTAAGAATAAACCACTAAACAGCCACTGCTTGAACAATCACAGAGGTTTGAGAAATCACAAAGCTTTGAAAGACAACAAAGAGCTAGGGCAGGGGTGAACACTCCTTCTCCTTCAAGACTGGGAGAGACGGCTATTTTATCTAATGCACAGAAACCAACACAGAGACTCAAAGAAAATGAAGAAACAGAAGAATATGTTTGAAATGAAAAAAACAAGATTAAACCTCAGAAAAAGACCTTAATGAAACATACATAAGGGATTTACCTAATAAAGAATTCAAAATAATACTCATAAAGATGCTGACAAGGCACAAAAGAATAATGGATGAACCATGTGAGAATTTCAACAGAGAAAAATATTTGAAAGTACCAAATATAAGTCACAGAGATGAAGAATACAATAACTTAAATGAAAAATACAATAGAGATGTTCAACATCAGGCTAGATGAAGTGGAAGAAAGGCTCAGTGAAACTTATGACCAGGCAGTGGAGCACATCCAATCAGAGCAGCAAAATGAAAAAAAAGAATGAAAAAGAGCAAAAATAGCCTAAAATACTCATGAGACACCATCAAGTATATCAACTTTGCATTATAGAGGTCCCAAAAGGAGAAGAGAGAAAGGGGCAGAAAACTTAAATGAAGGAATAATTGATGAAAACTTCCCTAACCTAGGGCAGGAAAGACACATTCAGAAAAGACACATTTCAACAGAAACTTTGCAGGCCAGAAGTGTATAGCATGATATATTCAAAGTGCTGAAAGAAAAAACCTGCCAACCAAGAATACTCTAACCAGAAAAGTTGTCCTTCAGAATTAAAAGAGAGATAGAGAGTTTGCCAGACAAGCAAAGGCTAAGGAGTACTTCACCACTAGATCAGCTTTACAAGAAATGTTAATGGTATACCTTTAGGGTGAAATAAAAGGGTACTAATTAGTAACAGGAAAACATATGAAAGTATAAATCTCACTGACACAGGTAAGTATATAGTAAACTTCAGAATACATAACATAAAGGTAGGGGTTAATTACTTATAAAGTATGAAGGTTAAATGACAAAAGTAGTAAAACTAAGTATAACTACAATAATTTAAGAGATACATACAATAAAAAAGATGTAAATTATGACATCAAAAACAAAATTGGGTGGGCAGTAAAAATGTACAGCTTTAGAATACATTTGAACTTAAGTTATCAACTTAAAATAGACTATTATAAATACAAGTTGTTTTATGTAACAACTCATGGTAACCAAAGTAAAAACCTATAGTAGATACACGAAAGATAAAGAGAAAAGAATATAAGCATACCACTACAGTAAATCATCAAATCAAAAAGCAGGACAACAAGAGGAGAAAGGACCAAAGGAGTTACAAAACAGCCAAAAAAATTTAACAAAATGGAAATATGTACAGGCCTATCAATAATTACTTTAATGTAAATGGACTAAATTCTCCCATCAAAAAATATAGAGTTAATGAATAGAAAAACAAGACCCATCTATATGCTACCTATAAGAGACTCACTTCAGATGTAAGGACACACACACACTAAAAATGAAGGGATGGAAAAAGATAATCCATGCAAATGGAAACCAAAACAAAGATGAAATACTATCCTTTGTATCAGAACAATAAGACTTTCAGACAAAGACTGTAATAAGAGAGAAAAAGAATTAATATATAATGTTAAAGGGGCAAATCAGATGAGTGGATACAACACATAAATATTGATGCACCCAGCACAGGAGCAACTAAATATATAAAGCAAATATTAACAGAAATAAAGGGAGAAATGAATAGCAATACAATAATAGCACAGGACTTTAACACCCAACTCTCATGGATGGATAGACAGGAAATCAATAAGGAAACAGTGGTGTTAAATTACACATTAGACCAGATGACCTTAATTTACAGAAAATTCTATCCATAAACAGCAGAATACATATTCTTTTCAAGTGCACATGGATTGTTCTCCAGGAGATCTCCAGGATCTCCATGAGGCCCCAAAACAAGTCTAAGCAAATACAAGATTGAAATTGTATCAAGCATCTTTTCTGACCATACTAGTGTGAAACTAGGAATCAATCACAAGAAAAAAACTGGAAAAACACAAATATGTTGAGGCCAAACAAAATGTTACTAAACAACCAATGTACCAATGAACAAATCAAAAGGGAAATTAAAAAATTCATGAAAACAAGTAAAAATAGAAACACCATAGTTCAAAATTTGTAGGATGCAGCAAAAGCAGTTCTGAGAATGAAGATATAATGATATAAGTCTACTTTAAGAAACAAGAAATATCTCATAAGAAAAATCTAACCTTACACCTAAAGGAACCTAGAAAAAGAAAAAAGCCCAAAGTTAGCAGAAGGAGGGGCATAATAAAGATCAGAGCAGAAATAAATGAAACAGAGACTACAAAAACAACAGAAAAAAATCAGTGAAACAAAAATGAAAATATAAACAAAACTGACAAACTTTTAGCCAGACTCATCAAGAAGCTTTCTTACATTATATACACAAACTTAAAATGCATTTAATACCTAAGTGTAAGACCTGAAACCACAAAAACTCCTAAAGAAAACAGAGGTATGAAACTTCTGGAAAAGAGTCTTAGCAATATTTTTTTGGATCTGTCTCTTCTAGCAAGGACAACAAAAGCAAAAATAAATAATAAGGACTACATCAAACAAGAAAGCTTCTGCACAGCAAAGGACACCACTGACAAAGCAAAAAAAGGCAACCTACTGAATGGGAGAAGACATTCACAAACGATATATCCAAAATATACAAAGAACTCATAACACTCAACATCAAAAAATATAATAATCCAATTTAAAAAATGGGCAGAGGAACTGAACATTTTTGCAAAGAAGACAAGAGGTGGCCGATAGACACATGAAAACATGCTCAAATACTTACTAATCATCAGGGAAATACAAATCAAAACCACAATGAGACATTATCGCTCACACCAGTCAGAATTACAAGTATCAAAAAGACAAGAAAAAACAATTATTAGTGAGGATGTGGAGAAAAGGGAACCCTTGTGCACTGTTAGTGGAAATGTAAAATGGTACAGCCACTATAGAAGACAGTATAGAAGTTCCTCAAAAAATTAAATACATAAATACCATACAATCCTGTAACTCCACTTCTGGGTATTTACCCAAAGAAAGTAAAGTCACCAATTTGAAAAGATATATTCACCCCTGTGTTTACTGCAGCATTATTTACAACAGCAAGATATGGAAATAAACAGTCTGTCAATAGATGAATGGATAAAGAAGATGTGGTATATACACAATGGAATATTACTCAATGATAAAAAAAGAAATATTGCCATTTGCAACAACATGGATGGAATCAGAGGGTATTACACTAAGTAAAATAAATCACACAGAGAAAGACAAATACTATATGATTTCACTTATACATGGAATCTAAAACAACCAACCAACCAAGAAACAGACATAAATACAAAAAACAAACTGGTGGTTTTTGGAGGGGAGGGGGACAAGAGGAAGGGTGAAGTCGGTAAAGGTGATTAAAAGTTATAAACTTCTGGTTATAAAATAAATTAAGTCACAGGAATGAAAGATGCAGCATGAGGAACATAGTCAGTAATGTTGTAATAACTTGGTATAGTGAAATATGGTAACTACACTTTTCATGGTGAGCATTTTGTAATGTCTATGCATGTCAAACTGCTATGTTGTATACCTGAAACTACTGTAATATTATGTTGACTATTCTTCAATTTAAAAATTAAAAATTAAATTATCTAAAATGACTGAAAATTGCATACCTCTGTGGTTATATGAAATACATTTGTTCACTTTAAATGTGTGAGTTGTACATTATTATCAATAAATATATCAATACAGTTATACATACATATTCACACATACATGTTGACTGAAGTACTAATATATGCTACAACATGAATGAACCTTGTAAACATTATGCTAAGTAAAAGAAGCCAGTCATAAAAGACCACATTATTATATGATTCTTTTTCTGTGAAATATCCAGAATAGGCAAATATATAGAAAAAATATATATATTAATGGATACCCAGCATTTGAGGGAATAGGGGATTAATGTGATTATAGGTAAAGGTTACAGGGTTTCCTTTTGAGGTGAAGAAAATATTCTAATATGATATTGGTGATGGTTCTACAACTCCATGAATATACTAAAAACCATTTAATTGTATATTTTAAATGTGAATTATATCTGAATAAAGCTGTTTTTTTTTATTAAAACAGATCACTAGAAGACAAGGGGATTAAAACTTGGATTGCACTAAACAGGGCATCAACTATGCAAGCTCACTCACACATAGAACCCTTGTGCCCTAGGATTCACCTCCTCTAGTGAACTATAGGACAGAGATGACAGTTCAGATCCAGGACTATGTGATCACATGGGCAGCATAGGAATTTAGTAGTTGATTCTGCAGGATCTGGGTCTTGCATGGTTTACTATACACTTGCTGCTGAAGACTGACAATCAGAGTTTCTATGGATTAAGCCAACCTTTGCCATTCTAGTTTGGTGGCTACTGTTAGTATTTCCCTTACAGAAACCATGGTAGCCTTATATTTCTACTAGTCATGAATAATTTGCTGAGGATAATGACAGTGCTTCTTTTCTTCAATTTTCCTGCTTCCCGGAAGCTGGTGGTTCTTCCCCAGGAGAGTCCACATCTCGGTGAACATGCAAAATGTCCCCCAGCATCCTGATGTAACATTTGGCAGGCAATGAACCAACCTTCTTCAGAGCTAAGGACCAGCCCTAGAATAACCCTGTCAGTGATATGTAACAGTTTCAGCTATAAGAGGCATAAGAAAATGAAGGAGCAGCAGCACTGTCTTTACGGTCATAGCCATAGTACTGCAAAATGGTAAATGACTATGTAGATTTTCCAAATTCGTTTTCCAGTTGTGTATTTTGAAAAGTACAGCTGAAAAAACAACAAATTCTTCTTTATTTTGTAGGAAATGAGGACGACTCATCTTGCATGGGTATCTACTCCAGTTTATCATTTCTCCCATCATTTTCCTCTCCAATTTCTTTTAGAGCAGGCACTCCACATATTTAAACAGCATTAAAAGTGTAAAGTCCCATAGTTTTATTTCAACCACTTTATTTTCTTTCTGTACTGGTTCCAGACCTTGGCTGCTCAACTAACCCCCTCCTGCACCTAATTACATGCAATTAACTTTCCACAATGTATCCTTCAAATTCTCTGCAGTAAAATCATTCAATGTAAGAGCAGTACTCTATACAGTAAGATGTTGACGATAAGCAATACAGTTGGTCTTGTTTGGGGAAAGAAGGGTATTTTCTGAAAGTCACTGACTGATAGTATATCTGGAAAGTCACTCTGAGTTGTCAAAAGATATATTTCTACTGCATTCACCTTCCTCTTATCCTCAAAGTATATTTGGCACCAATCTGCTCCATATATCCCTAGATTTCTTAGAGCAGCCAAAACATGAGGTTTCCAATCATAGGCATGGAAGAAGGCAGCACGACATGAACTAAGAATGAATATAAAATAGTCAATCCCTAAAGAAGGATTAGACACTGCTTGAGATTATAGGTAACAAGTATCCAAGCAAATATAAAGATTCTAAGCGCTAAGCAATCCCCTTAAGGGAACACCCTGCTTCAAACTGAGTTGCGAGTTCATTTCTTATAATCACAGCCAACAGATTTAAAGACGGTATGGTGAAACCCATCACCTTAGATGTAAGAAGTCCCCTTATTTAAATTTGTATATAACTATACCCTAGCCTATCAGAGAGTGTCTTTAACTTCCTCCTCATTATCAATAAGCAGATACTTAGTATATTTTGACTAGGGTACTTACACACATGTTCTTTAGGAATAAAACAACATTCATACAAATATTTAGAAAATAAATAGAAACATAACCAAATGTTGAGTGCTATGAGTATTTACACCATATACATATTAAGGGCCAGTGCATTATAGTGGATGGCTGAAGAGCAGTGTTCAAAAGACAGTAGACAGGGAGGTATTAGCTATTCTTAAATTAATCCAGGTGGAGTTTGGAAAGTTATTTGACTGACAGTCTAGTGAAGGAAATTAAGAGAAAAGAACATGTCAAGCATGGGAGTCATGGAAAAAGGCTCACAAGTATAAAAAATGTGGCAATCAAATAGGAGGTGCTGATACATCAGGAGGAGGATTTTAGACTTCATCCATAGTGAAATAAGAAAGGCCTTTAGGAGAAGAACTGCATGTTCAAATGGAAGATAATTTCTTTTTAAAGGAATTATTTTAAAGATATCACCTGACAAGGGGATAATACATTTTCCAGGAGAATAATGAAGAACTTTTATTCTATTAACAAAAAAAGATTTGGTGTTCATATATATGTGTGTGTGTGTGTGTGTGTGTGTGTGTGTGGTGTGTGTGTGCATCACATTTAAACAAAATAAGTTTCTTATGGCCTAGAAGAAAAAGACTGATAAATACTCAAGGGTGGACTGAACATGAATAGGGGTCTGGGAAAGAGGCAGCTACTTCCAGCTGATGGTCCCTAGAATTGTCACCTGCATAAAGATCCCCCAGTGCTGCTACAGTAGAGGGCAGTGATACCACTCACAGCTTCTCTGTGATGATCTCAAAGGACAACACGTACTGGGTCACACCAAAATTATCCCTAGGGAAAGAAATGCAACAAGAGGAAAGCTAGTAACATACACATCAAATAACAAAAAGTGAGTACTCAGTTATTCACATTATAGGAGCTAGTTCAGATAAATAAAGAATTGAAAATAGTAACAATAGCTAACATATGAATGCTTACAAATTGCCAGGCACTATGTCATTTAATCATCTTCTATATCATTTAATTATTATCCCAACAATCTCATGAGGTTATTATACCCCTATTACAGATGAGGAAACTGAGGTTCACAGACACAAAGCTAAAAAGTGGCAGAGTTAGCATTTGACCTCTCTCCTAGTTTGTGCTCTTAAATTACTTCCTAATGTTTAGCAAACTATTATTCAGGAGAGAAATGGATTGATGCATCCAGCTTTCTCTTTTTCTTTTACCCCTGTTAACCACTTCCTACATACATATACCTCTCCAAATGGGTTTCCCTTTGCTCAATTACAATCTACTAGATGTTCCATATCCTAGAAGATATTTTGATTTATTAAAAGGAACCAGGGCTCCTTGGAGAAATGGCTGATTCTCCAATGGCTGTTGTAGGGAATATATAAAATAAGCATTCTGTAGTGCCAGAAAGTAAGGAAGTACTGAAAAAAAGCAAAACAGTGGAGGCGTGCCAAGGGCAAATAGGAGCCAGTGCAAATCCAACAGCTCTGCCTGTGTATAGAGGACGATCATGGAGTGCTCCGTGACCTGGGTAGGGAGCTACACCTCTCCTGGAGAAACCCTCGGTTGCTGTGTCTTTATTTTCTTGACTACAGTTGTGTGGGATTTAAACAGAGGAGGGATTGGTGCCTCCCACACACCTCCTTGTCCTCCACACATGTATCGTCCACTACTTCTGAAGCTGATAGCAGATTTTTGCCACTCCACAAAGCACCTCAACCACTACATACATCCCTTACCTTCTCCACAACACTTCGCAGCAATACTATCTCAATCTTCAACAAATCTCTTACCTCCTCCACAGCACCTCACAGCTTGTGTTCTCATACTTCCTTTTCTCATGCTTCCCACAGGAGAACATCCTTCTCCTTTGTGGCATTTACCTTTTCCACAGCACCTTGCAGCAATGAAATTTCATTCTTCAGAAAAGATTTTACTTCTTCCACGGCGCCTCACAGCTCATGTTCTTGCACTGCCTCTTCTTGTGCTTCTCACAGGAGCGTCTCCTTCTCATTTGTAGCATTTGTTTAGCATTGTGAGAAATAGCCAACCCATGGCTCCTGCCACCACATGGGTACGCTGTTTCTCCAAGGATTTCCCTATGTTGTAGAAAGCCTCCACCACTGCCTCACGTGTCACCTCCATCTCCCCCTAGTCATGGGGGGGCCCCACTCCTCTAGGAGGAAAGCCACCTTGGACCACATGCCCAATGGAAGACACCCAAATATCTCCTCACCCTTAGGGGCATCCTGCAATATTTCCCCATCCATAGGGGCAGCCCACTGAAGCACCCCTCCCATGAAAGCAGCTTATTCCGTTTTTTCAGTTTGCAGCAAATCCTGCCAACTACAGCAAATGCAGCACCAGAGGGTTTCAGCTTTGGGAAAGTTCAGACTAGATTCGGTGAGACTAAATAATGACAGTGGAACATTGTGGGTAAAAGGTCTTATGTTAAGCTTTATTTTTGTGGTAGCAGGTTGTGTGCTAGAATCATATTCTCATCCAGCAAGTCCAAAATCCACAATCCACCACCGCATAGAGCACTGGACAGAGGTCTTTATATAGGAACATGGACAATAATGGCTCATTGTCAACGTGTGTAGGCATGTGCCTTTGCAGTACGCCACTGTTACATCATTGCACATCCCAGTGGACAAGTAGATTAGGGTCAGGTGAGCAACCTGGCTGTGGGAACTGTCATTTTCTCTACAGGGACTATAGTCTCACAAGTCTACTGTCCCCTTTTTTGCAACAGCATTTGTTTGCTTTGTGTCTCTGTCACATGTTGGTAATTCTCACAATATTTCATACTTTTTCATTATTATTACATTTGTTATGGTGATCTGTGATCAGTGATTGTGACTCACTGAAAGCTCAAATGATAGTATTTTTTGGGAATAACTTATCTTTTAATTAAGGTACATTCATTGTTTTTTAGACATAATGCTATTACACACTTAATACTATAGCATAGTGTAAACATTTTTGAATGCCCTCAGAAACCAAAAAATTCATTTGACTAATCTTTTTTTGTGATATATACTTTATTGCAGTGGTCTGGAAATAAACTTGCAGTATCTCCAAGGAATGCCTCCACATTTTAATCAAACTGATAAAAGCCAAAATGTGAATTGTAAAAGAAGCAAGAGAAAAGTCATTTCATGTACATGAGATCCTCAATACGATTATCAGATAAGAATTTCTGATTCAATACGAATTTCTCAGTGGAAATCTCAGAGACCATAAGGAATGAGAAGTTGTATTTATAGGGTTGAAAGGAAAATACATCAAATCTGGCCAAACTGTCCTTCAAAGGTGAAGGAGAAATTAAGACATTCTCATATAAATAATATTCAACACCACAAAGGAGGTTTTAGTCACAGCAATTAGGAAAGAAAAACAAATAAAACGCATCCAAATTGGAAAAGAAAATTATGAATTTTCAGGTGACATGGTCTCCTATGTTGAACACCCTAAATGAACATCCCCCCAAAAAACATTAGAACTAACAAATGGATTCAGCAAATATCCAAGATACAAAATCAACACACAAATATCAGTTCTGTTTTTATACACTAACATTGAACAATCTATAAAAGAAATTAAGAAAACAATTCCATTTATAATAGCATCAAAAAGAATAAGCAAAAGCAACAAATGCAAAAAGAAACAAGTTGGGTTATATAAAACTAAAAAGCATCTGTGCAGCAAAAGAAACCATCAACTAAATAAAAGGCAACTTACCAAATGTGAGAAAATATCTGCAAATCATGTATCTGATAAGAGGTTAATATCTAAAATATATACAACTCAAAAGCAAAAAATAAATACAATTAAAAAATGAGAAAAGGATCTGAAGAGACATTTTCCAAAGAAGACATACAGATGCCCAACAGTTACACAAAAATGTACTCAAAATCACTAATCATGAGGGAAATGCAAATCAAAACTACATGAGCTGGAGAGAGGAGATTAAATATGGCAGTGTGAGAGGTGACACAGAGGTTTCCTCCTAAAACTGCATATAATATGAAAATATAACTGATACAACTACTACTGAAAGAGCAACAGGAAAGAGGACTGTGCCAAACTGCATACACCTGGAGACAAGAGCAGACCTCAGAACAGGGTGTGCATGCACATATCTCTTCCTCTACAATGATGAAAGAGAAACTGATACTAAAAAATTCAGCAGAAGTACTTTCACATTCATAAGAAAGGGTCTTTCTGACACCAGGAAGATGGTGGTGTGAGCAGGGTGGCAGAAATCTCCTCCCAAAACCATATATATTTGTGAAAATACAACAAATACAACTATTCCTAAAAGAGAGAACAGAAGATACAGTACAACAGCCAGGCTTCATCTACATCTGTGAGAATTCAGTGCCTCATGAAGTGGTTAAGATACAAAGCCATGACCTGGCACTCCCCCACCCCAGCACACTGGCGGGAGGAAAAGAATCAGAGTGGGAAGGGAGTGGAAGCACAAGCCCACCAAATAACCAGCCCTGGTGATCTGCACAGGGAGCACAGACACACATTGCATGGTGTATCGGAGATTAGAGAAATGGAAGGGCAGGATCTGAGATGGAGACTGCAAGCAGGTCCCTTCAGCCGGCTCCCCAGGACAAAAGACAAGTGGGTGCTTTTTTTAAACTCTTAAAGAGACAAGGACCCAACAGCGTAACAAAATCGTCCCAGCATACTCATCCCAGCAGGCTGGGAGTCTTGGGGAATTTCAGAACCCCTGGCCAGCAGCCAGGCAAAGCAGCCGCGCTGAGGCTTCCCACAGAGATCAGCAGGCTGCCATTCGTTCCATACACCACCCTCTATGTGCCCAGGGCCACTGGCGGATCTGCCACAGCTGCAGAACAGCGGAGGAGCGGCCACGCCCACAGCAACCTCACAGAATCAACTCCCGGCCGGCATGCAGCTAAGCAGTAAGGGCCCCAGAACCCAAAACAAGGACTGGAAGGCAGCAAGGGGAGTAGAACACACCCAGCAAAACTGCAAACCCCTGCAGTGCTGTAGGCTAGGCTGAAGCAGCGCTGCACACAGGCAGCTCAGAGACTGCCCCCAGTGTACGAGAAACAAGCTCAGGCCCCAGAGAAGGGCAAGGCGAACAACAGGCAGGAAGGGACTTTGTTCTCCAAGCTGACACACGTGGCACCTACCAGCGACCACTTCTATTGCCATGAAAAGACAGAGGAATATGGTCCAGACAAGGATCACACAGTCAACCCCAGAGAGAGGGCCTGATGAGATAGACGTGCATAATCTTCCTGAAAAAGAATTCAGAATAAAAGTCATAACCATGCTGATGGATCTACACAGAAATATGCAAGAGTAAAGGGAGGAAGTGAGGAAAGACAATGCAGACATGAGACAAGTGATCAACGGGCTTAGCAGGAGACTGGACGAGATGCAAGAGACTATCATGGAATAGAAATCAGAGAACAGGAATACAGAGAAGCTGAGGCAGAGAGAGATAAAAGAATCTCTAGGAATGAAAGAATATTAAGAGAACTGTGTGACCAATCCAAACGGAACAATATTCGCATTATAGGAGTACCACAAGAAGAAGAGAGAGAAAAAGGGATAGAAAGTGTCTTTGAAGGAATATTTGATGAAAACTTCCCCAGGCTGGGGAAGGAAATAGTCTCTCAGACAATGGAAGTCCACAGATCTCCCAACACGAGGGACACCAGGAGGACAACGCTAAGACACAGAATAATTAAAATGTCAAAGATCAAAGATAAGGACAGAGTATTAAAGGCAGCTAGAGAGAGAAAAAAGATGACCTACAAAGGAAAACCCATTAGACTATCATCAGACTGCTCAACAGAAACTTTACAGGCCAGAAGAGAATGGCATGATATATTTAACGTAATGAAACAGAAGGGCCTCGAACCAAAAATATTGTATCCAGCACGATTATCATTTAAATTTGAAGGAGGGATTAAACAATTCCCAGACAAGCGAAAGCTGAGAGAATTTGCCTCCCATAAGAAACCTCTACAGGATATCTTAAAGGGACTGTTCTAGATGGAAGCACTCCTAAGGCTAAAAAGATGTCACCAGAGAAAACAAAATCATAGCAAAGAAAGCAGACCATCCAAATACTAACTAAAGGCAAAGAATAAAACACCTAGTATATAAAGAATGGAGGAGGAAGAATAAGAAGGGAGAGAAATAAAGAATCATCACACTGTGTTGACAATAGCTTAACAAGAAAGGTAAGTTAGACTGTTAGACAGTAAAGAAGCTGCCCTTGAACCATTGGTAACCACGAATCTAAAGCCAGCAAAGGCAATAAGTACATATCTATCGATAATCACCCTAAATGTAAATGGACTGAAGGCACCAATCAAAACACAAAGAGTAATAGAATGGATAAAAACGCAAGACCCATCTATATGCTGCTTACAAGAGACTCACCTCATACCCAAAGATATACACAGACTAAAGGTGAAGGGATGGAAAAATATATTTCATGCAAACAAGGAGAAAAAAGCAGGTGTTGCAGTACTTGTATCGGACAAAAGAGACTTCAAAATGAAGAAAGTAGCAAGAGATAAAGAAGGATATTACATAATGATAAAGGGTCAGTCCAATAATAGGATATAACCATTATAAATATATATGCATCCAACACAAGAGGGACGACATATGTGAAACAAATACTAACTGAATTAAACGAGGAAATAGAAAGCAATACATTCATTTTCGGTGAATCCAACACACCATTCACTCCAAAGGACAGATCAACTAGACAGAAAATAATTAAAGACACAAAGGCACTGAAAAACACACTAGAACAGATGGACCTAACAGACATCTACAGAACTCTACATCCAAAAGTAACAGGATACACACTCTTCTCAACTGCACATGGAACATTTTCCAGAATAGACCACATACTAGGCCACAAAAAGAACCTCAGTAAATCCAAAAATATTGAAATTCTGACAAACAACTTCTCAGATCACAAAGGTATAAAACCAGAAATAAATTGTACAAAGAAAACAAAAAGGCTCACAAATACATGGAGACTTAACAACATGCTCCTAAATAATCAATGGGTCAACAACCAAATTAAAATAGAGATCAAAGAATATATGGAGAATAATGACAACAACAACACAAAGCCAAAACTTCTGTGGGACACAGTAAAGGCAGTTCTAAGAGGAAAGTATATTGCCATCCAGGCCTATTTAAAGAAGAAAGAACAATCCCAAATGAACAGTCTAAAGACACAAATACTGAAATTGGAAAAAGAAGAACAAATGAGGCCCAAAGTCACCAGAAGGAGGGACATAATAAAGATCAGAGAAGAAATAAATAAAATTGAGAAGAATAAAACAATAGAAAAAATCAATGAAACCAAGAGTTGGTTCTTTGAAAAAATAAACAAAATAGATAAACCCCTAGCCAGACTCTTTAAGAGAAAAAGATAATCTACACACAAAGACAGAATCAGAAATGAGAAAGTAAAAATCATGATGGACCCCACAGAAATACAAAGAATTATAAGAGAATATTATGGGAATCTATATGCTAACAAGCTGGAAAACCTAGAAGAAATGGGTAACTTCTTAGAAAAACACAATCTTCCAAGACTGACCAAGTAAGAAACAGAAAAACTAAAAAGACCAATCACCAGCAACGAAATTGAATCGATAATCAAAAAACTACCCAAGAACAAAACCCCTGGGCCAGATGGATTCACCTCTGAATTCTACCAGACATATAGAGAAGAAATAACACCCATTCTCCTTAAAGTTTTCCAAAAAATAGTAGAGGAGGGAATACTTCCAAACTCATTCTATGAAGCCAACATCACTCTAATACCAAAACCTGGCAAAGACCTCACCAAAAAAGAAAATTACAGACCAATATCCCTGATGAACACAGATGCACAAATACTCAACAAAATATTAGCAAACCGAATTCAAAAATACATCAAGAGGATCATACACCATGATCAAGTGGGATTCATCCCAGGGATCCAAGGATGGTACAACATTCGAAAATCCATCAACATCATCCACCACATCAACAAAAAGAACAAAAACCGCATGATCATCTCCATAGATGCTGAAAAAGCATTTGACAAAATTCAATATCCATTCATGATAAAAACTCTCAACAAAATGGGTATAGACGGCAGGAGTCTCAACATCATAAAGGCCATATATGACAAACCCACAATTAACATCATACTTAACAGCGAGAAGCTGAAAGCTTTTCATGTAACATCGGGAACAAGAAAGGGATGCCCACTCTCTCCACTGTTATTAAACATAGTACTGGAGGTCCTAGGCACAGCAATCAGACAAAACAAAGAAATACAAGGCATCCAGATTAGTAAAGAAGTCAAACTGTCACTACTTTCAGATAACATGATATTTTACATAAAAACCCTAAAGACTCCACTCCAAAACTACTGGAACTAATATCTGAATTCAGCAAAGTTGCAGGGTACAAAATTAACGCACATAAATCTGTTGCTCTCCTATACACTCATGATGAGCTAACAGAAAGAGAAATCAGGAAAACAATTCCATTCACAATTGCATCAAAAACAATAAAATACCTAGGAATAAATCTAACGAAGGAAGTGAAAGATCTATACTCTGAAAACTACAAGACACTCCTAAGAGAAATTAAAGAGGACACTAACAAATGGAAATGCATCCCATGCTCTTGGCTAGGAAGAATAAATATTGTCAAAATGGCTATGCTACCTAAAGCAATCTACAGATTCAATGCAATCCCTTTCAAAATACCAACAGGTTTCATCAACGAACTGGAACAAATAGTTCTAAAATTCATATGGAACCACAAAAGACCCCAAATACCCACAGCAATCCTGAGAAGGAGGAATAAAAAGGGGGAATTACGCTCCCTCACTTCAAGCTCTACTAAAAAGCCCCAGTAATCAAGACAATTTGATACTGGCACAAGAACAGAACCATAGACCAATGGGACAGACTAGAGATCCCAGATATAAACCCAAGTGTATATGGTCAATTAATATATGATAAAGGAGGCATGGATATACAATAGGGAAATTACAGCCTCTTCAACAACTGGTGTTGGCAAAAGTGGACAGCTACATGTAAGAGAATGAAACTGGACTACTGTCTAACCCCATACACAAAAGTAAACTCAAAATGGATCAAAGACCTGAATGTAAGTCATGAAACCATAAAACTCTTAGAAAAAAACATAGGCAAAAATCTCTTGCACATAAACATGAGTGACTTCTTCATGAACATATATACCTGGGCAAGGGAAACAAAAGCAAAAATGAAAAAGTGGGACTATATCAAGTTGAAAAAATTCTGTTCAGCAAAGGACACCATCAGTAGAACAAAAAGACATCTTACAGTATGGGAGAATATATTCATAAATGACATATCCGATAAGGGGTTGACATCCAAAATATATAAAGAAATCACACACCTCAACAAACAAAAAGCAAATAATCCAATTAAGAAATGGGCAGAGGACATGAACAGACACTTCTCTAAAGAAGAAATTCAGATGGCCAACAGGCACATGAAAAGATGCTCCACATCGCTAATCATCAGAGAAATGCAAATTAAAACCACAATGAGATATCACTTCACACCAGTGAGGATGGCCAACATCCAAAACACAAACAACAAATGTTGGCAAGGATGTGGAGAAAGGGAAATCCTCCTACACTGCTGGTGGGAATGCAAATTAGTTCAACCATTGTGGAAAGCAGTATGGAGGTTCCTCAAAAAACTCAAAATAGAAATACCATATGACCCAGGAATCCCACTCCTAGGAATTTACCCTAAGAATGCAGCAGACCAGTTTCAAAAAGACCTATGTTTATCGTAGCACCCCTATGTTTATTGCAGCACTATTTACAATAGCCAAGAAATGGAAGCAACCTAAGTACCCATCGGTAGACGAATGGATAAAGAAGATGCGGTATATATACACAATGGAATATTATTCAGCCATAAGAAGAAAACAAATCCTACCATTTGCAACAACATGGATGGAGCTAGAGGGTGTTTTGCTCAATGAAATAAGCCAAGCAGGAAAAGACAAGTATCAAACGATTTCACTCATATGTGGAGTATAAGAACAAAGAAAAAAACTGAAGGAACAAAACAGCAGCAGACTCACAGACCCAATAATGGACTAATAGTTACCAAAGGGAGAGGGACTGGGGAATATGGGTTGGAAGGGAGCGATAAGGGGGAAAAAGGGGGCATTACGATTAGCAGATGTAATGTTGGGGGGCCATTGGGAGGGCTGTACAACTCAGAGAAGACAAGTAGTGATTCTATAGCATCTCACTACACTGATGGACAATGACTTTACGGGGGTTGGTGGGGTGACTGATTAAGGGGGTAGTTTAATAACCATAATATTTCACATGTAATTGTACATTAATGGTACCAAAATAAATTAATAAAAAAAACTCAGAATAATTTTAAAAAATACAGTATCTGAAAGGAAACATACAAGGGAGGGATTTAAAAATAGATTAGATGGGAGAGAGGATTAAATATGGTGGCACGAGAGGTGAGACAGAGGTTTCCTTGTAAAACTGCATATAATATGAAAATAAAGCTACTACAACTACTCTTGAAAGAGCAACGGGAAAGAGAACTACAATAAACTGCATACACCTGGAGACAAGAGCAGCCCTCACAGAAAATGGTAATGTACTAAAGCTGTGGTCCTGCGGGATCCAAGCCCTTCCCCCACCCCAGCTCACTGGCAGGAGGAACAGGAACAGAGCTGAGAGGGAGTGGAGAACTGGGACTGCTTAATACCTAACTCTGGAGATCTACCCTGGGAGCACAAACCTACATTTCATGGTGCTTGCATGATTCTCTTGTAATTAGGAGCTTGGAAAGCTAAGACAGGCGGAGTTCCTGGAGAGACTAAGATTCCGGCTGCTTGTGAGATCAGGGATCCATACCCAGCTTCTCCTGGATGGGGGAGGGGCAGGCAGTCTGAGAGACTTCCTGGCAGGGAGGAACTTGGAAGGAGGCCTACTGAGGGGGCAAGGACTGCACGGAGCTTGCTGCTTGGGAGAAAGGACAGGTGGACAGGATTGTCCAGGTGTACTCTGTCCAGCAGATTGGGGTTTTCTGATCTTCAGGTGTGCCAGCTCCCTGGCTGCCTGCACGGCTCCAGGAACACCTTCTGTGACAGGCAGACTAGTGCACCTTTCGCCTGGCCAGCCCCACCGGGCCTGCAAACCCGGAAGCCCTTCCCTGGTGTTGGGCCAAACGGAGGGAGGATCTGTCTACAGCAACTTAAAAGGCAAAGCACAGAGGCTTATACCTGTGTGCTCAGCCAACTGGTTCAGACAGTGGAGGCAGGCATAGCAGCCAGGAACCAGGAAACAGCCCTTTCCTCCCCTGAGGCACCAATGCCACTCCCCTACAATCCCTGACATTGCTTCAGGGGCTGAGCAGCTCCAGAGACTAGAGCTTCTGGGCACTAGAGGGCTCCATACACAAATATGAAACGCCAAAGGAACCTGGTCCAGAGTAAAATTATGAACACAACTCCTGAGAAAGATTTTAATGTTATGGACCTTATGACTCTCCCTGAAAGGCAGTTCAAAATAAAAATCATTCACATGCTCATGGAGGTATGGAAAGATATTCAAGAACTCAGGAATGAATTCCAGTCAGAGATCCAATCCTTGAGGAACACAATGGACGGTGTTAAAAGCAGATTGGATACGGTGGAGGAGACGATAAATGAAATAAAAACTAGAGAAGAGGAATACCAAGAAGCTGAGGTACTGAGAGAAAAAAGGATCTCTAGGAATGAAAGAATATTGAGAGAATTGTGTGACCAATCCAAATGGAACAATATTCACATTATAGGAGTACCAGAGGAAGAAGAGAGAGAAAAAGAGATAGAAAGTGTCTTTGAAGAAATAATTGCTGAAAACTTTCCCACACTGGGGAAGGAAATAGTCTCGCAGTCCACGGAAGTCCACAGATCTCCCAACACAAGGGACCCAAGGAAGACAACACCAAGACACATAATAATTCAGATGGCAAAGGTCAAAGATAAAGACAGAGTATTAAAGGCAGCTAGAGAGAGAAAAAAGATCACCTACAAAGGAAAACCCATCAGACTATCATCAGACTTCTCAACAGAAACCTTACAGGCCAGAAGAGAATGGCATGATATATTTAACGTAATGAAACAGAAGGACCTCGAACCAAGAATATTGTATCCAGAACGATTATCATTTAAATATGACGGAGGGATTAAACAATTTCCAGACAAAGGAAAGTTGAAAGAGTTTGCCTCTCATAAACCACCACTACAGGATATCTTAAACAGACTGCTCTAGAGGGAAGCACCCCAAAGGCTAAAAAGATGTCACCAGAGAAAATAAAATCATAGCAAAGAAATCAGACCATCCAAATACTAACAAAGGCAAAGAATGAAACACACAATATATAAAGAATGGAGGAGGAAGAATAGGAAGGGAGAAATAAAGAAACATCAGACGGGGTTCACAATAACTTAACAAGAAAGTTAAGTTAGATTCTTAGATTGTAAATAAGCAACTCTTGAACTTTTGGTAACCATGAATCTAAAGCCATCAATGGCAATAACTACATATCTATCAATAATCACCCTAAATGTAAATGGACTGAATGCACCAATCAAAAGACACAGAGTAACAGAGTGGATAAAAAAGCAAGACCCATCTATATGCTGCTTACAAGAGACTCACCTCAAACCCAAAGATATACACAGACTAAAAGTGAAGGGATGGAAAAAGATATTTCATGCAAACAACAAAGAAAAAAAGCAGGTGTTGCAGTACTTGTGTCAGACAAAATAGACTTCAAAACAAACAAAGTAGCAAGAGATAAAGAAGGACATTACATAATGATAAAGAGGTCAGTCCAACAAGAAGATATAACCATTATAAACATATATGCACCCAACACAGGAGCGCCAACATATGTGAAACAAATACTAACAGAATTGACGGAGGAAATAGACAACAATGCATTCATTTTAGGAGACTTCAACACACCACTCACTCCAAAGGATAGATCAACCAGACAGAGAATAAGTAAAGACACAGAGGCACTGAACAACACACTAGAACAGATGGACCTAACAGATATCTACAGAACTCTGCACCCAAAAGCAACAGGATACACATTCTTCTCAAGTGCACACGGAACACTTTCCAGAATAGACCACATACTAGGCCACAAAAAGAAGCTCAGTTAATTTCAAAAATATTGAAATACTACCAACCAACTTCTCAGATCACAAAGGTATAACACTAGAAATAAATTTTAGAAAGAAATCAAAAAGGCTCACAAATACATGGAGACTTAACAACATTCTCCTAATGAATCAATGGGTTAACAACCAAATCAAAACAGAAATCAACGAATATATGGAGACTAATGGCAACAACAACACAAAGCCACAACTTCTGTGGGACGCAGCAAAGGCAGTTCTAAGAGGAAAGTATATTGCAATCCAGGCCTATTTAAAGAAGGAAGAACAATCCCAAATGAACAGTCTAAAGACACAATTATTGAAACTGGAAAAAGAAGAACAAAGGAGGCGCAAAGAAAAACTAAACAGACCAATCACCAGCAACGAAATTGAATCGGTAATCAAAAAACTACGCAAGAACAAAACCCCCGGACCTGACGGATTCACCTCTGAATTCTACCAGACATATAGAGAAGAAATAACACCCATTCTCCTTAAAGTTTTCCAAAAAATAGAAGAGGAGGGAATACTTCCAAACTCTTTCTATGAAGCCAGCATCACTCTAATACCAAAACCAGGCAAAGACCTCACCAAAAAAGAAAATTACAGACCTATATCCCTAATGAACGTAGATGCAAAAATACTCAACAAAATATTAGCAAACTGAATTCAAAAATATATCAAGAGGATCATACACCATGATCAAGTGGGATTCATCCCAGGGATGCAAGGATGGTACAACATTCGAAAATTCATCAACATCATCCACCACATCAACAAAAAGAAGAACAAAAACCCCATGATCATCTCCATAGATGCTGAAAAAGCATTTGACAAAATTCAGCATCCACTCATGATTAAAACTCTCAACAAAATGGGTATAGACGACAAGTACCTCAACATCATAAAGGCCATATATGACAAACCCACAGCTAACATCATACTTAACAGCGAGAAGCTGAAAGCTTTTCATCTAAGATCGGGAACAAGACAGGGATGCCCACTCTCTCCACTGTTATTCAACATAGTACTGGAGGTGCTAGCGACGGCAATCAGACAAAACAAAGACATACAAGGCATCCAGATTGGTAAAGAAGGAGTCAAATTGCCACTATTTGCAGATGACATGATACTGTACATAAAAAACCCTAAAGACTCCACTCCAAAACTACTAGAACTAATATCTGAATTCAGCAAAGTTGCAGGATACAAAATTAACACACAGAAATCTGTTGCTTTCCTATACACTAATGATGGACTAACAGAAAGAGAAATCAGAAAAACAATTCCATTCACAATTGCATCAAAAAGAATAAAATACCTAGGAATAAACCTAACCAAGAAAGTGAAAGACCTGTACTCTGAAAACTACAAGACACTCCTAGGAGAAATTAAAGAGGACACTAACAAATGGAAATGCATCCCATGCTCTTGGCTAGGAAGAATAAATATTGTCAAAATGGCTATACTACCTAAAGCAATCTACAGATTCAACGCAATCCCTATCAAACTACCAACAGCTTTCTTCAATGAAATGGAACAAATAACTCAAAAATTCATATGGAACCACAAAAGACCCCAAATAGCCAAAGCAATTCTGAGAATGAGGAATCAAACAGGGGGAATTACGCTCCCTGACTTCATACTCTACTACAAAGCCACAGTAATCAAGACAATTTGGTACTAGCACAAAAACAGACCCACAGACCAGTGGAACAGAATAGAAAATCCAAACATTAACCCAAACATTTACAGCCAATTAATATTTGATAAAGGAGCCTTGGATATACAATGGGGAGATGACAGCCTCTTCAGCAGCTGGTGTTGGAAAAACTGGACAGCTACATGTAAGAGAATGAAACTGGACTACTGTCTAAACCCATACACAAAGGTAAACTCAAGGTGGATCAAAGACCTGAATGTAAGTCATGAAACCATAAAACTCTTAGAAAAAAACATAGGCAAAAATCTCTTGGACATAAACATGAGCGACTTCTTCATGAACATATCCCCCCGGGCAAGGGAAACAAAAGCAAAAATGAACAAGTGGGACTATATCAAGCTTAAAAGCTTCTGTACAGCAAAGGACACCATCAGTAGAACAAAAAGACATCCTACAGTATGGGAAAATATATTCATAAATGATGCATCTGATAAAGGTTGACATCCAAAATATACAAAGAACTCACGCACCTTAACAAACAAATCAAATAATCCAATTAAGAAATGGGAAGAGGACATGAATAGACACTTCTCTAAAGAAGAAATTCAGATGGCCAACAGGCACATGAAAAGATGCTCCACATCGCTGGTCATCAGAGAAATGCAGATTAAAACCACAATGAGATATCACCTCACACCAGTGAGGATGGCAAACATCCAAAACACAAACAACAACAAATGTTGGCGAGGATGTGGAGAAAAGGGAACCGTCCTACACTGCTGGTGGGAATGCAAATTAGTTCAACCATTGTGGAAAGCAGTATGGAGGTTCCTCAAAAAACTCAAAATAGAAATACCATTTGACCCAGGAATCCCACTCCTAGGAATTTACCCTAAGAATGCAGCAGCCCAGTTTGAAAAAGACATATGCACCCCTATGTTTATCGCAGCACTATTTACAATAGCCAAGAAATGGAAGCAACCTAAGTGTCCATCAGTAGATGAATGGATAAAGAAGATGTGGTACATATACACAATGGAATATTATTCAGCCATAAGAAGAAAACAAATCCTATAATTTGCAACAACATGGATGGAGTTAGAGGGTATTATGCTCAGTGAAATAAGCCAAGCCGAAAAAGACAAGTATCAAATGATTTCACTCATATGTGGAGTATAAGAACAAAGAAAAAACTGAAGGAACAAAACAGCAGCAGACTCACAGAACCCAAGAACGGACTAATAGTTTCCAAAGGGAAAGGGACTGAGGAAAATGGGTGGGAAGGGAGGGATAAGAGGGAAAAAGGGGCATTACGATTAGCAGATGTAATGTTGGGGGGGAATGGGGAGGGCTATACAACTCAGAGAAGACAATTAGTGATTCTATTGCATCTCACTATGCTGAGACAGTGACTGTAATGGGGTTGGTGGGGGGGACCTGATGAAAGGGGTAGTTATATTGCACATGTAATTGTAGATTAATGATACCAAAATAAATTATATAAAAAAAGAATAACACTAGACATCTTAACAGCAGCACAAGGAAGGACCTGTGCCATAATCAAGATTAAGCGTTATGTGTATATTCCAAATTATTCACAAAGTGTCTCTGATTCACTCCAGGACCTCCAAAGGCAAATCCAAACTATGTCAATCCCAGAAATCCCATAGACTACTACAATAAGAAACTGGCTTTCTAAACCCTTTTTAGTGGAAATTCATTTTACTCATCGGGCTCATCATTATTCTCATACTAATATTTGGCCCCTGTATACTTAACCTAATAACATGATTTATTCTATCACTCCTAGAAGCCACGAAACTGCAAATGGTGATAGCAATAGAACCCAGGATGGAAACTTCCATCTTCCAAGGCCCTCCCGACCAACCACTGATGGAGACCTAGCTGCACCCCTTACTGCACCCCCTCTCATTATGAAGCAGCCAGAGCGGTCATCGCCCCCTTTCCCTAGCAGCAGCTAGGGTCTCTATCTGTAGAGGGCGGAATGAGACAGGGAACATGGGTATAGTCAGAGTAGGGTGAGGGCCTCCGGAAAAAGACAAGATATTTGCAGTCAGAGCAATGTAACTACATGCAAGAAACCCCTCCCTACTAAAACTCTGTGTTAAATCTTCAGCTCTCGAGTCATTCTTCAGTGAGATCAGTTGGTGTACCCCAGATAAAGAAGAGTAGCACATGTTTATTTTATGCTAATTATTTGTGATTGTGTATAAGATTCACTTTGGCATGCTAAAAGGCCCAGGCCTATGTGCTGTCTTTCCTCCTTCAGATCTAATGAGGTGATTTTGCAAACTAGGCAAACTAATTTAGTAAACAATGCCTCAGCCCACCTTGGGGTCAGGCTGAGCAGGTGGCTGTGTTTCATATGCCCCCAGACCAAGATGTTGGTATCTCCGGAAGAAATCAACAGAGCAGGAGGTTACTTGTATCATGTTACTTGTAAATATCCTAGGACCGCTTAATAAGTCCACTCCCCTAAGCTTTTTTTCTTGTTCTCGAAATATCCTCATCTGCCTATAAAACCCCTAAACAACGCACCACCCCGTACTCTCTTGTCCCCTCCTGGCGTGAGCCAGGAGCTCTGTCCTTTCACTTTATCTCTAAATGAAAGCCTGTACCTTGCTCTCCTACCTTGAGTGTTTGTGAAGCTCATTCTTTGGCTTCGTGAACAAGAACCCTGGCATCAATGTCAAGGTTCTGGCTGTTCTCATATGTACTTGTCTTTACAAATTATTAAATTGGCATTCTGGATTTAAAAAAAAAATATGTTGAGCCATCCATATTCTCCGTATACTGGGAGGAGCCTCAGCCTGTGTTCAAATCATGCCCTAGCCGCTTGTTGTCTAAGATCGGTCAATGATGCTTTCTGCTCTAACATTTTCTGATACCCAGAGTCCAACGCCCCGCCCCCTCACCACCACTAAGCACGCCGAGTCCAGGGGGGCCACACGCTGGCTGACAGGGGTCTGTTCACCCTTTACCTCCCCATCTCCTCAGCTATGTTGGCGCCTTGACGTTGAGAGCCTCTCTCATTTTCTAGGCTTCCGCGACTTTCTTTCCTCATCTCCACTGGGTACACTCACAGGTTTTGCAAAATGATACTATGCACGCCGCCAGGGCGGGGCCCAGCATTTCCCGCCCCTAATAGGGCGGAAATAACAAGAAAGTGCCACAGTTGTTAGCAAATGACTTCCCTCCTATCACGGTAAAGCCGCTACCGCCATCTTTATTTTGATCGATGATTCTTGAGTTTTCCTAAAAGAAAGTGAATAATAAGGAAGTCTACAGGGTGCTTCAAATTAGCCCCGGCCTGCACTAATCCGACTCAGAAAACGGAGTAAATTTTAACAGCCTATCGGGTTAGGGATTACTGCTCTCTCGGGCGTATCGCACGCATGCTGATGACGTCTAACGTCATGGACGGGATCTTGCGTCCGCCCCGCCTAGTGGGTTCCCGGCTCACGCGCCGTTCGGAAGTGTATTCGGTATTTAGCCACGCGCCGTACGGAAGAGTGCTCTGACGCACCGGAAGCCCCCGGAAGAGAGCGATGGCGGCTTTGACTGTGAGAGACCCTGCGGTGGATCGTTCTCTACGCTCGGTGTTCGGTGAGAGGAATTCGGTGACGCCAAGCATCGGGGAGGGACAGAAAGATACAGGGAGCGGCGAGGAATGCTCCCTGCACCTCACGAGTCGCCGCGGGAGCCGATGATGGGTCGGGCCTGCAGCTCTACTTGCCTGTCTTGTGGGGCGGCCAACCTGGTGGAGTCGTGGAGGCAAAGTGATGCTCCCCTTCCCCTGAGATCGCGCAGCCTTTCCACGGTGTGGCTGAGGAAGTTAAACTAGCATTCACCTTCTCTGCGTTTCTCCTTTCAGGAGCTTCAGTTGTTATCTAGAAGCGAGGGCGCATGGCAGTTGTCCCGTGCTACTTCACATCCCTTATCCCAGAACACACATTATGTGCTGAGGGTATAGTTCCGTGTGTCCACTAACCAAGCTTTCATATGTACTTTCATCCCTTGCTTTTTACCCGTAACATTTTAGTTTGTTGATAGTGGTAGCGGCCACCTGGCGTCTTAAGGTGGATTGTAAGTAAATGAATGAATGTGCCATTAAGACCTTATTGAAGAAATTTTAACGGGGATAGAATTTATTCTGAGTAATTTTTTCAGTCGAAATTTTTTTTTAAGTACATGGGGTGATTTTATAGCACCTTAAAAAGGACTTCACAAAACAGTTAATTTTTAAACATTCACTCCATTCATGGTCATTCTTTGTGTGTGCATGTGTGGAAATACAAATGAGTAGGTTTTAAAAATTATTGATATGTTTGGTAGTTACTGATAAGACTTACGGACCTTCAGGTAAATACCAATGCCTAAGTCTTTATTTTCACCAAATTCAAGTAAAATCTAACATTTGTCAGATCATTCTGAGAACTGCTATTTAGGAGTGCTTACACCTTTTGTATTTAGTCTCAGTGGTTTATTTCTCTTGTATTTACTCAGCAGAAAGATTAAAATCTCGTCTAAGGGAGTGCTGTGGAACTGGGATTATAGGGACACTATATTTTGAGCCAGTTATATTTTCAGTAATATAAGTAAATACTATTTACTTTCTCAATGAAGATCTAGGTTACAAACTCAGAGTGTTAATCTTATGTTTCCTTCCTTAGTGGGGAACATTCCGTATGAGGCTACTGAAGAGCAATTAAAAGACATCTTTTCTGAGGTTGGACCTGTTGTTAGTTTCAGGTGAGATCCCCTTTTACTACTTGGTGGGAGTTTCTTAAAAATTACAAATTTGGTCCTTCATAATAATGTCAAGGTTTTTACTGGTGATTTTTCCTATGCATTCTTCTTTTTGTTTGTTTGCTTATGACAGCCTTATTGAGAGAGAGTTTATATACCATACAATTCCCATTCATTTCTGCTTAAAAGATACATTTTTTTTTCATTTAAAAAATACTTTAGGGAGGCAGTCAGAGTCATAATGTTATTTGTCTTACAGCAGACCAAATCAGAACACAGCCATATTAGCAGGAACCCTGTATGTATATAACATTTGTGTCTCATACTTGGTTCTGCTCTCCAGATTGGTATATGATAGGGAGACAGGAAAGCCAAAGGGTTATGGCTTCTGTGAATACCAAGACCAAGAGACAGCACTTAGTGCCATGCGAAACTTGAACGGACGTGAATTCAGTGGGAGAGCACTTCGGGTGGACAATGCTGCCAGTGAAAAGAACAAAGAAGAGCTGAAGAGTGAGTATAAACACAGTTTGTGTGCAGCATGAGTTAGTAAAGCTGTAACAATGAAGATTTTCCATTTATATGTTTTAGCATCTGCTGACATGATTAGCCACACAGCTTCTTTACTTGAGCCACCTGAGGTGCCTGCATTAGGGAAGTGTATATCTTTGAGAAACAAGGTAAAG
The DNA here is from genome assembly GCA_029783875.1 of Phataginus tricuspis. Taxonomy (NCBI): domain Eukaryota; kingdom Metazoa; phylum Chordata; class Mammalia; order Pholidota; family Manidae; genus Phataginus; species Phataginus tricuspis. The sequence goes on from JAQQAC010016209.1 coordinate 83,883,662, forward strand.
TTGACTTGAGAAGTTCTTCAGTTGCTAAGGAGTTCATTGCCTATTGAACATGAATTCAGGCTCACCAGGCCATTAGTTGTGCTATGTCATTAGTGTTTGCCACTCCTATAACTGTGTTGCCCGGTCTGTAATTTGTAGGGTACAAAGGCATTCTTATGGCTTTTTTCATGAGGTAATAGATGCATTTTACAATTAGCATCTTTTTCTATTTAAACCTTTTGCTTCTGAAATAACTTGTCAAAGGAAATTGGTATGCCTAGTCCCTAATTTAGGTTAACATTGTCCACCTACATGATCTCAGTCCCAGCTTTCCTCTGAGAGCAGAAAATACACTCACTTTCCTCCACCAAAATAAGAGACTTGCAAATCACTTATTTCTCAGCTCCAGAGAATTTAAAATTATCAGTGGGTCCTTGCAGCATCCCTGGAAAATAGATACTTGAAATGATTTTAGCTTTTTATTTTGCCTCCTTAACTTTCTTGTACTCTCTTCCTGATTAGGCCTTGGCACTGGTGCCCCTGTCATTGAGTCACCTTATGGAGAGACCATCAGTCCTGAGGATGCCCCTGAGTCCATTAGCAAAGCAGTTGCCAGTCTTCCACCAGAGCAGATGTTTGAGCTGATGAAACAAATGAAGGTGGGAGGAGGCATTAGGTTATGAATAAACCAAATCACATCAGATTTTCAAGGAGTTAGTTGATAAAGTTAATAGAAAAGATTCCCTGAGCTCAAATAGAAGGTGTACCTGTTGACCACCATTTCTTATGCCTTCAGTGTTCCACATGTGTGCATTTTACATTTCATGCAAACAGCTTTCCATGTGTGTACACAAACACACCTATACAATCTGGCTGGATTTTTATGACCCTTATATATCAGATGTAGATATTAAAACGTGGTTTTTTTCCCTAAATGGTGGTAGAATGGTTTTTGAAATGTCTCTTCCTTCTCTTTCCTGCCATGACCAAGATCTTGTGTGTTGTGCAGAAACTAATGATAGCTTAAAAAGTCTCTTGAATATTAAATTTCTCAGATAGGAATAACTCTAAATCATTTTAAGTTTCTAAGAAGTATTGAGCCTGATGACGAATTTGTGTATCTTCTCAGCTCTGTGTCCAGAATAGTCCCCAGGAAGCACGGAACATGTTACTTCAGAACCCTCAGCTGGCTTATGCTTTACTGCAAGCACAGGTAGTGATGAGAATTGTGGATCCAGAGATTGCCTTGGTAAGTGCTTCTGGTTCTTTCATGGAAATGCTAGGATAAACCTTGAGTGGGATAGAAACTATCTACCTGATTGCATTGTTAAAATAGCTCTTTTCACTTTTTAGAAAATTCTGCATCGACAGACAAATATCCCAACGCTGATTGCAGGCAACCCTCAGCAAGTGCATAGTGCCGGGCCTGGCTCAGGATCTAATGTGTCAGTGAACCAGCAGACTCCTCCGGCCCCTCAGGCCCAGTCTTTGGTAGGCCTTTATCTCTTATTTTTTGATATGTCTTAGAATATCATTTTTATTTTAGGAGTATATATTGAGAGAAGAATTGTCAGGAGCCAGAGATAATTTCAATTGCCAGGCATAAAACAATTTTCAGGTTGCAGAGTACTTGGTATCTGAATCACTCTAGATTTGGTGCCAAGTTGGTAAAACAAAGATTCTCCCTATATACTCTTTATTGTAAACTAATTTTTTATTTTGTTCTCTTTTTTTCTTTATTAAGGTATTATTGATATACACTCTTATGAAGATTTCACATGAAAAAACAATATGGTTACTACATTTACCCATATTATCAAGACCACACCCATACCCCAATGCAGTCACTGTCCATCAGTGTAGTAAGATGCCACAGATTCACTGTTTACCTTCTCTGTGCTACACTGTTTTCCCCGTGATCCCCCACACCATGTGTACTAAACATAATACCCCTCAATCCCCTTCTCCCACCCTCCCTACCTGCCCTCCGACACCCCTCCCCGTTGGTAACCACTAGTTCCTTCTTGGAGTCTCTGAGTCTGCTGCTATTTTGTTCCTTCAGTTTTGCTGCATTGTTATACTCCACAAATGAGGGAAATCATTTGGCACTTGTCTTTCTCCGCCTGGCTTATTTCACTGAGCATAATATCCTCCAGCTCCATCCATGTTGTGGCAAATGGCAGGATTTGTTTCCTTCTTATGGATGAATAGTATTCCATTGTGTATATGTACCACCTCTTCTTTATCCATTCATCTACTGATGGACACTTAGGTTGCTTCCATATCTTGGCTATTGTAAAAAGTGCTGCAATAAACAGGGGTGCATATGTCTTTTTGAATCTGAGAAGTTATATTCTTTGGGTAAATTCCAAGGAATGGGATTCCTGGGTCAAATGGTATTTGTATTTTTAGTTTTTTGAGGAACCTCCATATTGCTTTCCAGAACGGTTGAACTAGCTTACATTCCTACCAGTAGTGTAGGAGGGTTCCCCTTTCTCCACATCCTCACCAGCATTTGTTGTTCTTAGTCTTTTGGATGGTGGCCATCCTTACTGGTGTGAGGTAATACCTCATTGTGGTTTTAATTTGCGTTTCCCTCATGATTAGTGATTCTTCTTTGGAGAACTGTCTCTTCAAATCCTCTGCCCATTTTTTAATTGGGTTATTTGCTCTTTAGGTGTTGAGGCATGTAAGTTCTTTATATTTTTTGAATGTTAACCCCTTGTCGAATATGTTATTTACAAATATATTCTCCCATACTGTAGAATGCCTTTTTGTTCTGTTGATGGTGTCCTTTGACGTACAGAAACTTTTTAGTTTGATGTAGTCCCATGAGTTCATTTTTGCTTTTGTTTCCCTTGCTCGAGGAGAAATGTTCATGAAGAAGTTGCTCATGTTTATGGCCAAGAGATTTTTGCCTATGTTGTCTTCTAAAAGTTTTATGGTTTCATGACTTACATTCAGGTCCTTGATCCATTTCGAGTTTACTTTTGTGTATGGGGTTAAACAATAATCCAGTTTCATTCTCTTGCTTGTAGCTGTCCAGTTTTACCAACACGACCTGTTGAAGAGGCTGTCATTTCCCCATTGTATGTCCATGGCTCCTTTATTATATATTAATTGACCATATATGGTTGGGTTTATATCAGGGCTCCCTAGTCTGTTCCATTGGTCTATGGGTCTGTACTTGTGCCAGTACCAAATTGTCTTGAGTACTGTGGCTTTGTAGTACAGCTTGAAGTTGGGGAGCATAATCCCCCCAGCTTTATTCTTCCTTCTCAGGATTGCTTTGACTATTCAGGGTCTTTGTGGTTCCATACAAATTTTGTAACAATTTTCTCTAGTTTATTGAAGAATGCTGTTGGTATTTTGATAGGAATTGCATTGCATCTGTAGATCACTTTAGGCAGGATGGCCATTTTGACAATATTAATTCTTCCTATCCATGAGCACGGGATGTGTTTCCATTTGTTAGTGTCCTCTTTAATTTCTCTTAGGAGTGTCTTGTAGTTTTCAGAGTATAGGTCTTTCACTTCCTTGGTTAGGTTTATTCCTAGGTATTTTATTCTTTTTGATGCAACTGTGTATGGAATTGTTTTCCTGATTTCTCTCTCTGCTAGTTCATTGTTAGTGTACAGGAATGCCACAGATTTCTGTGTATTAATTTTGTATCCCGCAACTTTGCTGAATTCAGATATTAGATCTAGTAGTTTTGGAGTGGATTCTTTAGGGTTTTTTATGTACAATATCATGTCATCTGCAAACAGGGACAGTTTAACTTCTTCCTTGCCGATCTGGATGCCTTTTATTTCTTTGTGTTGTCTGATTGCCATGGCTAGGAGCTCCAGTACTATGTTGAATAGAAATGGGGAGAGTGGGCATCCTTGTCTTCTTCCCGATCTTAAAGGAAAAGCTTTCAGCTTCTCGCTGTTAAGTATAATGTTGGCTGTGGGGTTGTCATATATGGCCTTTATTATGTTGAGGTACTTGCCCTCTATACCCATTTTGTTGAGAGTTTTTATCATGAATTGATGTTGAATTTTGTCAAAAGCTTTTTCAGCATCTATGGAGATGATCATGTGGTTTTTGTTGTTCTTTTTGTTGATGTGGTGGATGATATTGATAGATTTTTGAATGTTGTACCATCCTTGCATCCCTGGAATAAATCTTACTTGATCATGATGGATGATCCTTTTGATGTATTTTTGAATTCAGTTTGCTAATATTTTGTTGAGTAGTTTTTACATCTTTGTTCATCAGGGATATTGGTCTGTAGTTTTCTTTTTTTGTGGTGTCTTTGCCTGATTTTGGTATTAGAGTGATGCAGGCCTCATAGAATGATTTTGGAAGTATTCCCTCTTCTTCTACTCCTTGGTAAACTTTAAGGAGGATGGGTATTAGGTCATCACTGAATGTTTGATAAAATTCAGCAGTGAAGCCATCTGGTCCAGGGGTTTTGTTCTTAGGTAGAGTTTTGATTACCAGTTCAATTTCATTGCTGGTAATTGGTCTGTTGAGATTTTCTGTTTCTTTCTGGGTCAGCCTTGGAAGGTTGTATTTTTCGAGAAAGTTGTCCATTTCTTCTAGATTATCCAGTTTGTTAGCATATAATTTTTCATAGTATTCTCTCATAATTATTTGTATTTCTGTGGTGTCCCTAGTGATTCTTCCATTCTCATTTCTGATTCTGTTTATTTGAGTAGACTTTCTTTTTTTCTTGATAAGTCTGGCTAGGGGTTTATCCATTTTGTTTATTTGCTCAAAGAACCAGCTCTTGCTTTCATTGATCATTTCTATTTTATTCTTCTCGATTTTATTTATTTATGCTTTAATCTTTATTATGTCCCTCCTTCTACTGGCTTTGGGTTTCATTTGTACTTCTTTTTCTAGTTTCATTAATTGTGAGTTTTGACTGCTCATATGGGATTGTTCTTCTTTCCTGAAGTAGGCTTGTATTGCAATATACTTTCCTCTTAGCACGGCCTTCGCTGTGTCCCACAGATTTTGTGGTGTTGAATTATTGTTGTCATTTGTCTCCATATATTGCTTGATCTCTGTTTTATTTGGTCATTGATCCATTGGTTATTTAAGAGCATGTTATGAAGCCTCCATGTGTTTGTGGGATTTTTCATTTTCTTTGCATAATTCATTTCTAGTTTCATACCTTTGTGGTTTGAGAAGCGGGTTGGTACAATTTCAATCTTTTTGAATTTACCAAGGCTCTTTTTGTGGCCTGATATATCATCTATTCTTGAAAATGTTCCATGTGCACTTGAGAAGAATGTGTATTCTGCTGCTTTTGGGTGTAGAGTTCTGTAGATGTCTGTTAGGTCCATCTGTTTTAATGTGTTGTTCAGTGCCTCTGTGTCCTTACTTCTGTCTGGTTGATCTGTCCTTCAGAGTGAGTGGTGTGTTGAAGTGTCCTAGAATGAATTCATTGCATTCTATTTCTCTTTTAAATTCTGTTCGTATTTGTTTCACATATTTAGGTGCTCCTGTATTGGGCACATAGATATTTATAATGGTTATATCTTCTTGTAGGATTGACCCTTTTATTATTATATAATATCCTTCTTTGTCTCTTGTGACTTTCTTTGTTTTGAAGTCTAATTTGTCTGATATAAGTACTGCAACTGCTGCTTTTTTCTCCCTATTAGTTGCATGAAATGTCTTTTTCCGTCCCTTCACTTCTAGTCTGTGTATGTCTTTGGGTTTAAAGTGAGTCTCTTGTAGGCAGCATATAGATGGGTCTTGTTTTTTTATCCATTCAGTGACTCTATGTCTTTTGATTGGGGCATTCAGTCCATTTACATTTAGGGTGATTATGGATAGGTATGTACTAATTGGCATTGCAGGCTTAGGTTCATGGTTACCAAAGGTTCAAGGTTAACTTCCTTACTATCTAAAAGTCAAACTTAACTCACATAATATGCTATTACAAAAAATCTAAAGGTTCTTTTTTTTCTCCTTTTTTTCCTCCTCCATTCTTTATATATTAGGTATCATATTCTGTACTGTTTGTCTATCCCTTGATTGACTTTGGGTATAGTTAATTTCATTTTTCATTTGCTTAGTAATTAACTGATCTATTTTCTTTACTGTGGTTTTATTACCTCTGGTGACAGCTATTAAACCATAGAACACTTTCATCTATACCAGTCCCTCCAAAACACACTGTAGAGATGGTTTGTGGGAGGTAAATTCTCTCAACTTTTGCTTATCTAGAAATTGTTTAATCCCTCCTTCAAATTTAAATGATAATCTTGCCGGATAAAGTAATCTTCATTCCAGGCCCCTCTGCTTCACTGCATTAAATACATCATGCCACTTCCTTCTGGCCTGTAAGGTTTCTGTTGAGAAGTCTGATGATAGCCTGATGGGCTTTCCTTTGTATGTGATCTTATTTCTCTTTCTGGCTGCTTTTAATAGTCTGTCCTTATCCTTGATCTTTGCCATTTTAATTACTATATGTCTTGGTGGTGTCTTCCTTTGGTCCTTTGTATTGGGAGATCTGTGCACCTCCATGGCCTGAGAGACTATCTCCTTCCTCAGATTGGGGAAGTTTTCAGCAATTACCTCCTCAAAGACACTTTCTATCCTTTTTTCTCTCTCTTCTCCTTCTGGTACCCCTATAATGCGAATTTTGTTCCGTTTGGTTTGGTCACACATTTCTCTCAATATTCTTTCATTCTTAGAGATCCTTTTTTCTCTCTGTGCCTCTGCTTATTTGTATTCCTCTTCTCTAGTTTCTGTTTTATGTATCGTCTCCTCCACCGTATACAATCTGCTTTTAATACCGTCCATTTTGCTCTACAACAATTGGATCTCTGACCGGAATTCATTCCTGAGTTCTTGAATATCTTTCCATACCTCCATGAGCATGTTAATGATATTTATTTTGAACTCCCTTTCAGGCAGAGTCATGAGGTCGATGTCATTTAAATCTTTCTCAGGAGTGGTATTAATAATTTTACTCTGAACCAGATTCCTTTGGCATTTCATATTTGCATATGGTGCCCTCTAGTGCCCATAAGCTCTACTCTCTGGAGCTGCTCAGCCCCTGAAGCAATGTTGGGGGTCGCAGGGGAGTGGTATTGGTGCCCTGTTCTGTGAGGTCTGCTCTTGTCTCCAGGCGTATGCAGTTTGGTGCAGTCCTCTTTCCTGTTGCTCTTTCAGGAGTAGTTGTATCAGTTATATTTTCGTATTATATGTGGTTTTAGGAGGAAGCCTCTGTCTCACCTCTCACGCCCTCATCTTTAATCCAATCTCTATAAGCTAATTTTTATATGTATGTGCATGTGTGGCACTGGTTAGCACTTTCTTATTCCATATACATTATCTCATTTAGTACTTAAAGCAATTGTATGAGGTTGGCACTCTTATTTAAATCTCAGTACTTAGATGAAAAAAATATGCTCATTTTCCAAACATGACACACAACCCTGAAGCCATAAAAAATTGATACATTTGAAAACAGAAATCCTGTATGGAGAAAAGGAAGTAAACCCCAAATAACAAATTAGGAAAAAGTATTTACCACACACATGATAGACAACAGGCTAATTACTTAAGAGCCTTTAGTCATGTTCAAGATTGTTTATTGCCACATTATAATAGTGAAAAGTTGGATGCATCCCAGGTGTGTATCAATGGAAAAATGGAGAAAATGTGGTGTATTTATCTAATGAAATACCCTATGACAGTTAAATGAACTACATGTGTCACTATGAATGACTTCCCAAAACATAATTCCATGCAACAGTTAACATGAGCTAGGATATAGGATGTCAACACAAATAACTCATAATACCATACAGAAGTGAAATAACTGAATCTGGAAGCATTCCCAACATATGGGATATATGAGTCTGCATATATCCCAAAAATATGTTGAGAGTGTGTTGCAAAATATGTGCAGGATTTAATGATCTACATAAAATAACAAAACTTCTGTAAGAATTCTTTTTTGGTTATCTAAGAAGGGGACACAGGATGCAGTTGGGGAAGATCGTACAGGAAAATTTCATTTGTGTATATAATTTATTTCCTAAGTTGTATGGTTATTTTATTCTCTATACAATTTATATATCTGGAATTTTTCATAATAAAAAAAATCTACAAATTAGTAAGAAAATTACAAGTAACCCAGGAGAAAAATGCAATGGACATACCTCACAAAGGTGAGAATACAAATATATATTTAATGTAAGAAAAAGTGTTCAACCTAAAAAGAAGATAAACGTAAAGTATATAGTAAACTACCATTTTTCACCTTTCAGATTGGCAGAGATACACAGCTTGAGTAGATCATACAAAGGTTCAGGTCAGCAAACATCTGTAATAAATATTTTTGTCTTTCATGATATGGGATCTCTGGCTTTGCCATGTAATACCAGCCACAAACAGTTGATAAACAAATATGCCTGATTATGTTCTAGTAAAACTTTATTTGTGAAACCAGGCAGTGAGTCAGATTTAGCCCATGAGCCATAGTTTGCCAACCCCTGCTCTAATTCAGTAAATATTTTCTCAGAAATAGAAGGTAAAAAGCTAAGGCCCAGAGAGGTTAGCTGGTCCAAAACTAACATAATTTTAAGTGGTAAATCCAAAATCTGAACCTGGTTCTGACCTCAGCCCGTTTTCCCTTAACCACCTTACTGTACAGTTTCTTCTTTTCTCTTTTACTTCTGCTTGTGTTCTCTGAATCTCCTCTTTTTCTTCTTGGGTTGAAGGCAGTTGTTGTTTTTTTTCTCCCTTTTTACTAGGCCCTAGTCATGAAGTCAATAATAGGTGCTCTATGTGGCCTTATCACACAGATAAGACTTGTAAGTCTCTGCTTTTAGAGATGGTCGATCTTACTGTGTTCTATTTAACCAGGCTCATTGCGTGTATTGCAACTTCTATTTAAAGCTTGTTATAAATCTGATGCTGCATGAGAGATGGTATACAAAAGGATATTTGGTAGACTATTTGGGTTTCTCAATTTGAAGAGTTCTTTAAGGTCATAGACTTTGTGTGTTGAGTCTTCACAGAGGCATGTACATACTCTGATTTTTCTCTTGGTCAGAGTGGAATACATGTCAATGGCGCATCTCCTCTAATGCAAGCTTCCATGCAGGCTGGAATTCCAGCACCAGGGCAAATACCAGCTTCTGTAACAGGACCTGGCCCTGGTTCCTTAGCTCCTGGAGGTATGTTTCATTTAGAGTGTTCACCATTTTGGTATTTTGCTTAAGTTTTGTTACACCAAATGGCATAGTGTAGCCATATTATGTAGTAATGAGATCTTGGTATAAAATCAGTAATACAGCTAGGTAGTGTATATCCTAGTAGAGGAAACAGTTGTTTCATACATACAAATTCTGAATGTCTCATTAGGAGAGCAGGGAAGAATATGGTAAAGTGGGAAAGTACAGTAAAACTTCCAAATTAACGAGGCAGGAAATGGAATGAATGCAAAGTAGACCAAAACAGCAAATACAGAGAAAAGGACAACAGTGTGAATTAAGTAATAATAAGCATGAAGTAAGGAGGAAGGAATAAAATTTCACATAGTCATTATTCCACTAAGTGTGAATGGACCAAATTTTCTCATTAAAAGCCAGAGACTGTTAGGTTAGGTTAAAATGCACATGTAAACAGAATAAATACATGGTCACATTCATTATTATTGTATTTAAGGGATATGAAATTGCATTTCATTAAATATAATCAGACCAAACAACAAAAGGAAAAAATTATTTTAAAAGCTGTGTATGTTCATTGGAAGTATACATATATATATATATATGTGTGTGTGTGTGTGTATATATATATATATATATATATATGAATTAACAGAGTATTGCAATTACACTTACAGCTTTTTGTCATTCAACAGTTGTAACTAAAAAAGTTATGAAATAGTGATTCCCCGTATGAAACATCTATATGAAAACACAATATATACATCAACATTTGAAGTTTTTTATACAAAAAATCTGCTTGTTAATTTATCTAATCTGGGTTAGATTGAATATAGCACTACTCATAGAGGATAATTTGAATCTAAATTATTCTATTTTATAGAGAAACCAGGCTCTCAAAATCTAAGTTGAATAGGATTGGAAGAAGGGATTTTTAAACAAATTTCAGCAGACTTAATGATTTTCATTTATCCTATAGACTTACAGTAAGTTTTCCTTCAATGAAAGAAATGGATTCTGTATTTTATACATTTTTGAATTATAGGTGTCTAACTTACCTTAAAATAATCACAAGTTGTAATGTGATCCTACTGCACATGACAAGCATATGACCATGACATGTGCAGCTCATTGTATGAGTTGAAAAACACCCAAACTGGTCTATACCCTGTTCCGTGAGACAAGAGTACTGACTGTGCACTTGGATGTCATTAACAGTGTCAAATCATTCTAAAAGTTTGGAAGCGTCTGTTCTCAATTTTTGTACTTCATGAACTGTTACCTTACAGTGTGCGGTTCAGCAACATCTTTGAATCACACTTTGAGCAGCTTTGTGCTTTTAGACAAAAACTAAGGACATTGAGAAATAAAATAATCAGTTTGGTTTAATATATAGAGGGAGCTTTATCTCTTTTGACTAGAGAATGTACTTTTTTCTCCAAATGACCATGGAACAGTAAAAAAAAAAAGGACCATGTACTTAGCCATAAAATAATTTAAGAATGTAGAGATTTTATAGTCCACATTCTCTGATTATAATTGAAAGGTGACTGGAAAAAATACCTTTATAGGAAAATTAGAGAACATGCTCTAGGTAATCCTTGAATTAAAGAGGAAATAAAACGAAATTTATAAATGATCTAAAAGACAACAAAAAGTAGTGCATCTCATACAAAAAAGTATGGGAAAGAGTGAAAGCAGTACTTAAAGGAAAAATGAATAGTCATAAATTTCTATATTGTTAAAGAATAAAGGAACTCTTAAGTACTAATTTTAAAGAATTAGAAAAATAATTATTTTGAAAAGATACCAAGAAGAGGGAATTAATATAAAAGTTGAAAATAAGTATAAAAGGAACTTAAATAATTGAATTTTCAGGTGACTTTTTTTCTAAATTTATAGCATTTATACTTCTGAAGTTGTTAAAACTTAAAACTTCTAAGATTTTTGAGATATCCATATAAAGCTCTTTTAACAGATGATGAGAAGGGGGAACAACCTAGTAGAAAAGCAGAGAAAGAAAATGAGTAGGCACTTCACAGGAGAGCAAATCCAAATGGCAACAGAAGCACATTGATTTATTGTTGGGATTGCAGATAATGAGTCTGCACTTTACTTAAACCCATCAAACTAACAAAAGTTTCAAAGAGAGAGAGTAGTCTGTTAGTGAAAATTCGCATACCCTTTGACCCACCAATTCCACTTCTGGAAGCTAACCCATACAAATAAAAGTGCCGCTACGTGATAGTGGATGACATAAGAGACTATGCCCATAATTCCTAAATCTTTATACTGTTTTGGAAAATGGTCTGAATAAATCATAGGATGTTATGGCTGGAAGAGAGCTTTGAAATTATTTAGAACTGTGGTTCTCAAACTTTAGTGTTCATTAGGATCATCTCACTAACTTATTAAGACACAGATTGCTGGTCCCCACCCCCAGACTTTCATTCAGCAGGTCTGAAGTAAGGTACTGAGAATTTGCAGTTCTAGTAAATGCTGATGCTGGTGCTACAGGTCTGGGGACCACATTCTAAGAACCACTTGTTTAGACCAACTCATTTGCAATTTAGAAGCCTAGGAATATGTTAATTTTATCAAATCATTTGTTCAGAATCACAATTATTTAGTAGCAGGGAGAGGGCTAGCATGGGTTCAGGTTCTCAATCCATGGCTCTTTGGTTCCGGTATGTAAAATGAAATAAGAGAACATGACAGTGTGCTTGGTATTTTAGGTGAATATTGATGCATTGCAAACAGTTTAGCTTGTCTTTTCTCTCCCCTCACAACATATATTGTTCCTTTTAGGAAAAGAGAATTATTGCTATGTGGAAAGGACCAGTCAAGGACTTGTGATACATGATCATTCTTTGTAAAGCATTCATCATACTTCACCTGGTTAGAGTAGACCAGTGATTCTCAACCCTGTTAGACCCAGTGGCCCCTTTTCATAACAGGTATTTTGCAGTAACTGGTTAGTATCCTGAATTGAAACACACAGATGATATAATCTACTTAACATGATTTCCAAAAACATCAGTATAATGCCTTAACTAAAATATAAAAGAGAAGTAAAAAGAAATTAATTTATAACAAGTAAATATTTTTAATATGCAAGTATTCAGGCACAACTATACTAGAAAACAAAAGTTAGCGATCATATGTTTGCACTATACCATGAATGTAAAAGCTACAAATGTAGACAGGTACAGGTGTGTTGTTTTGGCAACTCAAATACCACAAAGACTGTTAACATTGGTGATGTGATTTTTTGATATGGTGAAAACTCTCAGTAAAGTTATTAACAAAATATGGTCCCCGTGATTTACTCAGTAATTACATTTCTGGAAGATTTAGTATATGTATACTTACATATGTGTGTGTGTAAATAGGGCAAAACTTGTTTACAAATAAAAGTTATGTTCTAAGTTCAGGTGACTATAAATAGGTTTTCATTTGTGTGACTGTTCAACAAGACATTTGAAAGTTTAGCAAGACAGGGTAATTCTTGATTTTGAGGGACTGTGTCATCCATTGCAGGACACCTAGTATCCCTGTTGGCTTCTCATTAAGTGCCAGCTGTGTCCCCACAAATCTTTATCTCAACCGAAACAATATCCCCATGCATTTACAAAATACCCTGGGCACAGTACTGCCTCCTGTTGAGTGGAGTTCTTGGGTATGTGCCCTTGTTCTCCTATATTACAGAAGAATGCCCTGCCAAGGTTTGGGTTACCAATGAGACTAAGCATTCTTATTGAACTCACTTTTCTGTCACTGAAGCCTCAAGTATACTAACAAACTCCATCTTCTATATAACTGCATTGTTCAGTGGTAGTTATAATCTTCCTTTATAGGTTTCTGCTTGTGGGCAGAAAGAAAAAATTCCACTGAGTTAACATTTTCACAAAGTCTAATTTGTGTTTTTCTTCCCTGCCCTTTATCTTCCAGGAGGAATTCAGGCCCAGGTTGGGATGCCAGGAAGTGGACCAGTGTCCATGGAACGGGGACAAGGTAAATAAATACTAATGATTGATTAACATGGAACAGACTTGGAAGTGTTGTATATCTGCACTAAGAATATGGCAGCCACTAACCATAGGTAACTTTGAATATTAAATTAATTAAAATTAAATTACATTGAAATTAGATAAAATCTAAAATTAGTGCCTTCTTCACACTAGCCACATTCCAAATGCTAAATATCCACATGGCTAGTGGATACCATACTGGATATTGCAGATATAGAACATTTCCATCATTGCGGAAAGTTATACTGGAAAGCACTAATCTAGAGCTTCCATCTAGTGATTCAGAGTCCAACTCTCTAAGAATTGATGGTGAAGCAAATGGATCCTTTGTTTCTATTTGATAAATGGCTCCTTTTCCTGACAGTCTAGTGATTCTACTGAGATGTTCTTTCTCACTACATGGATATCTGTTGACTGAGTAAGGAATTTTAATAATGAGCATGTACTATGTAGCTGGCTATATAGAAGACTAAACCGCAGAGAAAACCAGGAGGGGATCAAAGCTCTGTAAAGCCTACTTGATAAGTGTATGTTGTACTGTGGCAGTAACACTGGATGTCACAGAAGCTGCGCCAAGGTCTCCACATTATTTCTGTGTTACTGGACTTTGAAGAAAAAGAAAATGCAGTGGTTCAGCTAAAAACATTAGGAAGTGAGAGAGTGAGAAAATAGAAGGAACTAACCATAAAACTGAGTGCATATTACAGGCCACGCACTTCAGTTTTCATAACAGCCTTGTGAGTTATGTGCCAGCAACCTCAGTTTTCATGCTGACATGGAAGCTCAGAGTTCTAAGTTATTTACTCATGGGGACATAGTAAGTAAATACTGATATCTGAGTAACAGACTGGACTTGGTACACACATTTTCCCTTCCAGCTGCTAAATGCCACAGCTAAGATTCTGAAGTCTCTGGCTTCAAAACCTATCTTCCTCCTGTGAACCCACACTGCCTCCATTAACTTCCCAAAATACTCTTCAGTGTCGTCTTTTTCACTGTGTCCTTGTGATGAGAAAGAACTACTGCACTGGGTAAGCATAGAGAAGCTTCATTACTTTTTCTTAGCATATGGCCTATAAGTGAAACCTGTTTTTTTCAAAGCAAGTATTAAGATAGAGGCCTATGTTCTATATGCCTTCTCTATGGTTTGTACAGGCATACCACAGATATATTGTGGGTTGGTTCCAGATCACTACAATAAAGCAAATGGCTCAGCAAAGCAAGTCAGATGAGTTTTTGGTTTCCTAGTGCATACGAAAGTTACATTACACTGTACCCTTTAAGTGTATAATAGCATTATGGCTTAAAAATGATGCATATCTTAATTTTAAAATGCTAACCATCATCTGAGTGTTCAGTGAATTGTAGTTAATCATTACAGATCACCATAAATATAATAATGAAAAAGTTTGAAATATTGTGAGAATTACTAACATGTGACACAGAGATACCAAAGGAGCAAATGCTCTTGGAAAAATGGCAGTGATAGACTTTCTTGACACAGGGTTGCCACAAACCTTCAATTTATGAGGAAAAAAAAAACACAGTATCTCTGAAGCACAGTAAAGCAAAGCGCAATAAAACAAGGTGTACTTGTATACTGGAGTTTGGTTGCTGACATGACAAAACTAATAATCTGTCAGACAGTTGACAGAGAGACAAGCTCTTAGCCAAATGCCTCATCTAAGACACCCATGCGTCTGTGCTGCTGTGCCCCACCGCCTGAGCCACTATCAGAAGAAGGTGTATGTACCCCAAAGTGTTTTTGCAATAATGAGAAGTAGTTGGGGATTTAGTCATACTTCACCTCTCCCCAAGCCCATCAACCAAGCAAGCTTTAGCTGTTTAATCCATACTTCCACAAGACATCTCCCTTCCTGCTGCAGTTAGCTTCATCTTTCTAGTCAAAAGTTAACAAAGGGAAATGACTCAATTCCTGAAGGTATATCAAGGATGTGTTCATTGAAAAGACAAAGTGAGATGAGTTTTCTTTTATAGTTTTCCTTCAGTACCCAGCAGAGGAAGCAAGAATCTTTCCCTTTGTTCCCAGCTTTTCTCTCTCTTCCTGGAATCCATGTTTCTTCTGCACTTTTGTAATGGTGAAAGGAGATCATGAGATGCTGGAGAAAATACTTCCTCTTGCTTTCTGCCACCTTTGTTTACCGTTGGTGCCCTTGTCATCCCCATAAGTCTTTGTACTTGTCATGATGCTTGCTTATTTTCGAAGGCTTGCAGTGGCAGAGCATTTCTTGAGCAGTGGTATTCTCTTTCCTTGGCTAAAGCTCATTCACTGCATTTCCCCATTGGATAACTTTTTGATAGCAGAAATTTCTGTGCTTTAAAATATGGCAAAAATAGTTCTGCCCCACTTCTGTCACAGGCCTTTCCAGAGTAAACCTCACCTTCCAAATTCAACATAGTTTCTTCTGTTTTTTTGCTCATGAAAATATGTTTATGTTCTTTTCCCAACTAGAGACTCAGAACCATCCTTTTTATATTTTGTTTCTTTTTTTTAGGGGTATCATAGGGAGATTTATGGGGGAATTATGGGAATAAAGGTGGAAATTGCAAGTGGCTGATTATTCCTGTCCAGATAAAATCAGTGGCCCACACTTTTCACCTTAGGAAGCAATCACATCAAAGTAGAACAGTTTTGGATTGCAATGAAGCTATAGTTTAGGAAGATTTTGTAGCCTGGGGCGAGGTACTGAACTCTTGGCTTTTTAGCTTATTTATATGTGTAAATCTCCAGTGTCTGTGTGTTCCTGCCTGTATATGCAAGCTATTTTAAGTGTCTGCTCTTTCTCCTTTTGAACTTACTGCTCATCTAGGAACTCTACAGCACTCGCCTGTGGGACCCGCCGGGCCTGCATCAATTGAGCGAGTTCAAGGTACCCATTGTATCTGTGGGTTTCCTTTTGCTTGTGGTGTTGAGGGTGGGATGTTGAGAGGACAAGGGCTGCTTGGCACTCATCCTCACGTTCAGAACCCAAAAGGGTAGTGTTTTGGGTTGTTTTATTTTTTAACTTTTTCCTGTTGAGGCCACAAGCCTAAGATTGACCTCTTCACACAGGGCAGAGAACATGGATGATATGGGCATCTGTCCGAGGCTGTACTCCCTCCCTACTGGTGTCAGGAGGCTTGGATGAAATAGCAGTCTGTAAGGAGACAGCAGGTTCTTGCAGAGCCATGGCAGTATTCACATATGCCAAGACCCTACCTCTCTTTTGTGACTCTGGTCCTTGAACTAAGATTGATTATGAGAAACCAAGGAGCATAAGTCTCTTCAGGTTGCAGTGCTAGTCCTTGGCAGGTTGCTCACCGGTTTGCTCTTTATATAATTCCATCCATACCTCTGACATGGCACAGATTCTGCCTACACCCTGCTTCTGTTCTTGAGCTGCAAGAGGAGTCTGCTGTGGTGAGGTTTCACCCACTCTAAGGTGTCTGAATTATGTTGTCAGTGGTATATAGAGTCATTTCTTGTTTCCTTATGCGACCTTCACAGCAGTAACTCCCTGTCTGTTTCCCTGTCAGTGCCGATGCAAGACCCCAGAGCAGCTATGCAGCGTGGGCCCTTGCCTGCCAATGTCCCAACTCCTCGAGGCCTGTTAGGAGATGCTCCAAATGACCCCCGCGGAGGCACTTTACTTTCTGTAACTGGAGAGGTAGAGCCAAGGTAAGCACTAACATAGAAGGGAAAGAAACTAGCCATGGCTGCTCCATCTTCAGAAATTGGAAATTCTAGCACACATACCTGAACAGGAAAAGCTTAAATTGTCTATTGGTAGTAGCAATATTAATAGCAATGATAATTAAATAATAATAATAATAATTGATGTTAATAGAGATTATGCCTCTGGCTCTGCTCTGTGTACTATAATTGTGTCATCTCTTTAAATCCACACAACCCTGTGGGATTGATACTAATATCAGTCACATTTTACAGATGAAGAAACTGAGACATAGAGAAGTTAAGTAGATGTGCCCAGGATCATACAGCTGATAAATAATGGAGCCTAGATTTAAACCATACAATAACCCATGTCCTCAAGCACTATATTGCATACTCATATAATGGATATCCATTCACTCCTCTATAATTTTGAGTGCCTATGTCTGAAATTCTAGAATACATAATTTTTATCTCCATAGCTTTCCTTTGACCTGTTTGGTGTTACTCT
Source organism: Phataginus tricuspis (assembly GCA_029783875.1). Classification (NCBI taxonomy): domain Eukaryota; kingdom Metazoa; phylum Chordata; class Mammalia; order Pholidota; family Manidae; genus Phataginus; species Phataginus tricuspis. The sequence continues at coordinate 83,901,041 of JAQQAC010016209.1, forward strand.
CTTTGCATTCATAGACTGATGTTTCTATCAGTTCTTTGATTTTTACTTACTGATAATTCTGGTTGACACTTTTTGGTTATTGTTTTGTTCTGTTTTAAAATGTAACATTTTTCTCTATCTCTAGAGGTTACCTAGGACCCCCTCACCAGGGTCCACCCATGCACCACGTCCCTGGCCATGACAGCCGTGGCCCACCCCCACATGAGATGAGGGGAGGGCCATTAGCTGAGCCCAGGCCTCTCATGGCTGAGCCAAGAGGACCCATGCTAGATCAGAGGGGTCCACCCTTGGATGGCAGAGGTAAGGGGAGACTACCTCACAAGGCTGCCTGGTAGCTGAGGGCTGATGATAAGCCAGGTTCTTGGGCTCTAGTCTGTAATAAAGAAGGCTGGGCAGTAGGGTTGGCAAGCATTTTTAAGGTGTTTCTGCAACTCAAAAATTGGGGAGGAAATAGCCATTTCATGTACTTGAGGGGAGATGCAACTGGAGGAATAGATTTCCATCTTTCTTTCTTTGTTGGTTCTTACTGCAGTAAAGGTGAGCCTCTACACAGTGGTTTTCTTGCAATTTCCTTTATAGGCGGAAGAGATCCCCGAGGCATGGATTCACGAGGGATGGAGGCACGAGCCATGGAGGCAAGAGGATTAGATGCCAGAGGATTGGAAGCACGTGCAATGGAAGCCCGTGTGATGGAAGCCCGTGTGATGGAGGCCCGTGTGATGGAGGCTCGTGCGATGGAAGTCAGGGGGATGGAGGCCAGAAGCATGGACACAAGAGGCCCAGTCCCTGGCCCTAGAGGCCCTATACCTAGTGGAATCCAGGGTCCCAGTCCAATTAACATGGGGACAGTTGGCCCCCAGGGATCCAGACAGGTATGTATAATTCTCTTCTAGCTTCTATGTGAAATCTTGATCTACCCAGGAATTGATTATTGAGCCTGATTATTTACTGTTCTGATTGGAGCCATTTCTTATCTTGTTAGGGAAGGTTAGAATCTCCCTTCCTGTAGTTTCTCTGTCCTTTAAAATGGTGATTTTCTGGCCGTCAGAATTATGGTCCAAAAGAGCAACCTTGTCCCACAATTTCAGGAGCTCTTCCATTCATAGCAGAGCCCCTAAAAATTTAGGAGATAGAGAGTATATCAGCAGAATCTAGGCATGGAAAAAAGAACCCTAAGTACCACTGCATTAGAGCATATGAAAAGCTGTTGATGGCCATTTAGATAATCTTTGGTTTACAGAAGCCTATTTTAATTTACTTTCATCACATAGTCTAAGTGAACAGTGGAGTATGGAAGATAATTTGCAGTGCTCACCTTAAACCTGTGGAACTGAATTCTTATCTCTTCTTTCTCTTTATTTGGCTTTCTCCAGCTGTGTTTATATAGTCGTCTATGATTGTTGTCATGTCCTCCCTCTTCTCCCCCAGTTGATTGTGGTGAGGTAGTATGTGTGTATCTTCCTGAGTTTTTATACAGTGGTACTTTCATTTCCCTCTATCCCCTCCACCTTCCTTTTTCCTGTATGTGTCTTCCTCCATCCTCTATGTGTTTCTTCCATATGTCTGTTTCTTCCTCCCCTGTGTATGTGTGTGTGTGTGTATGTGAGAGAGAGAGAGATGGTCAGCTAGAATGGAACATGTCAGTCATCCAATTCTCTCATTTTATAGGTTTGGAAACTGAGACCCAAGATTTCAGGTGACTTGTCCAAATTCACACAACTAAAAAGTGGCAGGGCAAGGGATAGAGCCCCCCGTTTTTTCCCACTGTACCACTCTGTCCTGTTTTCTGCACGTTGTGTATGTGTGTCTGCCTTGCCCCTCTTTAATATAAAACATGAGTACATTGTTTTCTGGTATGTGTAGAAGAAAACTGTTCTGTTGTTTTTCAAGTTGTACTTTTGAAAAGTGTTCATGGGCCTTGATGTTTATTGTGCCCTCTATGGTCAGTAGCCTTATAATAAAAATGATTTTTGTGCATTCATTCAGTCATTCAACAAATACTTATTGAGCACGTACTGTGTACCAGACAGAGCTCTAAATATTGGAGATACAGCAGTGGGAACCAAAGTCCGTGCCCCCGTGGGGCTTGTATTCTAGTTGGGGAGACAGGTGGCAATAACCACACTATGTGCTCATGTAATTCTGTCAATAATGCTGTGGACAAGGAGGTCAAAAATAATGGTTAGAAGACCATTTTTGGATAATGTCTTGCTTTATCTCTGCTAGGTCTTGAACTCATTCTAATACTAGGTTTATATAGTTTTCATTTGTATATTCTATAAAGCCAATTAGATCTGAGGTGGAGAGAATAAAAAATTAATCTTCAAACCTTTTATAAATTGTTTAAATTAATATGTTCACTTACAAGTAAATACATAAAATACATTCACTCATATAGAGAAGATATATACAGTGAGAACCTCACTCCCTCTCCTATACCCATCTCCCTTATAACTCCCCTATGGATAATCACATGTATTAGATTTTTAAATGTATTTTTCTAGCAAATAAATATACCTTTTCAAATATGAATATACATACATTGGTTTCCCTCCTTTCACTGTTCTGTGCCTTGTTTTTTGAACTTAACTTATCCTTAATTCATAATTTTAAGTCAGATTTTAAAATTAACTCCAGTCCACCTAGTTGGAAACTTGTTGGTAAGAGGCTTGTTATTCCTAGGGTGGTTAAATGACTCATCACCCAAACAGTGCATTGAAGAGAGAGTGCTGCCAGTAATAACTTTGGGGCAAAAACATAAAGCAGGACAGTCTTAGGCAAATCTGGATGCGTGGTCACCTGTATGATTGCTTGTGGTCACCTGTCTGCCTAGAAAAAGCACTCCTGGAAGCTTTAAATGGCCACTATTGAATAGTCAGATCACATTACAGTACCTCAAATGAGTACTGACTGAAGCTTTAGAAAACTTGCTCTCATAGATGTTCCAGATCCATAATAGAACACTGAGGTTCAGACAGGTCTCTGGATTTAGTATTGATAAAGAACAGAAAGTAATAATAAAGTGTATTATGCTTCCTTTCCTACTTATACAGGGCACAAAAATTATTTTGTTTTTGATTACTCAAGGTCATCATTAAATTTACCCACTTTGTATATGTTATAATAGAAAGCATAGTTATCTCTTGTTTTGGTTTCTTGTCTCCTTCACCGTCAGGCTGTCACCTGGCTCTTCACATTGCTGTCATGCTATCTACTAATGATTTATCCACATTTCTTTTCATGCTTTGCTGCTTCTAATCTGCTGGGGAAGCAGGTAACAAGTTTGTTAACAATTTATGTTTAATAAGAGTACCTTAAAGCTCTGGGTGAATGCCTGAATGTGAACATAACTCCAGTGTAGGAACCTTCTAACAGACTGGGTGCTCTGAGGCCTTTTCCTTGGCTTTTGTTAGTTTTTTCAAAGACTGAACTCACCAAAGATCTTAAATACCAAGAAGTGTGATATAATTTCTCTTTGTTCTTTTAACTCTGGTCAGTCATATTTCTTGGTCTGTATTAAGCAGAAAGCCATCTGCTGTGTGTTTTTTTAGTAAGTTGTAAAAAGCAAATGTTGGGCTAATAGCAGGCTTTTTCCCAGAGGCCCTCCATCGCCTTTCTGCCTCTGCCATGATGATTGTCTCTGCCTTACTTTTGGGACAGGGCCCTTTGGGACAAACTGCCTATGTCTGATTGAACTAGAGGTAGGCAGTATCCCTGTGAATGTAGCTTCCCCAGTGGACCAGCATATATTATCTCTAGAAACTGTCAGCTTTCATTTCTGTTTCCACTGAGCACTAGTTTCCAGGATGCTGTCAGTTTTCTCTTTGCTTACATGGATGAATTTTGCTTGATGTGATGGTATCCCGTTGTGCTGTGTGATACTTGATGATGCTGGAGCTATTATAAGCAAATGTGTCTAACTTGTGAATTGATCTCTGGCTAAACCCTGCCTTCTGCCATTTCTAACAGTAGAAAATGATCTCCAGAGTCACTAATTTGCTTTTTTCACTCATATCATAATTGATCATGTTTTTTCACATTGCTATTACTGGATTCTATTTACCTATATGAGAAGTTCCAAAAATCTCTCCTCATTTCTCCTTGTACACACAGGTCTCAGTCATGCAGGGAGCAGGCATGCAAGGAGCAAGCATTCAGGGTGGAGGACAGCCTGGTGGCTTTAGTCCTGGCCAGAGCCAAGTCACTCCACAGGACCATGAGAAGGTAAGCAGTACTGGCTGACTGCTTCCATGTGCAGAAATCATTTGGATTTCTCTTTTCAGTTACCGTGTGGAGGTCCTGCATCTTCAGAGTCCCTTTGGAAGTGATATTTATTCTTAGAACTCTTTATGATCTTGTTACCTGAAAACTTGTGGGCCTGGTCCTAAAATTCTTCAATGGATGTCTGTAAATGGCAGCTTATTTTACATTTCAGACTCATCCGCCAATAGCACTTTTTTTGTGTAGGCCATATTGATGTGAAAATCAAAATCCCTTTCTATTATTATCCGTAAAAACAATGGCAGATTTCCCTGAGTAAATTATCCGTAAAAACAATGGCAGATTTCCCTGAGTAAATCTTTCTGTTTCTGTATTTGACCATTAATGGGGAGCTCATGTCTGACAGAAAGGCTAAAACTTGTGATAAGGAAAGACTTTCAAAAGAGGAGTAAAAATTAAAGACATTCCAGGGCTCCCAGATACCATCTTAGTCTGCAAGAATTTTGGGTTCATGGAGGTGTCTGTTTCGAGACTTCTAGTCTTAGGTGTCATTGTACTTGTGCTTTTCATTGTGCCTTTTCTCATCAGCTGGTTTCGGTTTTTTATTTGGTTTGGTTTGGGGATATTTTTGGCCTGCTGTTTTCTGTATATGAGATATCCTTTTGGACAGAAGCTGGTCTTTTTTTTAGCTGACACCCTTAAAACTCACTACCTTTTTTCTCTCTGCACAGGCTGCTTTGATCATGCAGGTTCTTCAGCTGACTGCAGACCAAATCGCCATGCTGCCTCCTGAGCAGAGGCAGAGTATCCTGATCTTAAAGGAACAAATACAGAAATCCACTGGAGCGCCTTGAAAGGTGAGCGGACTTACCATGCCTTGGCCAGACCAGCTTCCTGTGCATTTGGGGTATATGCTTTCAACTTTAACCAACAAGACTTTCCTGATCTCAAGATGCTCTGAGCTCTCCACTCCTCTTGGCTAGACTTTTCATTCTTCAGTAGGTCTGCCCCTATTGGGATAGGGGAAGGCTAGGCATTTGTTCAGTTTCTGAATTATTGGTTGTATTCTTTTTTTAACCTTTCTTTCCTAATGGCAAAAGTAACCTATGATCAATTTAACAAAACTAATCAAATACAGAAATATAAAAAGTTCAGGGCAGAAGCTCTGCTTCTCAGTGTCACTTCCCAGACATAACCCCTCGAAATATAGTTTGTGTGTATCCTTCCAGAGTCAGTTGTGCCATTTAATTCCAAACTATCCCATCAAAATGGAGAAAATACAAAGCATTTCAAGAAAATATATATTTTAGTTTTCAGTATTTATTTTATATTAAATTGTTTGAGGTTAACTATTACAGCACATAATTTAAGGTAGTGAATGTCTGCCATCACCATCAGTCCCTATGCATTTCAGAGGTTGCTGTATACTGCTGCCCTTATTTTTCTTATCAGTCAGATAAAAAAGATTCATGTGACCTATCTTGATTATATGTATTTGTGTTTCTTTTTAAAACTGTTTTCCCCAACATTTTGTATTTCATAAACAATACAGTTTTCTGAAAACAGTTTAAAATCCACATTGTCACATCAGCTGGAATATCACATTTTGAATTTCTATTTTTGCTCCATCTGTATTATAATTCCCATTCATATACTATCTCACAATAGGGAACTCATTTACACTAATTAGCAGTCTTTACTAAATATATTGTATTTTAGTCCATATTTTTAATGTCATTAAAAAATCCAAACTGGAATATGAATCATATCTGTGTTTAGACGTTAGACTTTAAATTACTGAACTATAATGGGAAGCTGTCATAGATGGATGGGTGGCTCAACTTTTGGTATGACCAGTACTTGAACTTCTTACAGCAGATACCTGAAGCATTCTGTTTTCTTCAGTAAGGTATAGATTACCTATTTAGGGGAATAGATTAAAAACTATTTCTTTATTTTACTTTTTCTAATTTATTTATTTTGACTGTGCAAAACTTAAAGTCTGCATATAATTTTGATTCTCCAAAAACTTACCTACTAGTAGCCTACTATTGACCAAAAGCCTTACTGATAACATAGTCGATTAACACATACTTTGTATGTATTATATACTGTATATTCTTACAACAAAGTAAGCTAGAGAAAAGAAAGTGACAGGTTTTTTAAAAACTTGCACATATGCCACAGGGCAAGGTTTTTTCTTTGTTTTACCTTTTATTTTGAAATAATTATAAATTCACAGGAAGTTGCAAAAATAATACAAAGAGCCTCATGTACCCTACCACCAGCTTCCCCCAATGATAACATCTTGAGAAGCTATTGTACAATAATATCTTTTTGGTTTGTTGTGCAAAACCAAGAAATTGATATTGGAACACTACTGTTAACTAGACTATAGGCCTTACTCAGTTTTCACCATTTTTTTAAAACCTACATTAGTGTGTGTGTGGTGTGCATGTAGTTCCATATGATTTTATGCAGGCAAAGTTTTCATGTGTGTTTCCTGGCATTTGTTCATACTGTAGCTGAAATGTTGGCTCTCTCTCCATCCTATACCTCACTAGTTGTGATCCATCTCTGCTGTCACTGACTTGCTCATATACCATTACCATTACCATTAGATCAGTGGTTCTCAACCAGAGGCAATGCCCCCTACAGGACATATAGAAATGTTTGGAGACATATTTTTAATTGTCACAACTTTAGGGGGTATGGTGTTCTACTGGCATTCAGTGCTTGGAGACCAGAGATGCTGCTAAACACCTATAAGGCACAGGACAGCCCCCCATAACATAGTTATCTGGCCTCAGATATCAGTAGTGCTGTTGAGAAACCTTGCTGTAAAGGATGATTATCTTGGGCAGGCAGGAGACAGACACGTTAGGGTCCATCCCTGATGATTTGCTCTTAGGCATAGCCTCCCTTCCCCTACCTTTTAAAGTTTTTTCCTGGTGTTTGGGGAAGAGAACTTCGTCTTCACTTCTAATGGCTTTCTCCCAACTTTTCCTTACAGGTTTCAAAAATACCTGGCAACAATCTGGAAACTAATTCCATAACTTTGTTGAAATGTTGCAAAAAAGATGACTCCTGCATCCTAACTCTTGAATGACTCAAATTGGTGCCAGGTGGAGGACTCCCATCACCTTCTCTCAGAACAAAGTCAATTCATTCTGGTGTCTTAGTTTGTATATTTTCTGTGACTTGAAATAAACATTGAACACAATTATAGTATACTGCAAATTAATATACACTACCTATTTGCTTTTAAAAAGCTGAACACCAAGGGTGAAACTTTAGATGTGTTTTCTACCCTTATCGCAGTATTAATACTTTGATGTTATATTGCCATAGCTCTATTTCTCCTTTTAACCATTTATTCTTGGCAATATTTGAGAATTTCTCAGAAGCAGTGTTTTCTGGAACTTAGTTTTTGCCCAGTTTGCTTCTAGCAGGAATAGTAAGATTTGCCCTTTGAGAACTTGTTAGAACTTTTGAGTCTACTGGGAGAAAATAGCACATACTTAGAGCTAGGAAATAGTCAGACAGCCAGCAAAACAAAGAATCTAGCAGAGCAGTATATTTAGTTTAAAAAAATCCAAATATCACAATGCACTTTTTTGTCATTAGCAGATCTATTCACAAGTAGAGTTCAGAGTTAAGACAAAGATTCTGTATTAGCACTGATTAGTGTGTGTCAGCAACACAAGAGACTGTTGACATTTACGTCTCTGTTGTAAAACTCTTCAATTCAGGTAATCAACCTTAAAAGTTTAAAAAATCACTAATTTTTCACATGTTCAAGATGAAATAAAAACAACAGAAATCAAGCGAACAGAATACATTCAGCCTGCCTTCTGGATAATCACTAACCTGCAACCTAACCCAAATTTATTCTGGGAAATTCAAACATAGAAAACTATAAAACTTTTACATTATTCTCATTTATTTTAAGAGAACCAAGTACAGAGCACAAGCAGTCAAATTGCCCATTGCAGCTAAGTAGGAGCATAATTAGTGCCACTAGCTCTATCCTCTCTATGGCTCTTTCGCCTAGAATTCTCTCTCGTAGTGGCTTTATGGAGGAATATGATTTCCCTCCATCAGGCCAACCTCAAGAGGTTAAGAGGTGCCTTAATTGATGAGTAAAGTTCCCCTGGAACTACGCTTGAACCTATCTATAGTCTCAGAATCCTACCCTCTGGGTTAGGATTATGGTCAAGTGAATTAAAAGCCCACCATGGGCTTAGAGAATGTAATAGCATATTGCTTACATGTCAAGCAAAAGAATGCAAAGATAATCAACTTTATGAGAGGCATTGAAATTGAGGGATTTTCCACTCTGATATATAAATATTCACTATAACAGAAATTTCTGAAAAAGATACTTCATATTACAACCTAGGAAGAAAAACTTGCTCAAAACAGCTGAGAAGCTTTCTTGGTATCCTGGTCATCCCAATTCAGGCTTGGATGTTGATTATGCAGAAAATATATTACTACATTTTCTGCCTACTAACATGAATATTCTAGGCCTTGAATCTAGGTTGATTTTAGCAGCAGTCCTATCTTGAAGTGTCGGTATGTTTAGACATTGAGACCAAGAATGAAGCCTTTCTCATTAGGAACTCATAAAGTTTCAAGGAACCCTAAGATTCCAAACCAAAGTCATTGAAGGTCAAATTATCATTTGGTCAGCAGTTGTCTAATAGGAACCATATCATCAAGGTTCCATTGTGCATTTTCCTAGAGCCTTATTCAATTTAACTTAGATAGCTGACATGGGGAAATACGCAACAGCCAGGGGTATCCCAATCAATTCCTGTGGAAACATCCATTAGTATTTTCTTCTGATGTCCAATTAATAAGTGAAACAATTGGCTACCATGAGTTCATGATCTACCTTTATCTTGTTAAAACTAGTGACAAAAATTGCCCTTATTAATCTTTCAAGTCATAGAGGTTTCTGGATAATAAGAAACAACCTTTTATTAATTTTTGGTTCTTTAGTGGTAGAGAAATAGTTGCTATAATGCTAATTCGGTAGCAACACTTCAGGTCTGACGAATTGTCTGGGCACAATGAAGTGTGGGCTTTTTCCTTCTGTTAAAGGTCTTTCCTTCTGATCTTCTGATTCACTATGACTATTAACATCCCAGAGCCAGGTGGGTGGGAGAATTAAAAACTATTTTGATAGAAAAAGGATTTTGTTTATGTCATTAGGTGAATGATTCCGTAGTGAATAAATAGGAGCCCAAGAAATGTTAAAATTCTAAGTTACCTTTTTTACAACCAGACATTAAATTAATAACCCCCTTAATAAAAATGGTGATAAGGAGCCCCTGTTAACTAAATCGGTCATCCTAAGATGGAGTTCAAGGTTTTTGCAATTACTTGCAACGATGCAAACTGATGCCAATATAGTTGACTTTCAGTTGTAATACAATTTCAATTACAATAGCATACTTTCAAGATTTTCTTTCCCAAATAGAAAGCCTAGATACAGTAATAAAAGATTCATTCATTAAGCAAAGAAGAAAATCCTTCATTTTTTGGCAAACAACAATAAAGCATAAATTGCTGTTCACACTGGATAAGACCGTGTTTAAAGTAACAGTAAGAATGTATATAGTGTTATATAGGGATGAGGTCTTGGTAATTCTTTGTTTTATTATTTAAGTTTATTATTATGTTTTGTCATTAATTCTTCAATAAATTTTTATTTAAAAAAAATCACCCTACTTAGAAATCTTCTTTGAGGGTGTGGGGGGTGGGAGAGAATATGACCCAGAGTCCAGGAGATGGTAACACTTAGAATCATCCTGGGTTAAATGGTGTAACTGTCAACCACCTCTACTATCAGGCTTTGCGGTGGTCATGGGCATTCAGAAAGGATTTACAGCTATTTTTCCAAGACAGAATCCATGGACTTTGCAATTATTGTGACTTCTGAAGTTCTTGGGTTCATGAAGCTCGGTGATGATGTAGAATCCACTCAAGAAAGAATGCCAAGGAACCAAAGCACAGGATTGTCCTCAGGTGGCTGCCCACACCTGACCAGACCAAGTTTTTGAAGATAAAATTAGGGGGGGGGGACTAATACAGATTACCATCCTTTTCCCATAATTCAGATACTTGCTTTGTTGAAGTAGAATTGCACCTTCCTAGGATCCAGACTGGAGTACTGGTGACAGCATTTGCACAGGCTCCTTGCCAAAGTCTGCGGCCCACAGAAGATGACTCCCACCCCAGACCTGCAGGAAGAGAACAGTAAGGGCTAGGATGCAGTAAAGGCTGCTGACGTTGGTGGGAATGGAGAAACTGCCTCTGTAGGGCCTCCATGACTCCCAGCAACCCTGCATAAAAAGCCAGGCGTTGACTCCCTCTCACCTTCACGGTTCTTTCTTCGTATTTTCTGCTTGCACGCCCCAGCTGTGCTCTCAGCCCTCAGCTGTGCCTGTTCACCTGGGAACACACCCACAGGAGACAGGATGCAGCATAGTGGTTGGGAGCTGGGCTTTACAGCTGGGCTGTCTGGTTTCAAGCCCCAGCTCTGACACTTCTCCCAGCTGTGTGACTCCATGCAAGTTCCTTTAACCTCTCAGTTTTCCCCCATGTAAAATGGGGATAAAAATAGTACCCATCTCATAAGGTTGTTTTGAGGTTTAAATGAAAATCATATGTAAAGTGATTAGAAAAATGCCTGCCACATAGCAAGTGCTTATCTGTTAGCTGCCATTAGAGCGAGCCATCCAGGGTGTGCTTATTCCCATTTTGAAATTTCTCACATGGAAGAGATGGTGGCCCTTCTTACCAAGGATAATCTTTCTAACTTTGCTCTGGGTCTCACCCACTCCCTTCTCTCATAACTTCCTCTCCCCTCTTTTATTTGAGATATAATTCACATGTCACAACATTCACTCTTTTAAAAGTGCTTTTTAGCATAGCCACAAAATTGTGCAACCATCACACTACCAGAGAACATTTTCATCATCCCAAAAAGAAACCAAATACACATTAGCAGTCGCTTCCCATTTCCCCAACCTCCTCTGCCCTCAGCCCTAGCAATAAAATCTACTTTCTATCTAGATTTGCTTCTTCTGCACATTTCATATAAATAGAATCATACAATATTGCAATACAGGCCTACCTCAGGAAAGAACAATCCCATATGAACAGCCTAAACTCACAATTAACAAAACTAGAAAAAGAAGAAAAAATGAGGCCCAAAGTCAGTAGAAGGACATAATAAAGATTAGAGCAGAAATAAATAAAATTGAGAAGAATAAAACAATAGAATCGGTGGAAGTAGGAGCTGGTGCTTCGAGAAATTAACAAAATAGATAAACCCCTAGCCAGACTTAACAAGAAAAAAAGAGAGTCTACTCACATAAACAGAATCAGAAAAGAGAAAGGAAAAATCACTATGGACACCACAGAAATACAGAGAATTATTAGAGAATACTATGAAAAATTATATGCTAACAAACTGGATAACCTAGAAGAAATGAACAGCTTTCTAGAAAAATGCAACCTTCCAAGGCTGACCCAGAAAGAAACAGAAAATCTCAACAGACTAATTACCAGCAATGAAATTGAACTGGTAATAAAAAACCTACCTAAGAACAAAACTCCTGGACCAGATGGCTTCACTGCTGAATTTTATCAAACATTTAGTGAAGACCTAATACCCATCCTCCTTAAAGTTTTCCAAAGAGTAGAAGAAGAGGGAATACTTCCAAACTCATTCTATGAGGCCAGGATCACTCTAATACTAAAACCAGGCAAAGAAATCACAAAAAAAGAAAATTATAGACCAATATCCATGATGAACATAGATGTAAAAATACACAACAAAATATTAGCAAACAGAATTCAAAAATATATCAAAAAGATCATCCATCATGATCAAATAGGATTTATTCCAGGGATGCAAGGATGTTAAACATGTAAAAATCCATCAACATCATCCACCACATCAACAAAAAGGACCAAAACCACATGATCATCTCCATAGATGCTGAAAAAGCATTTGACAAAATTCAACACCCATTCATGATAAAAACTCTCAACAAAATGGGTATAGAGGGCAAGTACCTCAACATAATAAAGGCCATATATGACAAACCCACAGCCAACATTATCCTTAACAGTGATGAGTTGAAAGCTTTTCCTTTAAGATTGGGAACAAGTCAAGGATGCCCACTCTCCCCACTTCTACTCAACAGAGTACTGGAGGTCCCAGCCACAGCAATCAGACAACACAAAGAAATAAAAGGCATCCAGATTGGCAAGGAAGAAGTTAAACTGTCCCCGTTTGCAGATGACATGATATGGTACATAAAAAACCCTAAAGAATCCACTCCAAAACTACTAGATCTAATATCTGAATTCAGCAAAGTTGCAGGATACAAAATTAATACGTAGAAATCCGTGGCATTCCTATATACTAACAATGAACTAGCAGAAAGAGAAATCAGGAAAACAATTCCATTCACAATTGCATCAAAAAAATAAAATATCTAGGAATAAATCAAACCAAGGAAGTGAAAGACCTATACTCTGAAAACTACAAGACACTCATGAGAGAAATTAAAGAAGATACCAATAAATAGAAACACATCCCGTCATCATGGATAGGAAGAATTAATACTGTCAAAATGGCCATCCTGCCAAAAGCAATCTACAGATTCAATGCAATTCCTATCAAAATACCAACAGCATTCTTGAATGAACTAGAGAAAATCGTTCTAAAATTCATATGGAACCATAAAAGTCCCTGAATAGCCAAAGCAATCCTGAGAAGGAGAATAACTCTGGGGGAATTATGCTCCCCAACTTCAAGCTCTACTACAAAGCCACAGTAATCAAGACAATTTGGTACTGGCACAAGAACAGACCCACAGACTAGTGGAACAGAACAGAGAGTTCAGATATTAACCCAACCATATATGGTCAATTAATATACGATAAAGGAGCCATGAACATACAATGGGTAAATGACAGCCTCTTCAACAACTGGTGTTGGCAAAACTGGACATCTACATTATTGTTTAATCCAATACACAAAAGTAAACTTGAAATGGATCAAAGACCTGAATGTAAGTCATGAAACCATAAAACTCTTAGAAGACATAGGCAAAAATCTCCTGAATATAAGCATGAGCAACTTCTTCCTGAATGCATCTCCTCAAACCAGGGAGAGAAAAGCAAAAATGAACTCATGGGACTACATCAAACTAAAAACCTTCTTTATGGCAAAGGACACCTTCAACAGAACAAAAAGGCATCCTACAGTATGGGAGAATATATTTGTAAATGACATATCTGACAAGGGGTTAACATCCAAAATATATAAAGAACTCACACACTTCAACGCCCAAAAAGCAAATAACCCGATTAAAATATGGGCAGAGGATATGAAGAGACAGTTCTCCAAAGAAGAAATTCAGATGGCCAACAGACACATGAAAAGATGCTCCACATCACTAATCATCAGGGAAATTCAAATTAAAACCACAATGAGATATCACCTCACACCAGTATCAAAAAGACTAAGAACAACAAATGCTGGTGAGGATGTGGAGAAAGGGGAACCCTCCTATACTGCTGGTGGGAATGTAAGCTAGTTCAACCATTGTGGAAAGCAATATGGAGGTTCCTCAAAAAACTTAAAATAGAAATACCATTTGACCCAGGAATCCCACTCCTTGGAATTTACCCAAAGAATACAACTTCTCAGATTCAAAAAGACATATGCAACCCTATGTTTATTGCAGCACTTTACAATAGCCAAGATATGGAAGCAACCTAAGTGTCCATCAGTAGATGAATGGATAAAGAAGAGGTGGTACATATACACAATGGAATACTATTCACCCATAAGAAGGAAACCAATCCTGCCATTTGCAACAACATGGATGGAGCTGGAGGATATTATGCTCAGTGAAATAAGTGAGGTGGAGGAAGACATATGCCAAATGATTTCCCTCATTTGTGGAGTATAACAACGCAGCAAACTTGAAGGACCAAAATAGCAGCAGACTCAGAGACTCCAAGAAGGAATTAGTGGTTACCAAAGGGGAGGGGTGTGGGAAGGTGGGAGGGGAGGGTAGGAGAAGGGGATTGTGGGATATTATGTTTAGTACACATGGTGTGCGGGATCATGGGGAAAACAGTGTAGCACAGAGAAGGCAAACAGTGAATCTGTGGTATCTTACTACACTGATGGACAGCGACTGCATTGGAGTATGGGTGGGGACTTGAGAATATGGGTAAAAGTAGGCACCACATTGTTTTTTCATGTGAAACCTTCATAAGAGTGTATATCAATAATATCTTAATAAAAAAAAGAACCTTAGAAAGAGTTAAATCAAAGACTAGCATATTTAGTACATGATGGCAGGGATCTTGTCTAATTTACCAGTGCCTACAACAGTGCCTGTTAGATAGGAATGCGATCAATAAATATTTCTGAATAACTAAACAACAAAAAAAATAGAATCATACAATATCTGGCCTTTTGTGTCTGGTTTCTTTCACTTGACATACTATTTTCTCAAGTTTCACCCATGTTGTTGCAGCATGTATCAGTATTTTTCCTTCTTATTTCCGAATAATACTCCATTGTGTGAGTTTACCACATTATGTTTACACCGTCATCTGTGGATGGACATGTGGGTTGTTTCCAGTTTTAGGCTATTCTGCTTACATTCATGTACAAGTTTTTGCATGGACGTATGTTTTCATATCTCTTGGGTATATACTAGGAGTGATATTGCTGGGTCATGTGGTAGGTAACTCTACATTGAACCTTTTGAGGAAATGCCAGTGTTCCCCAAGCACTGTACTGTTTCACATTCCCACAAGCAGTGTAGGAGGGACCCTCCTACAACTTCACCACTTCCTTGCCAACTTTTGTTGTTGCCCCTCTTTTATTATGCCCATCGTAGTCCTCTCCCCGCTTTTGTACATTTATTTTATTCCTGTCTACTGACTCCTGTTCTGTCTACAAATATGCTTAGCTCATCCCTAATTAAACAAGCATTTCCTGGGCCCTGCCACTCCCTCAGCACTGCTGACACAGCCCACTACTATTTCCTCTCTTGGGTTCTCTGACATCAGGTCTCCACACTCTCATCATTTCCCCCCCACACCCCACGTAAAATAAGCATTCCTTCATCCTCTGCACTCTGCCACTCTCTCTCACCCAGCAATCTCATCTACTCTCACAAGGTCAACTGCACTCAACTTGACACAATAATTAACATAATCTCTTTTGTTTATATGTTGCTTTACAGTTTACAGAGCATTTTTTCATATATTGTCTCACTTAATATTCATGGCCATCCTGCAAGGGAGAAGAGCAGACACTTACTAATATAACACCCATTTTACAGATGAGGAATCTGAAGATCAGAGCATTTTGAAGCTCAAGGTCCCAGAAGCGGAAAGTGTCAGAACTAGCATTAGGACCCAGAATCATCTGTGCCCCAGTCACCAAAAGTTCTCACCACTGCCTTCTTGAAGCCTTTCCTAATCACCCCATGTGGGCACAGACTTTCCTTCCCTCCCTCAGTGTCCATGCATCTGTTTCATGGAGTGCATCATTCTGCTTTCAGTTGGTTGTATGCATCTCTTATTAAAATGTATGCTCCTTGAGGTCAAGAACCATATCCTGTTTCTCCTTCAAGATCCAAAGATTCTAGAGTAGCGAGTGCTGAGCTTAGAATGTAACAGTGTTTGTGGGATTGAACTGATCTTCACCTGCCAACTTGTTCTGGAAATTTCTGTAACGTGATCAGCCTAATTCCCCTTCCCATTGGAAAGGCTGCCTTCATGGCACCAGGTTTTCCTGTAGACTCTAGTATGTCTCAACACTCCCTCCACTCAGAAAGACCGGGGTCAGTACATCAGTTAACTAGATAATACACTCCAGAACCTTGTTACTTTAAGTCCAGATCAATAAGGCCCAAAACAAGGCATTTGAATGGTTCCAGTTCTCTATTTTGTTTGGTAATATAGACCAGAACTGAGTCTCCTTGCCTCCCTGTTCAATGGGGGCTTGTGGAGGTAACAAACATCTTATCATCAATTACAAGAACATGACTCTTACTCGGCTAAAACCTCAGATGAAATTTCCTGTTTTAAGCAAGAATCTAAGAATGCTTCAAATAGTTTCTGCCCCAGAGATCTTTTCCCAAAAGTGTTCAACATGTTGTAATACTTTTCCTAAACCCTAAGTCTACAAATTCAACTAACTAGAAGAGAATACACTTACTTGGGGTGGATGGTAGCTATTGTAGAAAACTCATTGTCCCACATACATCTCCCAAAGGAGGTTTTCTGTTTCAGACCTGTCAGGATGTCAGTGGCCTTGCCAAAGTTTAATGCTGCATGACTGTCCTGGAGTCAGAGAAATAACAAGTTAGAAAAAGCATGTCCTGATAGCTACCTTTTCCTTCAGGCACTTTAAAACTTTGGTGTAAGGGTGAGGGCAGGAAAGAAATCAAAAAGAATAATTATTTCCAATCAGCATGCACTACTCTTGTCTTGACATTCATCTTACATCTCAGTGGGAATTAGTATGTTATTTAAACTCACAATGCTGCTGTTCTATCCAGTGAGGAAGAGATGGTAGTTTAGAAAACCCACTCTGCCTAATTCCTCCATCTCCCATTCCAGAGAAGCCAATAGGTCATTGAACCAGGAAAAGGCACCTGTCTCCCTGCAGATCCAGTAGAAATAGATGGGGAATCAGCAAGAGAGAACACAGCCTGATTAAGTGCCTTTAGGATGTGCATTGTGGTGACATGATTATGTATACAAGCTCCCTATTTGTTAATCAAGACTGAGGTTGACCTGAAAAATCACCTCTACAGAACAGCAGACCTTAGGCAGCATGAATGTCCAGAGTTTGGACAACTTCCCTTATGGAAAGAGACATCCAATGTCATTAGTTCAAGGTGACTTTAAACTCCAAATTGAAAATGAAGACCCTGTTCTTATGGTGAATCTGTAGAAGTGGCTGCCTTGGCTGAGAAGTGATTACTCACTCTCATAACTACAGGGAAGGTTACTCTCTTATCAATGTTACAGAGCTTAGCCCATGAAAGCAGTGGGCCTATCAGACCTAGACCAGATGAAAAGCAGTATACAGGAGTGTACCATTTGTGTTTTGAGGTTGTGATCTCCATGCTGAAATTTGTACCAGATGGAGGCAAAGGGGGTGATCCCAATTCCTGCTCTGACCAGCACAGCCACTTCATACTGGAAAACACCTTCACTAACAGTGCCAAAGGGGCCATCACCTCAATCCTGGCAGAAGACAGAAGACGATGGGCATGTGAAGTCTCACATCCACCCCAAACCTCAAACATTCTCCCAGAGCCATAGCTGTTCCCACAGCTGATTTCTACCTGTTTATTTTACTCATAGTACCAGACTTAAGGTTCAACAAGGAATTGCTTTTCTCATCGTTTTTCTTTTCTGCCTGCCTGCACCCTGCTCTGGGGCTCTGCTGCTCTCAAGGACTTACCTGGGAATTGGTGACTGCTGTTGTTCAAAAGCCCTTATGAGATTTTCTCTCCAGTCCCCCACTGCTTAAATATGAATGGAGAAGAAGTCTTCCACTGGAGCAGAGGTCCGAGTAAAGGGATGCCACTCCAGGTAAGAGATTGACCGGCATTTAACAAAAATATACTGTCCCACTTCCATGCTGAAGCCATGCTTCTTCATCTGCAATTCCAAAACTTTGGATAGGTGTACGACAACCTACAAATGAGCACAGAGGCCAAAGGAGGCAAATTAAAATGGTGACAGGGGCTGGCAGATGAAATAACTGAGTGAAGCTGGATAGCTGTTGATGGTGGTGAGCCTTGAGCACAAGTCCTTTCTGAAGGAAGCAGCAGTTATCTAGTCCCCTTAGTTAGTTGCTTAGCCCAGTTACTTAGACAGTGGTTGCACTACAGAACTCTTGAGTCAGTGTTATCAGGGGGCCTGATTCCTCCCGAGAAGGTGGAAATGCCATTTTTAAATGTAAAACCCTCTGTTCAGATTTTTAAATATTAGCAACCAATCTGACTTTCGAAACAATCAGCACATAGGCCAAACAAAATATGTCTGTGGGCTAGATTCTGGGGCAGGCCACCTGTTTGCAGCAATCGAACCTGCTGATGAGATGGGCCAAGCCCCTCTTTCCCATAGTTCAGTGTAACACTGGAGAAACTGGAGTATGTTGTCCCAATGTTTTTTTCTTTTCTTTTGTTCATTTCTATAATCAGGAAGACCAGAAGTGTTGTCACAGCAATAGGGAAGTACACATCCTTTACCTTGGCAATCACAACCTTCTGTTGGAAGCGATAAAATCAGAGGATCCTTTCAAAGATACAAAGAATGCCTGGTGTAAGGATCCACTTCCAAGACTGTGGAGGGACAGAATAATGGAGGTTACACATTAATCTCTCACTTAGGATTTATTTGTGTAGCAGTTCATTCCTTCATTCAATGAGTACTTATTGAGCTATATAATGTGTATCATTATTAAGCCTCTAATTTCACCAGTTCTTGAGGACAGAGATGGAAAGGA
Source organism: Phataginus tricuspis (assembly GCA_029783875.1). NCBI lineage: Eukaryota > Metazoa > Chordata > Mammalia > Pholidota > Manidae > Phataginus > Phataginus tricuspis. The sequence continues at coordinate 83,919,846 of JAQQAC010016209.1, forward strand.
ATAAATTACAATGGTTTTGTTTGCTGACCTGTTTCTCATAAAGCAGATAATTTCCTGGCGTTTTACAGGTCTCATCAGGAAGCAAAAGCACAAAAATAAAATAAGTGGTAATTATATGTAATATATATATATTCTTAAATTATATGTAAAACTGGATTTTAACAATCTAAGACTCTCTTCCAGGACCACTTGTCCAATGTGAAAAACCAAAAGAGAAGGTAGATGTGAAATAAAACCAGATGATTAAAAAACTAACAAAAAAGGGAAAGAATATGGCTGGCATTATTGATAGCAACAATATATAAAACTTGGTATTTACGCATCACTTCTTTTCTCAGGTATTAGAAACACCTTACATAGTAATATACTTTTTGTCTTGTCTATATTTTTTAAAAAGCACCCTTTCCCTCCCTGAGATGTTCCAAAGGTAGCAGGTTGCTCCCATAAGCACAGGAGCTACTAAAAATGTATTTTCCAGCAGTGCTAAGTCCTGTCCTCTGTTGCATGATTGCTCTAGCGTGATACATCAGAACTGTGTGGAATGAGGTTTCATATGCTGATTCAGGCAGGTAAGTTCCTTGGGTATCTCTAGGGAGGAAAGAGGCAGAGATGGGGCTAGGGAACCTGAGAGTGTGCATTATACAATTTGATGCTGCTCCTTTTTTGGGAAAATCCCAAGCTGAATTCAGCAGACATGAAAAAATACGTATTTTAGAAATAGCTAATAAGAATGTGGAACACAGTTTTGGCCTCAGAAGTAATCAGAGAAATGAATATTAAAACCAAATAGAATTTTAGCCTCTCAAGTTGGAAAACAACTTTAAACAATAGTGCCCACCATTAACTGGGATGCAGGGAAATGGGCACATTACGTGGGCAGTTGGTGGAAGTGCAAATTAGTAGCATCTTCGCAGAGAGCAATTTCTCAACAGCCTTGAAAGCATTCCTTCTCTTTGACCCAAAAATTTCACTTCTAGGAAATGAAGCATAAAGAAACAATTAAGGTGTGCACAAGGCATATGAGTACAGTAATGGCCACATTATTGACTAAGAAAAAATTGGCAAGAATGGTAAGGCACACAAACTTTTTTTAGCCAATACCAAACTGTCTTTTTAAATTTTTTATTTTTTTTGCATTGAGATATAATTGACATAAAACATTACATCAGTTTCAGGTGTACAACATAAGGATTTGGAATTTGTATATACATGCAAAATGATCACTACAATGTCTAGTTAACATACATAGTAACAGAATTTTTTTTCTTGTGATGATAACTTTTAAGATCTATTCTCTTAGCAACTTTCAAATAGGTAATACAGTATTAACTATAGTCACCATGCTATACATCACATCCCCGTGACTTATTTATTTTATAACTGAAAGTTTGTACCTTTTGACCCCCCTTCACTCATTTCACCCACCCACACCCCACCTCTGGTAACCACCAATCTATTTTCTGCATCTATGAACTCATTTGGGTTTTTTTTTTACTAGATTCCATACATAAATGAAATCATACAGTATTTTTCTTTCTCTATCTGACTTATTTCACTTAGCATAATGCCTTTAAAGTCATTAAAAATGACCATGTAGAAAAAAAATGACAAAAACAGTATAGCATACAGCCTTTTAAAAACAAATGTTTCAGAAAAATGTTTGACAACAGAGGAAAGCATCCATGATACAGATTATGAGAAAAAAAAATATTACCTCTAGGTGATAGAACTGTGAGATTTTAATTTTCTTCTAAATATTTTTCTGTGTTTTCCAAACTTTCTACAAAAAAATATGTGTAATTTTATTTTTAGGGAGAATGTTGATAGAATTTTTTTAATGTTTATGAAAGAAACACACCAATAAATTCAAACAGATGGCAAAACTAGTATTCTCTCCCTTGGGATATTATGTGACCAATCAAAGCAATGCCTGAGTTTCAAGTTTACCTCCGAAGAGGCCAAATACACTTTATCTCAAATAATTGTTGGGGAAAAGATAGAGCTGATGTAAAAGGTAAGATGGGATTAACTCCCTGAGCTAGTAAGGGGCTCATCAAGCTTTATATCTTCCTGTGTTTAAGGGCCTCTTGTCTACTAGTCAAATAATACAGAAGGTCTCTGGTTATAGTTTACAAGTTCCTCTGACTTTAGAAATGAAATGAGCTGTTAACATATGCCAGATATGCCCTTTTAAATTTATTTTTAAAATAGGTAATACATGCACATGGCACAAAATTCAGAAGTACAAAATGGTATACAATCAAAACTAAATCTCCCTTCCATCCCTGTCCCCCAGATCCCCAGAGCCAATCAATGTTACCATTTTGTGAATCCTTCGGGAGAATATGCATTTAAGTGATAACATTGCATTAAGTGCAAATGGTAGCAGGCTATACACACTGCTCTGCCTTTGTCTTCATTCAACGTCTCAGTGACAGGTCCATACTAGTACCTACAGAGCTGCCTCTTTCTTTTTAATGGCTGCTGAGAATTCCATTGCAAGAAAGTCCTATAATTTAACTGGTCCCTTACTGATGGGCACTTATTTCCAATCTTTTGTTCTATCAAGCAATGCTATAATGAATGACCTAACTCATGTAACTTAACACATATGCGAGTATACTTTTAGAATAAATTCCTGGACATAGAATTTTAAAGTTTGGTAAATACTGCCAAATCACCTTTACAAGAAATTGTACAGGTTTCCACTCTCACCAGCAATGCATGAGAGAGCACTGCCTACACGGCCCGTGAGCAAACTTTTTAATCTTTGCTAATCTGTTGGGTTAAAAAAAAATCTTAAGGTAATTTATTTTGCAGTTGTTTCATTATGAATAACATTAAGCATCATTTTGTATTGTTAAGATTAACATATTTCAAGTTCTGTGATGATTCTGTTCATATCGTCTACATCTTTTTTTATCAGGTTGTTAGGCTTTATCTTACTGATTTATAGGAGTTAGTTATACATTGGGAAATGAGTACATGCTCTGTGAGTTGTAAATACTTACCATACTTAGTCATTTGTCACCTGTCTTTATTTATGATGGGTTTTTTTTTGCCATAAAACTATTTATTTATTTTTATAGGAATATATTTATATTCCTTTTCTGGCTTTGAAGTTCTTTTAATCTTATTTGAGAGTACTTTTACTAACACTCTAATAGTAGAAAAAAATTTCCCGTGTGGTCTTAGGGTGCTTTTATGACTTCTTTTTCTTTTTGTTAAACATTTAAATCCTTAATCTATGCATCCTTGATCCATATTTTAGTGTAAAGTATGAAACAAATATACAGCTTGTTTTCCTAGATGGCTATCCAATTATCCAAAAAAAATATTGAGTAACCTTTTTATCCCACTGATTTTTTTTCATTTTTGTATTTAATTTTTTTCCCACTGATTTTAAATGCCAACTTTAGGGGATTTTTTAGAGCTATTTTTCCCTTTTGAGAGGAGGACTGAGCTATTGCTCTTAATTTTGCATCTGATTTAAAGACTTTACTCATCCTTTGAGCACTTTGAGGCACCACAAGTCAAACTTTCCTTTTGTTTACTCCTCAAGCTAACACATTTCATGAGCAAGCAAGGGTGAACCATGACATCCAAGATAATCATCCCGAGGCACACCCTAAGGTGCCTGGAACCGTTTCTTAGTTGCCCACCAGCTAACAATCACTCCCAAGCATGTTCTTACACCACTAAAGAAAGCTGACTTCAAGAATTTTTGTTTTGAAATTAAACTCACAGAAACAGAGGATAGGAAGGTGGTTAACCAGGGGGCATGTTAATTACCTGGTCAAAGGGTACAAGCCTCCAGTCAAAAGATGACTAAATTCTGGGGACCTAATGTACAGTATGGTGACTATACTCAATACTGTATAGTGCACTGAAATTCACTAAGTGAGTAATTCTTAAGCATTGTCACCACACACACACACACACACACACACAGTAACTATGTAAGGGGATGGATGTGTTAATTAACCTCATTGTGGTAATCATTTACAAAGTGTATATCCATCATTCACTGCATTGTACACTTTATATATGCACTTTCATTTGTCAATTATCCTTCAATAAAGCTGGAAACAAAAGAATGCTCCCTCCCTCCAACTGGCCAGGATTTCACAGCTAAGTTTGGGGACAGTACAATGGTCAAGAGTGTAGTCTTTGGAATCCAAGAGGCCTGGGCTAGACTCCCAGTTCCATTAGTTACTCAATGTGAGAGCTGACAGTTTGCTTAATTTCTCTGAATCTTAGTCCTTTTATCTCAAAACTGAGACCAAAATGTACTACCTCATAGGTTATTGCTATGTATAGCTGCCATGACCCATTTTTCACAGCCAACTGGGCACATGGTAAACACTATTAATAACATGCACTATCACTATGACCTTTGGAGAGGGTCTCACAACACGCAGTGACTATTTGTCCTTCCTATTCAGCATGCCCCACTGATGACAACTCCCTAGCCTGTTGCCAGTAGTATTAGGGTTCCCTGATGGTAGCAACATTGTGAATGTATCTTCCACATGACCCAGCACAGGGCTGAGCTAATAATGGTAATAATAATGAGAGCAATAGCAGCAGCAATAACTATATCAGCTCCTAAGGAGAGTCTCTCCTTGTTCATAGGATTCTTACCTCAGCGGGGAACCCTTCAAACTAGGGAAGCTTGCAGTGGGAGTCATGATCATCCCACTTCATGAAAGACTCCGCACACCTGTGAGGGTGACTCTTATTCACGCTGTCTTCCGTCTGACCCCGGACAATTCCACTGAGACAGACAAAAAAGGACAGTTTGGGGCAAAGGACTGTGCAAGGGCTGGGGCTGGTGCATGAGAGTGGGGGTTCAAGGACCTTACCCAATGCTGTGAATCCCTAAGCCAATGACACAGATGATACAAATATGGTGTGTATGCCAGAAGGCCTCAAAATAACTCCTCCAGATAGACTCTGTAGCTGAGGTCACTATAAGAACCAGAGCTATTGTGATGATCACTCCAGTGAGACCAGCAATGCTGGTAAATGTCACGTATTCCACTGTGTATGAAAGGAGAAAGTTCAGCCTGACACAATGTCCACCAAGGATATCATGCCCTTCCTGCTAATGACCAGATCCCAGGTGTTTTGCCATTGAGTCAACTTACCATGTTCAGGGACTGGATGGGATTTAACCAAGAATCCCTTTCTTTCTCTTGATGAGATAGGCTGGACAGAATGGATGCAAGGGATCCATCAGTGGCCTATTGGCTTCTGCTGTATCGTTCAAAGTTAAACAGGCATGCACTGATGTGGACAGCTAAATGGAAAGATGGAAAGGAATGTGAGAGATACCCAGGAACATCATGGCAGGCATATCCCACTAGAAAAGGAGAATGCTATACATAGTGTCTAGCAGAACGCTGAGTCTACAGAAGGGGCCCAACAAATCCTGACTGCAGAGAAACCAAGAGATTTTTTTTTTAATACTGTGTTCCCAAAGGAAGAGAATGTAAGTTCCATCAAAATAGGCCTAGAATGGTACCTGGCACATAATGCTGGGTGTTCAATAAATATTTTTTGAATGTCTATATGCATGGATGAATGAGACTAGACTATGAATGCCCAGGAGCCTGCAGTTTTGTGGTTTGCCTCTGTTACCTGTTTGTAGGCAGATCATATATGCCACCAGCTTGTGGAAGGTGAGGCTTTGATCTAGTTGCTTCCTCAGGGTGTGCCTCAAAAACTACCAATTTAAAGTGATCAAGATCAGGCATCTCCAGGCAGCTTTAGGAAATTCATTAGGCCATAACCAACATGTCCACACAGGGTATGTCAACACCCACCCACCCTTGCTCACCCCCTTGGCTACCAAAGGAGGCCTCTGGCTTTCATGCCCAGGGTGCTTGGTGTTGGGCTGTCCTACTGAGGAGTCCGGGGTCTCGTGTCTTAAATGTGCAAGTTGACCTATGAGTGGTTGGAACTCCCTGGCTAGGTGCCCCTCAGGAAGGACAGCAGATTTTGACACACAGGAAGCAGGAGCAGCATGCTGTTAAAATTCAGGCAGCGAGCAGAGGCTCAGGCCCAGGCCAACGCTGACTAGAGCAGAGGAGAGAAGAGTCCTTCAGGTGCTTTGTGTCACCATCCAACAGGTGAGCATAGGCTCAGTCCTCTCATCTGAAACAAAGGTATGGACAGGGCTGCAGCTGCCTCCCCTCTTTCTCAGTAGCTAGAGCTATCAGTCTAGTCTCTGTTTGCAAATAACAGAAAATTTGCTGTACTTAACATTGAATTGAGAAATTCCCATGACAGTGGCTTGGAAATGTTTGACTATATATTTATGAATATGAAAGAGAACAGGATTTGACTCTATGGATTTCAAATACAAATAACATTCTATGGATATAATACTTCGCAACAAGTATTTTTGCTTAATGCACTCAATTATGATTTTGTTATTTCTAAGCAATCTCAAGGATCATATATATGTTTATTTGCATTTTAAATAAAGCTTATATACTTAGAGGTATAATTACAGATGGTGACTCTTATTTCCCTTCTGTATTCTAATGTTACAGTTAGTGGGTAATAATCATGTAATAAAAACAATAAAAAAGTAACCATTTTATTTAAGATGTCTTTGATTATTGAATAAAGTCTAAGCACACCTAGTGAACTCCTCAGATCAAACATTTGAAACTTAGGTAGAGATACAATAAGGGAGAACTCCTGAGAACACAATTTCAAACTAATTTCCTTGGGTGGCCAGCATACATCAGTGTCAATCTGATCCAGCAGTAGAAGCTGCTAGAAAAGGAGACAAGGAATTGAATTAGTAATTCAAAGAAGTATTGAGCCCATAAACAGGCCTAATTAGGTATAGGCCAGAGACTCTACTCAACTCCATGTTACCTAAGTCTGACTTCTCACTCTCTACCACGGGTATTTGAGTCAGCTCTGTGCACTTGAGAGTGCAAGCAGTGGAGGTGGTAGGGGCAGCCAGGCAATTTTTATTGCACTTTAGCTGACTGGCCAGCCTTACATGTGTGCCTGTCGGTGACTTCCTAAAAGGAAGAGTATGAGTCAGAATTAACAATTTCTTGGTCTGTTCCTAATAATTGTTTTGGCACAAACACTACTTTTCCATACAACCTAAGCCCAGGACAATGTGACATCAGTTTAATAAGCCAGGTTAAAACCTCCCTAGTGTCAATAATGGCTTACAATGTCAGGCGGTGCAGTGAACAAGAGCTGCCCTACTGTTTTCCATTGCTGACTTTTCCACATGACCTGTGTTTTCTCCCTCTGCTGAGTCACACTCTGACTGTTTTTGGTAGAAACAGCCTGTTCCATTTCTGAGTAAATTTTATCTGCTAAACTCTAAGATCATGCATTTCCACATTGGTGCCACAGCTTGTTTCTTTGAGTCACAGAGATTTCTTAAAGCTAAAATCAGCATGAGGATTGAAAATATAGGACTATAATTTCACAGTGCTGTATTCAGTGTGGGCTATCTGTACAGGATGAATTCTTTTTAGAGCAAATCATTTTCCCCCATTGCAGCACATTGAAATACCCCAATTTATATTCCCTTTTCAACATCAATGCTAACTGATGTTCTAGTTCAGCTGTTGTTATCATTAAGGCTTCATGGACCATGGATTTAAACTCTTTCCTCTTTCTCTGCTACTTATTTGTTCTGATTCAAAGTGAATCAAATAACCATGTTTTCCTAGAGGAAGCAGAAACTTAATAAATACCCTACAGAATGATTAAATAAGTTATGGCACATTAGTGCCACGGACTGTTATGCTCTTAAAAGGATGAGAACTACATGCAGTGGTGGAGGGGTGGTAAATGTTTAACAACCAGCTTTTGGGAGATGTGGTAGTCTTGATTTCCAGCATTTGCCAATTTACATGATGCAAATACTCCCACATGACAGATTTCAAGATAGCAATTTAATGTCATTGAACACCACTGAATGTGGGGTTGGGAAGAGATGCACGCAGCTGGTTATTGATTGCAAGCTCCTATGAGCTGGCTCTAGCACATCACTGCTTACGAACTCACATAGAAAGATATCTGCGATCTACTAAGGGTAAGAAGCAATTTCCAGCCAGTATCTACAATGTGATTCCTTTTTTGATTCAAGCAAAACCTGTGTCCTACTGAATGTGTTTATGAAAGCTCATAGAATAGTCTACTGAGAGAGCGCAAATCTTACTATATACAGGAAATTAAAAAGTGAATAAGAATAGTACGTACCTACCTCAAAAACAAAAACAGAATCTACACGTCTCCTACATTGTGCGCATATGTCAACATGTCCATTTAGACATGCAAAGCAAACTATTAAAGTGGTTATATATGGGGAATGGGATGAGAGGGCAGTTTTCACATGTTACTTATATACTTCCGCATCTTTTGATCTCATTGAAACCAACATTATTCATAGTTAATTTTTTTAATAGAGAGGACTTTTTAAAATGAACTGTCTACAGGATACCAGCATGACTCATTTTTCTGCTGCTGACTTTTTGGTCATAAAACATTTCAGCTCTTAATAACTAGTCACATTTATTGCAACATTCTCTTAATAACAAGCTATTTTTAAAACAAATTAACATTAGTTCAACCATTGTGGAAAGCAGTATGGAGGTTCCTCAAAAAACTCAAAATAGAAATACCATTTGACCCAGGAATTCCACTCCTAGGAATTTACCCCAAGAATGCAGCAGTCCACTTTCAAAAAGACAGATGCACCCCTATGCTTATTGCAGCACTATTTACAATAGCCAAGAAATGGAAGCAACCTAAGTGTTCATCAGTAGATGACTGGACAAAGAAGATATGGTACATATACACAATGGAATATTATTCACCCATAAGAAGAAAACAAATCCTACCATTTGCAACAACATGGATGGAGCTAGAGGGTATTATGCTCAGTGAAATAAGCCAGGCAGAGAAAGACAAGTATCAAATGATTTCACTCATATGTGGAGTATAAGAACAAAGGAAAAAAAAACTGAAGGAACAAAACAGCAGCAGACTCACAGAACCCAAGAGTGGACTAATAGTTACCAAAGGGAAAGGGACTGGGAAAGAAGGGTGGGAAGGGAGGGATAAGAGGGTAAAAGGGGCATTACGATTAGCAGACGTAAGGTAGGGGGGGCACGGGGAGGGCTGTACAACTCAGAGAAGACAAGTAGTGATTCTCATCTTACTACACTGATGGACAGTGACTGTAATGGGGTTGGTGGGGGGGACCTGATGAAGGGGGTAGTTTAATCACCATAATAATGCACATGTAATTGTAGGTTAATGATACCAAAATAAATCGTAAATAAAAATAAATAAATAATAAAAAAAATAAAAACTATTAAGAGGAGGAAAATAAATAAATAAATAAATAAAACAAATTAACACTTCCTTTGGAGTTGTAGTTTCCAAAGAAGGATCAAGGAACAACATTTACGATGGAAAACATCAGGACTATTTAGAACATGAATAGAACATTCAAATTAGTTGTGCTCTCAACATGTATCTTTTGATTATGGAGAGAAAAGGATTTTTTTAAAGGACAAGCTGTCTTTAAACTTGTACAATGGGTACGCCTTTGTGAAAAGCTAACAATAAAAAAGCGCTGTCAAAATGAAAGTGATTTAAACAAATACCTTACCTGTTACTGAATAACTGACCAGAATCAGCAGTCAAATTTGCTTTTCTAACCAGGTAGTGGCTTGATTGATGAGCCTGGAAGAGAATCATTCTCACCTCCATGCTTCCTCCTGGTCACTTCCACACCATTGTGCCCTATATACCCCCTACCTTTCCTCTTCTATACTTGATCTGCCACTTGCCCAGCCTTCTCCATCCTGTTCTCTGACCTGAACTTGCCTTTCTGCAGGCTTTGTGTTCTGCTTCACCACCCACAGCCCAGACCCCCCAAAGTATCCTCTTTTTTGATAGGGAGGTATTTTTCTATGAGACTGGTCCACAGCAATCATTTTCAAGTTGGTTGGTTGTTTTTAAGCAGACCCTTTCTTAAAGTCATAAGCAGGAATCCATAGGCAGATAAAGGCTGCTTCGGTTGAAGGACAGGAGTTTAGTTAGCTTTCCCCTCACGCCCTGAAGGAGCATCTGAGTTTCTGTGGGGCCAGTTTGAAAACCACTGCTTAATAGTTTACTGGCTATTTTCATTGTTACACCTGGGGAGCGTGCCCTAGATAGGGCTGTCAGATTTTGTGAACAAAAATACAGCACACCCAACTCAATTTGAACTTCAGATTTTTTAAAACTTAATACTTTTTTAGTATATCAATGTCCCATGCAATATTTGGAATATACTTATACCCAAAAAATGATTTGTTCTTTTTCTGGAAGTCAAATTTAACTGGGCATCCTCCTTTTTTTCTGACAACCGTATCCCTGGAGGGCATTGGTTCTCAAAGGAGCCAGGGTCAGAGATAATAATAAAGAAGGGATTCCCCACATCCAGCTGTGATACTTACCCCCAAGATTTCTCTTGTGTAGTAGTACTGGTCGGCCTTCTCACAGGACAGAAAGGCATGCACAAACAAGAAAACATTCAGCCCCAACCAAGTAGCCTAGAGGAGGAAAAAAACAAGCAAAAAATACAGGGACATTTGGGTATGCAAAGGAATCAATAAGAAATAGCGTCACTGTTTTGGTTATTTTGTGTTTATCTGTTTTCCTCCTACATGGGAACAATCCCTCTAGTATCTAACCTACTTTCAGAGTGACATGCATTAAATGTTAGTGACCAGGGTCAGCAAATCAAGGCCCATGGACTAAATCTAGCTCACCATCTGTTTTATACAGCCTACAAGCTAAGAATGGTTTTTACATATTTTTTTTTTTACATTTTCAAATGGTTGGGAAAAAATCAAAAGAAAAATGATACTTTATGACATGTGTAATGACATGGAATTTGAATTCAGGGTCCATAAATAAAGAGATATTGGAACTTAGCCACACCTACTTATTTCTGTATTGTTCATGGATGCTTTTGTGATTCAATGGAAGTGTTAAGTAGTTATAACAGAGACAATGTGGCCTGTAAAGCCTAAAATATATACTACCTAGCCCTTTACAGAAAACATTTGCTAACTTCTGAACTAGCACATTCAAACTATTGCACCTAAAAGATGGCAATAAGTGCATAGATGGATTTCTACAGAAACAAAGAATAAATTTAACAGCTGTAACAACACCCATCTGAAAAGGGCTAACCCATTCCAGACGGGCCTGCCTCTTTAATTACACCCTGACATACATTTTCCTGTTTTTAGATTGTGAGTCTATTTTCAAATTAACCTATCACTGCTTTGGACTCATTTGAGTTCTTAAGACTGCTTTTGTCTATCCCAAGCTTGGCTTCCACATTGGCCAAAGGGCAAATTGGGAACCCACTACCCATTGCTTTGGAGATCAACCAACTGGGTTCTAGCCCAAGCCTGGAGGTGCTAGTCCATAATTAAACAGGGCTCTTGTGCACTGGGATGCCTCTAATAAATATCCTGGGCCCCAGGGTGGATCAGAACCATCTCAGCCCCATGGGTAGAGGACCTTCAGCCTAGGCCATGGCCCATTCAGCCTCCCTGGATCTGTTCACACACATACCTCTAACAGCATAGCATAGTGATTTAAAGTGTGATGCTGGAGTCAAACTACCTGGATTCATATTCTAGCTCCACCACTTGCTAGCTCTATAACCTTAGACAAGGATGTGATTTATCTTCTCTGAACCTCAATATTTCACCTATAAACTGCAGATAATAACATCTACTTTATGGTAATACTGTGAGGCTTCCATGAAATAATGCATGTGAAGTGAGTCATACAATGCTTGGTGCATAGTAGGGAGTCAATAAATGCTGGATACAGAGTTGTGTCATTACTAGACTGGCTTCACTCATCAATTTCTTCCTGCATCCTTTGCTTTGACACCTTTTCCAGAGTTGAGTCTCTTCTAGAGTTTCTTTGACTCTGATGGAAAAAGGCAGGTGAAAGCCATAGATACCTCAGGAGTTCAGAAGCTTATTTAGAGGGAGCAGAAACATTTCAGAATCTGAGAGGGACACAGAGGCAAAGAACTCTGTGTCAGCACATCATCGATTTAGGCAAGCTGAAAGATGGAACAGAGTGACATGTGGGAGTAAGAAATTCCATTTCGTTGACTGCCATTTCTTCCACTATGAATGGAAAAGAAAATGAAGTAGAAGATATAGAAGGAAGGAGGGGTAAAAATATTTTTTGAATAATTTATTGTTCATTAAAAAATAATGCATAGAAATATATGTCAGAGATAGCAAGAAGTCTGAGCCAGCCAGCAGGATTAGTCAGGGGTAGAAATTCAAAGCTAGATAGCTACATGTGAGTCACCATCACGGGCAATGAACTCTGAGCAAAAACTAAGATAGGGATTAAAAAACACAGAGGATTTTAGAGCTAGAAGCACACTTATATTATATGTAACTAATCTAGTTATTTCATTAATGCCTACACACACACACGCACAGGTGACCTGAACTCTAGAAGAGGATAAATAATTTTATCAAGGTTATTCAATTAATAGCACAACTAAAACTAACTCTCAAGTTCCCTCTCTCCTAATTTAGTGGAAAAGGAATTAAATATAAGGCATTGAATATAGAAAACATAAGTCATAGGATAACCTGCCAAAATAGCACTTAGCCTTTTGTTAAATGCAAAACGAACAGCCCTTCAGGGGCATGTGATTGCTCTCCATATTGTTTTTCCCTGGAGCACCTGGGCAGTCCTTTGGGACCCAAAGAAAAAATGGGAGGAAAGAGAGACCCCAGAAGGAGCAATGACATGAAGATCTAGGAAAGTGAGAAAGAACACGGAGTTTCAGGCTCAGGGGTGCCTCAGAAATGGAAGAAAGAGCGTATGATAGACGTGTGTGTTAGGAGAAAAGGATTGCACGTATATGATGTGGTAAAGGAGTTCAGGCCTGAGCACGGTGGAGCTGGATTTGAGTGGTAGCTCTGCACTCAACTCACTGTGTGACATGTAGGTCTTGCTTTCCCTTGCGGAATCAAGGAGTTGGTTTATACCTGTACTACGCAGTGCTATAGCCCATACCCACATGTGGCTGCTGAGCTCTCGAAATGTAGCTAGGCCTAATTGAAACGTGCTGTAAGTGTAAAATACACATCGGATTTCAAAGACTTAGTAAAAATAAAAGAATGTAAGTTATCTCATTAATATTTTCAATATTGACTACATGTTGAAAAGTTAACACTTTTGATATATTGGGCTAAGCAAAATATATTACTAGACATTAATTTCACCTATTTCTTTCTATATTTTTCCATGTAGGTATTACCAAACTTTAAAATTACATATGTGGTTCGTGTTATATTTCTCGTGGACAGTGCTGGGCCATGATGTCTAAGATCACTTCTATCTCAAACATTTGATGAGTTTATAAGATCTTGATGTGAGCAGTATAAAAGGAATGAAGAGAAATGTTCCATGACAATAGTTAGAAGGGAGATGGAAAAGCAAATGAGAAGATGGAAAATGAAAACATATTGAAATTCCAAATGCTTGTGTTTTACACCACTTGTCTCTACCATTCAATTTCTGGAGTGGGATTTTTTTTTCCTTTTCCAAAATAGTGAAATATATCACACACAAGAGTATATAAAACATATATATGTAATCCTAGAGTTGGGCTTTTTACCTGGTAACTGGCCATGATGAGCCCAATATTGGCATGGAATCCCTCCCTTTCAAAGAACTTGACAAATATTAGCAAACATAATCCTTACTCTGTTAAGAGTAATTAACAGGAAGTGAAACATCACTTGCCAGAAACAAAACTGAGAACCAGTGGTGGTTTGGAGCCTGTCTAGGCAGCAGGGAAAAATCAGCAACCTTGATCCTGGAGAGGTTCTTCAGGGTTAGGACTTCGCCCAGCTCAGGGTCTGGGAGTCTTTAAGATGTCAAAGATGAACGCCAGCCCGCAAAGCACCCCGGAATAAGTATTCCGTCTTCCTCCTCTGGACGGAACTATGTTATCAGCTTTGGGAGACCAGCCCTTACCTATGAGAACCACAGGGGTTTTCCCTCTTGAGGCTTCATCCCTTCAGGAAACAGAAATCATCTCGCGCGAGAATATTCTCTCTCATCATCTTATCAACATTACCTGATGTGAGGCAGTGCTTTCCTTGATAAGATGTTTGTTAAGGCTTCTCTGAGGAAAGGCTGGGGCTATGACAGAACAGATGACCTTAGGCGAATCAGGACAGGAAGCGAGCATGTTAAGGGAGCTGATTTAGCCTCAGCTTTCAGAAGAGATGGGCATCTTCCCACTGCAGTTGGGGCCTCAGCCTGGCTAGCTCGGAAACTTCAGGATTACCATTCTCCCAGAGGATGATCTGGTCCCCGGGAGAGCTTGACTGGCCAGGAGGACAAGTGGAAAGAATGGGCAAATAGAACAAGAGAAAATTTATCAGGTATAAATGTACACCTCAGTCCAGCTAGGCAGAGGCAGGTACTCAAACTCAGGGAGGTGATTTTCTTCTAGTATTATGGGTTAGCTAGAACACACCACTTTATTGTGTGTTCAGTTCTGGACACTGATATTTTTCCTTTTCTAAAGTGGTGAAATATATCATACACATAACAATATACAAAACATACATAAAAGTGTTTTAAAGAATAATTTTAAGGAATGAATATCTATATACTCATTACCCAGGTTTAAAAAAACAGAATATTTGTTTCGAGTATCTTAAAGCACTCTGTGACCCTCCCTGATCACAACTCCCTTCTTCCCTCTCTCTCCCCCATCAGATGTAACTACTATCCTGAAGTTTGGGGTAATCATTTCTCATTTTTCTTCATAATTCTACTAAGTGGATCCCTAAACAATATATTGTTTAGTTTTTCCTGGTTTTGAGTTTTTCAGTAGATGGAACCCAGCTGTTTGTATGTATATGTACTCCTGTGATTTGCTTCTTTCACTCAACATGGTATTTTTGAAATACATGCATGTTGGTACATGTAGTTTCAGTTCATTCACACTGCTATAAAATGTTCCATTGCATGAACATACCATAGTTTATTTATTCATTCAATTATTGTTGGATATGATGATGCAGCAATGTTAGTGGAATGACTGTACATTGTACACATGCTCCAGTTTCTCTAAGATATCTACCCCAGGGAGAAATTCCTGAGTATTTGCACATGTTTGACTTCACTACATAATGCCAAACCCTTTTCCAAAGTGCTCACATAAATGTGTACTCCAATGATCCATGGGTGAGCATTCCCTTCCTCCACATGCTTACCAACACTTAGCATTTTCCAGACTTTATCATTTTTATGATTTTAGTGAGTGTGAAACACTGGTTTACTGTCCCTGATTACTAATCAGGTTGAGCATCTTTTAAAAATTCAACTAGTAGCCATTCGAGTTCTCTTTTGAGAAGTGCCTATTCTAGTTTTTGAGCTATGTTTCTATTGGTTTTTCTATAGCTTATAGATTCTTAGAGTTCTCTTTATAATCTTTAATTATAATATATAATCTTTGATTGGTTATATTTATGGCTTGTCTTTTCACTCTCTTAATAGTGTTTTCTGATGAATAGAAGTTCTTAATTTTAATGTACTCTGATTTACCAATCTTTTCTTTCATGTTTTATACATTTTCTGTCTTCTTTTAGAAATCCTTCACTATCCAGAGATCACTAAGATATTCTCTTACATTTTCTTTTGAAAGCTTTATATTTTTGCCCTTCATATTTATGTTTGGAATCCAACTGAAGTTGAGTTTTATTTTTTTACATATGGTGTGAGGTAGGGGTCGAATTTACTGTTTTTCCATATGGAAAACTAATTGTGCCAGCACCATTTTTAGCGTACGCTTTCTTCACTGATTTAAAATGTCAGTTCTATTACACATCAAATGTTTATTCATGTGTGGGTTTATTCTTGAATTCTATTCAGTTTTCTCCAAGCCACAACCTTAATTCCTATGGTTTTTAAAAGTCTTGAAATTTGATAGGGGAAGTTTCCCCACCTTGTTCTTCAAGAGTGCCTTGGCTGTTCTTGGACTTCTGCACTGTCATGTGAATTTTAGATTCGATTTCCTCTTTCACCTCCTTTGTTACATTTATTGATAAGTGTATTTTTACAGGATTGTAAATTATATATTTTTAATTATTATTTTTAATTTTGTGACTATTATATAAAAGTACAACTGGTTTTTACATATCGATTTTTTTATCCAGCAATGTTGCTAAACTCACTTATTAGTTCTAATATTTCTGTATTAGGCTTTTAGATTTTCAATAAATGCAGTTATATTTTTTGGCATAATGACAATTTTATTTCTTACTTTCTTTTGTTATATACTCTTATATCTTTTGTTTCT
Source organism: Phataginus tricuspis (assembly GCA_029783875.1). Lineage (NCBI taxonomy): Eukaryota > Metazoa > Chordata > Mammalia > Pholidota > Manidae > Phataginus > Phataginus tricuspis. The sequence continues at coordinate 83,936,266 of JAQQAC010016209.1, forward strand.
TTTTCTTGGCTTACTGCACCCACTAGAATTTCTAATACAAAGTTCAATGAAGGCAATAATAGCAATTCCCTTGTCTAATTCCCAGTCTCAAAGGGGATTCTTCCACCATTTCCCTTGTCTAATTCCCAGTCTCAAAGGGGATTCTTCCACCATTTCACCCTTAAGTATGGTGCTTGGTATAGCTTTTTGTAGATACCTGGCTATATATTCTTATTTTATTTTAGGCACAAAGTGAATATTTATTTAAAATGAGAAATTACAACACATTTTATACAGCTTTACTGAGGTATAAAGTACATACCATAAAATCTTCTCATTGTAAGGGTACAGCTCAATGCATAGCACATTCTATATTTTAAGAAGCTGAAAAATCTCTTCAATATCACACAACTCATAAAAATAACATAACACTTTCATTAGCTTCCTAACACACCTGCAACTTAGTGTCACAATGCTGAGTGAAATTAGCACAGTGGGTGATAGGGGTGCTCCTGGAAGCCATTCCTACACTAAGATAGCTAGCAATCAGTTAACTGTACGTGAAATTAAACCACATAATAATATTCTCCTAAGCCCAAACTGAACATTCCACCAAGAAAATTTTCCCTTAGCTCTATTCCAGAAATGCTCACAGCCATTCCAGCATCAGTTGACATGAAGGAAAGTGTGACAGAGAGAAGGAAGAATGGAGACAGTCATTTTAAACATTTGTGATGTACATACCTTACTTTTGCCCCTTTTACAAAAACACTTGACCATGCCTAAGACCACATCTTAAAAGTGAAACTAAAGCCTTCCCATGGATGGGTGGCCAGAATGAGATAATGGTTCAGCCCATTCTGTATTAGGAGGTGTTAGAATGTAGGGAATTTGGCCAGGAAAAGAAGTTTGTCAGGGACATGAGCTTATTTATGTTTCTTTTTTTTCTTGAACATGATTTAGTTTGTTTTGTACTTGGACCCAAGGATTCAACTCAGGACTGGAGGCTCTAAAGTAACACATTTTTGTCCAATATAAACCAGAATTATCTAACACAGGTTTTCAAAGAAGTGAACAGATAATTAGTTTCCTGTTACTTGAGGAAAAATGAGCCTTGCTAAGTGTTTTATAGGGGAAATTTCAGCACCAGATGGATGGCTAATTGAATGTCTTTGAAGTATCCTCCATCCTTGAGATCTTGTAATTCGTAAGAGAATGATTTATAATCTCGATGACAATTTACGTATTACCCAAAAGACTATATATGCTCCACTGAACAGAGCCTAGTGTCTGTGGGTAGGGGCCCCCATCCCAATATCAGAGTACTAGGAAGTCAATTGATAACTTGGTGAGCATAGAAGCTGAGCAAAGATAGATGATCTTAATGGAATATTATTATTAAGCTGCAACATCAGGATTAGTTAGGCCTTGTTAAAATAAGGCTACATAACACCAGAGGAAATAAAATCATAGTAAAGAAAGTAGAACAATTAATTGCTAAGCAAATGCAAAATTAAATAAACTACCCCCACAGTCAAGGCATAGACAAAGAGTACAGAATATGACACCTAATATATAAAGAATGAAGGAGGAAGAAAAAGGGGAGAAAAAAAAGAACCTTTATATTGTGTTTGTAAAAACATACTGAGTTAAGTTAGACTCTTAGATAGTAAGGAAGTTACCCTTGAACCTTTGGTAACCATGAAACTAAACCCTGCAATGGCAATAAGTACATACCTATCGATAATCACCCTAAATGTAAATGGTCTGAATGCACCAATCAAAAGACACAGAGTTACTGAATGGCTAAAAAAACAAGACCCGTCTATATGCTGCCTACAAGAGACCCACTTCAAACCAAAGACATACACAGACAGAAAGTGAAGGGATGGAAAAAGATATTTCATGTAACTAATAGGGAGAAAAAAGCAGGAGTGGCAGTACATGTATCAGACAAAATAGATTTCAAAACAAAAAAAGTAACAAGAGACAAAGAAGGATATTACATAATAAAAGGATCAGTCCAACGAGAGGATATGACTATTATAAATATATATGCACCCAATACAGGAGCACCTAATATGTAAAACAAATGCTAACAGAACTGGAGGGGGAAATAGAATGCAATGCATTCATTTTAGGAGACTTCAACACTCCACTCACTCCAAAAGACAGACAACCAGACAGAAAATAAGTAAGGAGACAGAGGCACTGAACAACACACTAGAACAGATGGACCTAACAGACATCTACAGAACACACTCCACCCAAAAGCAGCAGGACATACATTCTTCTCAAGTGCACATGGAACATTTTCCAGAATACATCATACATTACACCACAAAAAGAGCTTCAGTAAATTCAAAAAGATTTAAATTGTACCAACCAGCTTCTCAGACCACAAAGGTATGAAACAAGAAATAAATTACTCAAAGAAAAAGAAAGAGCCCACAAACACATGGAGGGTTCATAACATGCTCCTAAATAACCAATGGATCAATGACCAAATAAAAACAGAGATCGAGCAATATATGGAGACAAATGACAACAATAATTCAACCCTGCAAAATCTGTGGGACGCAGAAAAGGCTGCGATAAGAGGGAAGTATATTGCAACACAGGCCTACCTCAGGAAAGAAGAACAATCCCATATGAACAGTCTAAACTCACAATTAAAGAAACTAGAATAAGAAAAACAAATGAGGCCCCAAGTCAGTACTAGGAGGGAAATAATAAAGACTAGAAGAGAAATAAATAAAATCGAGAAAAATAAAACAATAGAAAGAATCAGTGAAAGCAGGAGCTGGTTCTTCGAGAAAATAAACAAAATAGATAAACCCCTAGCCAGACTTATCAAGAAAAAAAGAGACTCCTCACATATAAACAGAATCAGAAATGAGAACGGAAAAACCACAATGGACCCCACAGAAATACAAAGAATTATAAGAGAGGATTATGAGAATCTATATGCTAACAAGCTGGATAACCTAGAAGAAATAGAAAACCCTCTAGAAAAATACAACCTTCCAAGGCTGGCACAGAAAGAAACAGAAAATCTAAACAGACCAATTACCACCAACGAAATTGAATTGGTTATCAAAAAACTACCTAAGAACAAAACTCCTGGACCAGAGGGTTTCACTGCTGAATTTTATCAAACATTTAGTGAGTACTTAATACCCATCCTCCTTAAAGTTTTCCAAAAAGTAGAAGAAGAGGGAATACACCCAAACTCATTCTACAATGCCAGCATCACTCTAACACCAAAACCAGGCAAAGACACCACAAAAAAAGAAAATTACAGACCAATATCCCTGATGAACATAGATGCAAAAATACTCAACAAAATATTAGCACACAGAATTCAAAAATACATTATAAAGATTATCCATCATGATCAAGTAGGATTTATTCCAGGGATGCAAGGATGGTACAATATTTGAAAATCCATCACCATCATCCACCACATCAACAAAAAGAAGGACAAAAACCACATGATCATCTCCATAGATGCTGAAAAAGCATTCGACAAAATTCAATATCCATTCATGATAAAAACTCTCAACAAAATGGGTATAGAGGGCATGTACCTCAACATCATAAAGGCCATATATGACAAACCCACAGTCAACATACTTAACAGTGAGAAGCTGAAAGATTTTCCTTTAAGATCGGGAACAAGACAGGGATGCCCACTCTCCCCACTGCTATCTAACATAGTTCTGGAGGTCCTAGCCACAGCAATCAGACAACACAAAGAAATAAAAGGCATCCAGATTAGTAAGGAAGAAGTTAAACTGTCCCTGTTTGCAGATGACATGACATTGTACATAAAAAACCTTAAAGAATCCACTCCAAAACTACAAGGTATAATATCTGAATTCAGCAAAGTTGTGGGATACAAAATTAGTATGCAGAAATCTGTGGCATTCCTATACACTAACAATGACCTAGTAGAGAGAGAAATCAGGAAAACAATTCCATTCACAGTTGCATCAAAAAGAATAAAATAACTAGGAATAAACCTAACCAAGGAAGTGAAAGACCTATACTCTGAGAACTACAAGACACTCATGAGAGAAATTAAAGAAGATACCAATAAATGGAAACACATCCTGTGCTCATGGTTAGGAAAAATTAATATTGTCAAAATGGCCATCCTGCCTAAAGGAATCTACAGATTTAATGCAATTCCTATCAAAATACCAACAGTATTCTTCAATGAACTAGAGGAAATCATTCTAAAATTCATATGAAACCACAACAGACCCCGAATAGTCAAAGCAGTACTGAGAACAAAGAATAAAGCTGGGGGGATTATGCTCCCCAACTTCAACCTCTACTACAAAGCCACAGTAATCAAGACACTTTGGTACTGGCACAAGAACAGACCCACAGACCAATGGAACAGACTAGAGAGCCCTGATATAAACCCAACCATATATGGTCAATTAATATACGATAAAGGAGCCATGGATATACAATGGGGAAATGACAGCCTCTACAACAACTGCTGTTGGCAAAACTGGATAACTACATGCAAGGGAATGAAAGTGGATTATTGTCTAACCCAATACACAAAAGTAAACTCTAAATGGATTAAAGACCTGAATGTAAGTCATGAAACCATAAAACTCTTAGAAGACAACATAGGCAAAACTCTCTTGAATATAAATACGAGCAACTTTTCATGAAAATATCTCCCCTGGCAAGGGAAACAAAAGCAAAAATGAACAACTGTGACTACATCAAGCTAAAAAGCTTCTGTACAGTGAAGGACACCATCAGCAGAACAAAAAGGCATCCTACAGTATGGGAGAATATATTTGTACACAATATATCCAACAAGAGGTTAACATCCAAAATATATAAAGAACACACACACCTCAAAACAAAAAGCAAATAACCCAATTAAAAAATAGGTGGAGGATATGAACAGACAATTCTCCAAAGAAGAAATTCAGATGGCCAACAGGCACATGAAAAGATGTTCCACATCGTTAATTATCAGGGAAATGCAAAAAAAAAGCCACAATGAGATATAACCTCACACCAGTTAGGATGGCCAACATCCAAAAGACAACAACAAATGTTGGAGAGGATGTGGAGAAAGCGGAACCCTCCTACACTGCTGATGGGAATGTAAACTAGTTCAACCACTGTGGAAAGCAATGTGTAGGTTCCTACAAAAACTAAAAATAGAAATACCATTTGACCCAGGAATTCCACTCCTAGGAATTTACCCTAAGAATGCAGCAGCCCAGTTTCAAAAAGACAGATGCACCCCTATGTTTATTGCAGCACTATTTACAATAGCCAAGAAATGGAAGCAACCTAAGTGTCCATCAGTAGATGAATGGATTAAGAAGATGTGGTACATATACACAATGGAATATTATTCACCCAAAAGAAGAAAACAAATCCTACCATTTGCAACAACATGGATGGAGCTAGAGGGTATTATGCTCAGTGAAATAAGCCAAGCCGAAAAAGACAAGTATCAAATGATTTCACTCATATGTGTAGTATAAGAAAAAAGAAAAAAACTGAAGGAACAAAACAGCAGCAGACTCACAGAACCCAAGAACGGACTAATAGTTACCAAAGGGAAAGGGACTGGGGAAGAAGCGTGGGAAGGGAGGGATAAGAGGGTAAAAGGGGCATTACGATTAGCAGACGTAAGGTAGGGGGGGCACGGGGAGGGCTGTACAACTCAGAGAAGACAAGTAGAGATTCTCATCTCACTACGCTGATGGACAGTGACTGTAATAGGGTTGGTGGGGGGGACCTGAAGAAGGAGGTAGTTTAATCACCATAATATTGCACATGTAATTGTAGGTTAAAGATACCAAAATAAATTGTAAAAAAAAAAAAAAAATAGAAATACCATTTGACCCGGGAATTCCACTCCTTGGAATTTACCCAGAGAATACAACTTCTCAGATTCAAAAAGATATATGCACCCCTATGTTTATTGCAGCACTATTTACAATAGCCAAGATATGGAAGCAACCTAAGTGTCCATCAGTAGATGAATGTCTAAAGAAGATGTGGTACTTATGCACAATGGAATGCTATTTAGCCATAAGAAGGAAACAAATCCTGCCATTTGCAACAAGATGGATGGAGCTGGAGGATATTATGCTCAGTGAAATAAGCCAGGCAGAGAAAGACAAGTACCAAACGATTTCCCTCATTTGTGGATTATAACAATGAAGTAAAACTGAAGGAACAAAATAGCAGCAGACTCAGAGACTCCAAGAAGGAACTAGTGGTTACCAAAGGGGAGGGGTATGGGAGGGCAGGTGGGGAGTGTGGGAGAAGGGGATTGAGGGGTATTTTGTTTAGTACACATGGTGTGGGGGATCACGGGGAAAACAGTGTAGCACAGAGAAGACAAGTAGCGACTCTGGGGCATCTTACTACACTGATGGGTAGTGACTGTAATAGGGTGTGTGGGGGAGGCTCGATAATATGAGTGAATGTAGTAACCACATTTTTTTATGTGAAACCTTCATAAGAGTGTCTATCAATAATATCTTAATGAAAATACAGTAAATAAATAAACCTGAAAATGAATGAAGAGAGGATTAAAGATGGCAGCGTGAGAGGTAAGACAGAGGCTTCCCCCTAAAACCACATATAATATGAAAATATAACTAATACAACTACTCTAAAAAGAGCAACAGGAAAGAGGACTGCAACAAACTGCATACACCTGGAGACAAGAGCAGACCTCACGGAAAAGGGTAACGTACTAAAGCTGTGGTCCTGCAAGATCCAAGCCTTTCCCCCACCCTAGCTCACTGGCAGGAGGAAGAGGAGTGGATCAGGGAGGGAGTGGAGATCTGGGACCGCTGAATACCTAACTCCAGAGATCTGCTCTGGGAGCACAAACCTACATTTCATGGTGCTTGTGTGATACTCTCATAATTAGGGGGTTGGAAAGCTAAGACAGGCAGAATTCCTGGAGAGACTAAGATTCCAGCTGCTTGTGGAAAGCAAGGATCCATATCCAGCTGCTCTGAGACAAAAGAAAGGCAGGCAGTCTGAGAGACTTCCTAACAGAAGCCCTTAGCATGAGGGCTGCTAAAGGGGCAAGGATTGCACAGAGCTTACTGCTCAGGAGAAAGGACAGGTAGACAAAATTGTCCGGGTGCACACTGCCCAGTAGATTGGGAGCTTTCACAATCTTCAGGTGCTCCAGCTCCCTGGCTGCCTACACAGCTCCAAGAACTCCTTCTGTGACAGGCAGACTAGTGCGCCTTTCTCCTGGCCAGCGCCACTGGGCTTGCAAACTGGCGAACCCTACCCTGGCATTAGGCCAGCCAGAGGGAAGATCTGTCTACAGCAACTAAAAACGCAAAGCACAGAGTTTTATACCTGTGTGTCCGGTCAGTGGATAACAGGCATAGCAGCCAGGAACCAGGAAACAGCTCTTTTCTCCCCCAAGGCACTAATACCACTCCCCTGCAATCCCCGACACTGCTTCAGGGGCTGAGCAGCTCCAGAGAGTAGAGCTTCTGGGCACTAGAGGGCGCCATATACAAATATGAAACGCCAATGGAACCTGGTCCAGAGTAAAATTATTAATACAACTCCTGAGAAAGATTTGAAAGATATTGACCTCATGACTCTCCCTGAAAGGAAGTTCAAAATAACAATTATTAACATGCTCATGGAGGTACGGAAAGATATTCAAGAACTCAGGAATGAATTACGGTCAGAGATCCAATCATTGAAGAGCACAATGGATGGTATTAAAAGCAGATTGGATATGGTGGAGGAGACAATAAATGAAATAGAAACTAGAGAAGAGGAATACAAAGAAGCTGAGGCACAGAGAGAAAAAAATATCTCTAAGAATGAAAGAATATTGAGAGAACTGTGTGACCCATCCAAGTGGAACAATATTCGCATTACAGGGGTACCAGAAGAAGAGAGAGAAAAAGGGATAGAAAGTGTCTTTGAGGAGGTAATTGCTGAAAACTTCCCCAATCTGGGGAAGGATATAGTCTCTCAGGCCATGGAGGTGCACAGATCTCCCAACACAAGGGAACCAAGGAAGACAACATCAAGACATATCGTAATTAAAATAGCAAAGATCAAGGATAAGGACAGACTATTAAAAGCAGCCAGAGAGAGAAATAAGATCACATACAAAGGAAAGCCCATCAAGCTATCATCAGACTTCTCAACAGATACCTTACAGGCCAGAAGGAAGTGGCATGATGTATTTAATGCAATGAAGCACAAGGGCCTTGAACCAAGATTACTTTAACCGGCAAGATTTTCATTTAAATTTGAAGGAGGAGTTAAACAATTTCTAGATAAGCAAAAGCTGAGAGAATTTACCTCCCACAAACCATCTCTACAGTGTATTTTGGAGGGACTGCTATAGATGGAAGTGTTTCTACAGTTTAATAGCTGTCACCAGAGGTAATAAAACCACAGTAAAGAAAGTAGAAAAGCTAATTACTGAGAAAATGCAAAATTAAACTAACGATCCCCAAAGTCAATCAGAGGATAGACAAACAGTACAGAATATGATACCTAATATATAAAGAATGGAGGAGGAAGAAAAAGGAGGAGGGAAAAAAAAAGAACCTTTAGATTGTGTTTGTAATAGCATATTAAGTGAGTTACGCTAGACTCTTAGATAGTAAGGAAGTTAACCTTGAACCTTTGGTAACCACGAATCTGAAGCCTGCCGTGCCAATAAGTACATACCTATCCATAATGACCATAAATGTAAATGGACTGAATGCACCAGTCAAAAGACAAAGAGTCGCTGAATTGATAAAAAAACAAGACCCATCTATATGCTGCCTTCAAGAGACTCACTTTAATTCCAAAGACATACACAGGCTAAAAGTGAAGGGATGGAGAAAGACATTTCATGTCACTAATAGGGAGAAAAAAGCAGGAGTTGCAGTACTTATATCAGGCAAAATAGACTTCAAAACAAAGAAAGTCACAAGAGACAAAGAAGGACATTACATATTAATAAAAGGGTCAATCCAACAAGAAGATATAACCATTATAAATATCTATTCATCCAACACAGGAGCTCCTACATATGTGGAACAGATACTAACACAATTAAAGTGGGAAATAGAATGCAATGCATTCATTCTAGGAGACTTCAACACACCACTCACTCTGAAGGACAGACCAACCAGACAGAAAATAAGTAAGGAGACAGAAGCACTGAACAACACATTAGAACAGATGGACGTAACAGACATCTACAGAACTCTACACCCAAAAGCAGCAGAATACACATTCTTCTCAAGTGCACATGGAACATTTTCAAGAATAGATCATATACTACGCCACAAAGAGAGCCTCAGTGAATTCAAAAAGATTGAAATTGTACCAACCAGCTTCTCAGACCACAAAGGAATGAAACTAGAAATGAATTATGCAAAGAAAAGGAAAAATCCCACAAACACATGGAGGCTTCACAGCATGCTCCTAAATAACCAATGGATCAATGACCAAACAATAACAGAGATCAATCAATATATGGAAATAAGTGACAACAATAATTCAACACCGCAAAATATGGGGGACGCAGCAAACGCCGTGCTAAAAGGAAAGTAAATTGCAATACAGGCCTACTTCAGGAAAGAAGAACATTCCCTTATGAGCAGTCTAAACTCACAATTAATGAAACTAGAAAAAGAAGAACAAATGAGACCCAAAGTCAGTAGAAGGAGGGACATTATAAAGATTAGAGCAGAAATAAATAAAATCAAGAATAAAATAATAGAAAGGATAAACGAAACCAAGAGCTGGTTCTTTGAGAAAATAAACAAAATAGATAAACCCCTAGCCAGACTTATCAAGAAAAAAAGAGAGTCTACTCACATAAACAGAATCAGAAATGAGAAAGGAAAAATCACTATGGTCAGCACAGAAATACAAAGAACTATGAGAGAATACTATGAAAAATTATATGCTAACAAACTGGATAACCTAGAAGAAATGGATAACTTTCTCAAAAAAATACAACCTTCCAAGGCTGACCCAGAAAGAAACAGAAAATCTAAACAGACCAATTACCAGCAATGAAATTGAACTGGGAATCAAAACCCTACCTAAGAACAAAATGCATGAACCAGATGGCTTCACCGCTGAATTTTATCAAACATTCAGTGAAGACCTAATACCCACGCTCCTTAAAGTTTACCAAGGAGTAGAAGAAGAGGGAATACTTCCAAACTCATTCTATGAGGCCAGCATCACTCTAATACCAAAACCGGGCAAAGACACCACGAAAAAAGACAACTACAGACCAATATCCCCGATGAACATACATGCAAAAATACTCAACAAAATATTAGCAAACTGAATTCAAAAATACATCAAAAGGATCATCCATCATGATCACTAAGGATTCATCCCAGGGATGCAAGGATGGTTCAAGATTCGAAAATCCATCAACATCATCCACCACATCAACAAAAAGAAGAACAAAAACCACATGATCATCTCCATAGATGCTGAAAAAGCTTTTGACAAAATTCAACATCCATTCATAATAAAAACTCTCAATAAAATGGGTATACAGGGCAAGTACCTCAATAGAAAAAAGGCTATATATAACAAACCCAGAGCCAACATTATACTTAACAGTGAGAAGCTGAAAGCTTTTCCTTTAAGATTGGGAACAAGACAAGGATGCCCACTCTCCCCACTTCTATTCAACATAGTACTGGAGGTCCTAGCCATGGCAATCAGACAACACAAAGGAATAAAAGGCATCCAGATTGGCAGGGAAGAAGTTAAACTGTCCCTGTTTTCAGATGACATGATATTGTACATAAAAAACCCTCAAGAATATACTCCAAAACTACCAGATCTAATATCTGAATTAGCAAAGTTGCAGGATACAAATTAATGTGCAGAAATCTATAGTATTCCTATACACTAACAATGACCTAGCAGAGAGAGAAATCAAGAAAACAATTACATTCAAAGTTGCATCAAAAAGAATAAAATACCTAGGAGTAAACCTAACCAAGGAAGTGAAAGACCTATACTCTGAAAACTACAAGACACTCATGAGAGAAATTAAAGAAGATACCAAAAAATAGAAACACATCCCATGCTCATGGATAGGAAGAATTAATATTGTCAAAATGGTCATCCTGTCTAAAGCAATCTACAGATTCAATGCAATTCCTATCAAAATACCAACAGCATTTTTCAACAAACTAGAGAAAAACATTCTAAAATTCATATGGAACCACAAAAGACCCTGAATAGCCAAAGCAGTAATGAGCATGAAGAATAAAGCTGGGGGGATTATTCTCCCCAAGTTCAAGCTCTACTACAAAGCCACAGTACTCAAGACAATTTGGTACTGTCACAAGAACAGACCCATAGACCAATGGAACAGACTAGAGAGCCCTCATATAAACCCAACCATATATGGTCAATTAATATATGATAAAGGAGCCATGGACATACAATGGGGAAATGACAGTCTCATCAACAGCTGGTGTTGGCAAAACTGGACAGTTACATGCAAGAGAACGAAACTGGATTATTGTTTAACCCCATACACAAAAGTAAACTCAAAATGGATCGAGGACCTGAATGTAAGTCATGAAACCATAAAACTCTTAGAAGACAACATAGGCAAAAATCTCCTGAATATAAGCATGAGCGACTTCTTCCTGAACGCATCTCCTCGAGCAAGGGAAACAAAAGCAAAAATGAACTCATGGGACTACATCAAACTAAAAAGTTTCTGTACGGCAAAGGACACCATCATCAGAACAAAAAGGCATCCTACAGTATGGGAGAATATACTTGTAAATGACATATCCAACAGGGGCTTAACATCCAAAATATATAAAAAACTTACATGCCTCTACACCCAAAAAGCAAATAACATGATTAAAAAATGGGCAGTGGATATGAAGAGACAGTTCTCCAAAGAAGAAATTCAGATGGCAACAGACACATGAAAAATGCTCCACATCACTAATCATCAGGGAAATGCAAATTAAAACCACAATGAGATATCAGCTCACACCAGTAAGGATGGCCAGCATCCAAAAGACTAAGAACAATAAATGCTGGCAACGATGCAGAGAAAGGGGAACCCTCCTACACTACTGGTGGGAATGTGAGCTAGTTCAACCATTGTGGAAAGCAATATGGAGGTTCCTCCAAAAACTAAACATACAAATACCATTTGACCCAGGAATCCCACTCCTTGGAATTTACCCAACGAATCCAACTTCTCATATTCAAAAAGACATATGCACCCCTATGTTTATCACAGCACTTTTTACAATAGCCAAGATATGGAAGCAACCTAAGTGTCCATCAGTAGATGAATGGATAAAGAAGAGATGGTACTTATACACAATGGAATATTATTCAGCCATAAGAAGGAAACAATTCCTGCCATTTGCAACAACGTGGATGGAGCTGGAGGATATTATGCTCAGTGAAAAAGCCATGCAGAGAAAGACAAGTGCCAAATGATTTCCCTCATTTGTGGAGTATAACAATGAAGCAAAACTGAAGGAACAAAATAGTAGCAGACTCAGAGACTCCATGAAGGAACTAATGGTTACCAAATGGGAGGGGTGTGGGAGGGCGGGTGGGGAGGGAGGGAGAAGGGAATTGAGGGGTATTATATTTAGTATACATGGTGTGGGGTGTCACGGGGAAAACAGTGTAGCACAGAGAAGGCAAACAGTGAATCTGTGTCATCTTTCTACACTGATGGACAGTGACTGAATTGGGGTATGAGTGGGGACTTGATAATATGGGTAAATGTAGTAACCACATTGTTTTTTCATTTGAAACCTTCATAAGAGTGTATATCAATAATACCTTAATTAAAAAAAAATTTAATATATAAAATAAAAAAACAACAAAAAAAGCAAATGAATGAACAAAATGTGTGACCTCTACAGAGTCAATTATCATTAAATCATAAAAAGGAACTGATTTTTTTAAAAGTACTGATACATGCGCTAACACAGGTGAACCTGTAAACAAACTGTGCCAAGTGAAAGAAGCTACACAGAGTGTTACATGCTGTATGATTTTATTTATATGAAATGTCCAGAAAAGACAACTCTACAGAGACAGACAGTAGGTTACTGTTGCCAAGGACTGGGGAAGGCAGGAATGGGGAGTAATTACTAATAGGTACTGGGTTTCTTTTGGGTATAATGAAAATGTTCTGGAGTTAGATACTGGTAATGGTTGTATAATCCTGTGAATATATTAAAAATCACTAAAAGGCACACTTGAAATGGTAAATTTTATGGTATGTGAATTATATCTGAATATAAACTTTTAAAGAGTCAAATTAAATAAATAAATAAATACATAAATAAACCTTGATGGAGGCCGACCCTGTGTCGAGTGCTGAAAATACAAAGGCAAAAAAAATAAAACAAAATAAAAGTGAAATAAGACTATACGAGCTAATCCAACTAAAATAGTGAAGCCCCTCTTCCTCAGGCAATACTGGACACACTAAAAAATTCTTATCACCAACCTCCCTTTTTTGTAAATTCTCCAAGCATTGTTTTCTTTCTTATGGCTTTAGACATTATAATAATTCCCCACCCTTTTTGTTTCAACAGACTGGCTTAATGTTTGCATTTCCCAGGTTTATAGATTGACAGTAATTAAATATGAGGTTGTCTGCTTCCCGGAGACCTCTAGGTAGTACTTAAAGTCATCAGTAACTTATCCACAGTTATACCATAGGCTGCAGTCTTTGGGAAAGCTTTCCTGTAGATGGTTGATCCTACCCATGGTAGGTGGGTATTTGTAAACTGCAAACACAGAGCGCCTCCCTGACTTGCTTGGTCTGTCTTGTTCCTGATCGCTTGTGTCTGTTACTTTGTCCCAAACTTACCTTCACAATTATAACTCTTGTGCACCTTTTCCAAGAATTAATATGTAAGTCAGGGCTAAATTATTTAACAGTTTAAACATGTGCTTTGGACTCCCAGAAAAATGATTTTAAGAATTTGATTGTTCTGTACACTAAGATTTGTGCATTTTATTGTACATACTTCCATAAAAAATTACCAAAAAATTTTAAAAAGAAAAGTTTAAGTAGTCATGATGGGAAAAGTTGGTACTTTGTTGTATTTATTTTACTGCTTACAACTGTTTTTAATTTTAACCCATAAAAAATGGCGTTGAGAGGACATCCTTCTCTTTCCAGAGCTTAGAGCCTCTAAAGGTACTAATCTGGCCTCAATCACAGTGTCCAAAAAATGAAACACCCATAATGATAAAAGTAACTGATGCATGGGGAATCATTTGAAATCATTTCTTTCCACTGTGTGGGAACAAAACCAGACCTCACAAAGTAGCCTCTCTTAAAGACAACATTGTATGTCGGAGCTGGATTTAACTCCCAGCTCCCCACTCACCCAATGCTGCCTCGGAAAACTCTTAACTTTTCTAGGCCTCAGTTACTTCATCTGTAACTTAGTCTGCTCGTTCCTGATGGAAAAAATGTGTGGGTAATAGCTTGTATCAACAGGCAGAAGTCAGGGTGGTAGCAGGGAAAAAGCAGTGAGGCAACATGGTGTAATGGTTAGAAACACAGATTCCAGAACTATTCTACCTGGTTTGAAGTCTGCCTCATTTCACTTATCCATATATTAGGTTGTTGTGAGAATTAAACGAGTTAAAATGGTACTCCATAGTTGCTTGCTACTGTGATGACGATGATCCCTAAGACAATATAAACAGAGGACCTAAAGCCCATGGCACTTTCTTCTACCATTGAAAAAGGGAGCAGAACTTCTAGATTAGGGTCCATAATTATACACACTCTGTAAGATTACGGAACTTTGCCGCTCCTTTACGTCTGTTACACTCTTGTGGCTCCCTGTCATCTCTGTTTCCCTCACAGGGTTTTGGTGAGCCTCAAATTAGTTTATAACAGTGTTTTTTAAGCTGACAAGTGTTACAGAGATATCACTTGAACAGCAGTGAGTACTTTCATTTGACAACTGTTATATTGGAAAGCTGCACTCAAAAGTGTACCTTGCTAAAAGATAAACTGAGGCATATTAAGAGTTTATCTGAGCAAAAATCGATCAGAATTGGCAGTACCAAACTGGAAATGGTCAGGAGTGCTCCACGGACAGGAGCCAGAGAATGACTTATATAAAGAAGGTAGGGAGACAAAAACAGGAAATGATTTGATTAGGTATAGTTTCAGCCTACTTAGCTGTTTGTGATTTGTTATACTTGGGTTACTATTTTTTAACCTTGAGGTATTTACAGGTGTAGGTTTTTGTTTGCTTACAAAGGCCACCTCAGTCTCATGGCCTCCTTGTTTAATTAAACAGTATGTAAGATTTGTTCTACTCATTGAATTCAGTTCAATGTTTCAATATTGTTGAGACAATATTCAAGTCTTGCCCTTTCTCTAAAACTGATTGAGCAAGTTCTGCCTCTTCTAGGAAGCCTTCTCTAAACACCCCAATAACCACACCACACCCTCTTCTAATTTTCATAGCAGGAGTTCCCCTTATCTCCTTATCTCTCCGGTAGCCTTTTGTTGTTACCCTTTTCTAAGTAAGTTCTGTCTCACACAGATTGCTCCCTAAGGCAGAGCATGAAGCTCTCTATGCGCAGCACAGAGTTAAACATTTTCCAAGTGATGGTGTGGTGGGCAGTGTAATGGCCCCCCAGAGATAACCACATCTTAATCCCTGGAAGCTGTGAATATGTCACCTTATATGGCAAAAGGGAATTAAGGTTGCTAATCAGCTGGCCTCAAAATGGGAGATTATTCTGACTAATGCAGATGAGCCTGATATAATCACAAGGATCCTTAAAAGTGAAAGAGGGAGGCAGAAGAAGAGGTCACAGTGAGGTGATGGGAGAAGAACATGACCCTCTGTTGCCAGCTTTGAAGATGGAGGAAGGAGGCAAGGAGCCAAGGAATGCACGCAGCCTCTAGAAGCTGGAAGAGGCAAAGAAATGGGTTCACTCCTAAAACTTACTGAAAGTAATGCAGTCCTGCCAACACCTTGATTTTGGCCTAATGATACCCATTACAGATTTTTAATATCCCAAAGCTAGAAGGTAATGAATTTGTACTGTTATAGGCACCAAGTTTGTAGTAATTTGTTACATCAGTGATAGGAAACTAATACAGATGGCAAGAAATGACTTTCCTGCAACTATATTCACTGACTCTGAATTTCCTACTCTGCCTGAGAAAGAAAATAAAGCCTCAACTTTTCAGAGCTAAAGGTTGACAGTTTATAGTCCCTACCATTAATGGAACAAGGGCTGTGGGTTTTACCTATTTTGGTAACTATTTAGGTTGCAAGTAAAGCAGGATAAAAATGATTGGCCTTTTTAATAAGGAAATGTAATGGCTTCTTTAAAAACGGTTTCCTCTGTTGTATTAGAAACATTCAGCTCATTCCAAGGGTAAGGGAACTCTCCCAGAACAGGATGCAAATATTTGCCCTCCTTTCCAGGGAGCACAAGATGAGATTGTCTAAATTTTAAAGACTGAGTCTTTCTTAGCATCAAGAAAAAGGTTTTTGATTATAAGGATTTGAACTCTGGTTTGAGGCTCTTCACCATGGGTCGTCAAGGTCTCTTGGTAAAGAAAACAGAACAGGGCTCTGGATAGAAAAGAAGATAAAGAGAATTTGGAGTTAGGGGAGACAAGGAAGAGAATTGCTGGAGAGGTTAGGGAAGGCAGCCCAGGTGCTCTGGAGCTCATTCCTAGAATGCTGTCCCCACACCTATAGCTAGTCAAGCACACAAAGAGAAGGGCCATGCTAAAGGGCAAAATGTGCACCCAGGGCCTGTGCCCACTGGTCTTCCAGTCTGCACATGGGCAAGAACGTGACTCTGTTCTACCAAGCGCTTTACCAGTTGACCATCCTGTGAGAGGGAGTAATGCCTGAACTTCACTAACATTATTTTTTACTGTGGCAAAATACACGTAACATAAAATCCATCATTCTAACCATCTTAAAGTGCACAACTCAGTGGCATTTAGTATATTCACAATATTGTTCAATCATCACATGTTCAGTTCCAGAAAATTTTTGTCATCATGAAAGGAAATTTCATGCCAATTAAGCAGTCACTCCCCATTCCTGTCTTCTGCAAACCTCTAGCAACCTCTTTTCACTAATTGGTATGAACTTTCTGTCTCTATGGAGTTGCCTATTCTGGAAATTTTGTATAAAGGGAACCATGCAATATGTGACTTTTGTGATTGGCTTCTATTCTTAGCATAGTTTTCAAATCTCCTCTGTGTTGTAGCATATATTAGGATTTCATTCCTTTTCCTTGCTGAAAAATATTCTGTTGTATGGATATAGCACTGTTTGTTTATCCATTCATCCATTGATAGACATTTGGGTTACTTCCACCTTTTAGCTAGTGTTAAAGGTGCTGTTCTGAACATTCATGCACAAATTTTTGTTTGAACATCTGCTTGTTTTCAATTCTTTTGGGTATATACCTTGGAATGAAATTGCTGGGTCATATGATAATTCCTTGTTTAATTTACTGAGGAACTGCCAGCTTTCTATAGTGACTGCACTATGTTACTTACAATAAGATTTTGTTAGGGGATGTAATGTACAGCATGTTGGTTATAGTTAATAATACTGTATTACATATTTGAAAATTGTTAAGAGAGTAGATCTTAAAAAGTCCTCACCATAAGAAAAAAAAATTGTAACTATGTATGGTAATGGATTTTAACTAGACTTATTGTGGTGATCATTTCACAATGTATACAAATATCAAATCCTTATGTGGTGTACATGAAACTAATAAATGTTATATGGCAATTATACCTCAATTTAAAAATAAAAATATTTTTCTCTCTCACCAACCATTTATCCCATGCCGGTATCTCCCTGCAATATTCACAAATGCCCCTTGTTGAGGGAGCTACTACTCCACGAGTCTCTCATGCTCATACAAATCTTGCTGAGTGTGACAAGAATGCCAGGTCCTGACTTATTTCACTTAGCATAATACCCTGTAGGTCTATCCATGTTGTTGACAATGGCAAGATTTCATTCTTTTTTATGGCTGAGTAAAATTTTCATTATATATATATGTACCACATCATCTTTATCCATTCATCTATCGATAGATACTTAGGTTGCTTCCATATTTTAGCTATTGTAAATAATGCTGCAATAAAAATAGGAGTGTATATATCTTTTTAAATTAGAGATTTTGTTTTCTTTGAGCAAATACCCAGAAGTGGAGTTACTGGATTGTGTGGTATTTCTATTTTTAATTTTATGAAGAACCTCCATACAATTTTCCATAGTAGCTGCACCAATTTACATTCCAACCAACAGTGCATGAGAGCTCCCTTTTCTCCCATGCTTGCCATCACTAGTTATTTCTTGTCTTTTCAATATTAGCCATTCTGAAAGGTGTGAGATGATAGCTCACTGTGGTTTTGATTTTAATTTCCCTGATAATTGATGTTGAACATCTTTTCATGTGTCTGTTGACCATCTGTATGTCTTCTTTGAAAAATGCTATTTAGGTCCTCTGCCCATTCTTTGGTATTTTTGATATTGACTATATGAGCTCTTTACATTTTTTTGGATATTAACCCATTATTGGATATATCATTTGCAGATATCTTCTCTCATTCAGTAGGTTACCTTTTCATTTTGTTGGTGGTTTCCTTGTTGTGCAAAAGCTTTTTAGCTTGATGTAATCCCAATTGTTTATTTTTCCTTTTGTTACCCTTTACTGGGGGATACAGATCCAAAAAAATATTGCTAAGACTGATATCCAAGAGTTTTCTGACTGTTTTATTTAGAAGTTTTGTGGTTTCAGGTCTTACACTTAGGTATTAAATGCATTTTAAGTTTATTTTTGTATGTAGTATAAGGAAGAGGTCCTGTTTCATTCTTTTGCGTGTTGCTGTCCAGTTTTCCAAATAGCATTCATTGAAGAGAATGCCTTTTCCCTATTATATATTCTTGCCTCCTTGTTGTAGATTAATTAACGATACAAGCATGGGTTTATTTCTGGTCTCTCTATTCTGTTCCATTGATCTATGTTGCTATTTTTGTGCCAGTACCATACTGTTTTTATTACTATAGCTTTGTAGTATAGTTTGAAATAAATGGGATTGTAATACCTCTAGCTTTATTCTTATTTCTCAGGATTGCTTTGGCTATTTGGGGTCGTTTGTGGTTCCATACAAATTTTCAAATTATTTGTTCTAATTCTGTAAAAATGCCATTGATATTTTTATAGGAATTGCATTGAATCTGTAGATTGCTCTGGGTAGTATGGACATTTTAACAATATTAGTTCTTCCCATCCATGATAAGGTGTATCTTTCCATTTATCTGTGTCCTCTTCAATTTCTTTTCATCAATGTCCTATAGTTTTCAGAGTACAGGTCTTTTATATCCTTGGTTAAATTTATTCCTAGGTATTATATTATTTTAGGTGCAGTTGTAAATGGGATTGTTTTCTTAACTTCTATTTCTGCTAGTTCATTATTAATGTACAGAAACACAACAGATTTTTATATATTAACTTCATATCCTGAAACTCTACTGAATTCATTTATTAGTTCTAATAGTTTTTTTAGTGGAGTCTTTAGGGTTTTTTTATATACATATATAGTATCATGTCATCTGCACATAGTGACAGTTTTACTTCTTCCTTATTAATTTGAATGCCTTTAATTTCTTTTTCTTGTCTGATTGATGTATCCAGGATTTACAGTTCTATGTTGAATGAAAGTGGGCATCATTGTTCCTGATCTTAGAGGAAAAGCTTTCAGCTTTTCACCATTGAGTATGATGTTAGCTGTGGGTTTGTCATATATAGCCTTTATTTTGTTGAGGTATG
Organism: Phataginus tricuspis; assembly: GCA_029783875.1. NCBI lineage: Eukaryota > Metazoa > Chordata > Mammalia > Pholidota > Manidae > Phataginus > Phataginus tricuspis. Next base: position 83,956,138 of record JAQQAC010016209.1, read on the forward strand.
TTCCCTCTATACCCACTTTGTTGAGAGTTTTTAACATAAATGGATGTTGAATTTTGTCAAATGCATTTTTTTTTTGAGGGAGAAAGAAGAACTTTAATAGAAGTGTATAAGACTGGTATAAACTGTGATTGCTCCTGGGTGGCAGAATTATGGTTATCTTCTCCCTTCTTAATTTCTCTGTTGTGTTAATCAGGATAAGTCAAGTTATGCTTTAGTAACAAATATTGTTAAAATATCAATGCCTGCCATCAAGATGTTTAATTCTTTTTATTTTCCTTTTTTTTTTTTACAATTTATTTTATTTTAGTATCATTAACCTACAATTACATGAGCAATATTGTGATGATTAAACTACCCCCTTCATCAGGTCCCCCCCACATCTGAGTTGGTCATATTATTTTTATCCTTCCTTTTGTTAATGTAGTGTATCACATTGATTTGTGGATATTGAACCATTCTTGCATCCCTGGAATAAATCCCACTTGATTACAGTGAACAATCCTTTAATATATTGTTGAGTTTGGTTTGCTAATATTTTATTGAGGATTTTTGTATTTATATGCATCTGTAATTTTTTTTTTGCAGTGTCTTTGTCTGGTTTTGGTATCAGGGTAACGCCGGCCTCATAGAATGAATTTGGAAGCATTCCTTTCTCTTCAGTTTTCTTGAAATAATTTGTAAAGGATAGATATTAACTCTTCTTTAAATGTTGGGTAAAATTCACCTTTGAAGCTGTCTGATCCTGGAATTCTGATTGTTGGGAGTTTTTTGATTACTGATTCAATTTCATTACTATTAATAGATCTGTTTGTATTTTCTATTTCTTCCTGATTCAATCTTGGTAGATTGAACATCACTAGGAATTTATCCATTACCTCTAGGTTGTCCAATTTGTTAGAATATAATTTTTATAATATTTTCTTATGATCCTTTGCATATTTGTGGTATCAGTTGCAATGCAGTTCTTTTTCTAATTTTACTTGAGTCTTCTCTCTGTTTTTCTTGATAAGTCTGGCTAAAGTTTTATCAAATTTGTTTATCTTTTCAAAGAACTAGCTCTTAGTTTCATTGAGCTTTTCTATTATTTTTAGTCTCTATTTCATTTATTTCTGTCCTGATTGTTATTATTTCCTTCCTTCTACTACCTCTGGCTTTGTTCTTCTTCTAGTTCCTTTAGTGTAAGGTTAAGTTTTTCCTGTTTTTTGAGTTAGATCCATTTCACTATAAACTTCCCTCTTAGAACAGAACTGCTTTTGCTGGTCCCAAAGAATTTGAACCATTGGGTTTCCTTTGTCATTTGTCTCAAGGTATTTTTTTTATTTCCTCTTTGATTTCTTCATTGACCTATTGGTTGTTTAGTAGCATGTTGTTTAGCCTTCATGTGTTTGTGTTTTTCCTTTTATTTTCTTGTAATTGATTTTTAGTTTATTACTTTTGTGGTCGGAAAAGGTGCTTGATATTCAATCTTCTTAAGTTTATTGAGGCTTGTTTTGTGGCTTAACATGTGGTCTAGCCTACAGAATGTTCCATTTGCACTTGGTAAGAATGGGAATTCTGCTGTTTATGGATGAAATGTTCTGTATATATCTGTTAAGTCCATCTGGTCTAATGTGTCATTCAAAGTCACTATTTCCTTATTGATTTTCTGTCTGAGTGATCTATCCATTTATGTAAGTTGGGTATGCAATTACCCTACTATTATTGTATTACTGTCAATTTTTCCCTTTATGTCTGTTAATATTTGCTTTATATATTTAGGTGCTTTTATGTTGAGTGCATAGATATTTACAATTGTACATCCTCTCAATGGATTGATCTCTGCATCATTATATAATACCTTATTTTTCTCTTGTTACAGTTTTTGTGGTAAAATATATTTTGTTTGATATAAGTATTGCTGACCCTGTTTTTTTCACTTCCATTTGCATGGAATATCTTTCTCCATTCCTTCACTTTCAGTCTATATTTACCTTTATGTCTGAAAGAAGCCTCCTATAAGCAGAATAGGAGGATCTTGGGTTTCTTTTCATCCATTCAGTCACCCTATGTTTTTTTATTTGAACATTTAGTCCATTTATATTTAAAGTAATTGATAGGTATGTAGTTATTTTCATTTAGTTAATTGTTTTCTGGTTATTTATGTAGTTCTTTCCTTTCTTCTCCTCTTGCTCTCTTCCCTTGTTATTTGATGACTTTATTTAGTTTTACCCTTGAATTCTTTAATTTTTGTATCTATTATGGATTTTTGGTTTGTGGTTACTGTGAGGTTCATACATAACATCATATATATAAATCAGTCAGTATTAAGTTGATATCAGTTACGTTTGTACACATTCTAAAAGCACTACATTTGTACATCCCTCCTCCATATTTTATGTATATGTCATATTTAAAATCTTTTATCTTGTGTATCCCTTAACTAATTATTGTAGATATAATTGAGTTTACTACTTTAGTCTTTTAACCTTCATAATAGTTTTGTAAGTGATTGACCTACTATCTTTATGAATGTTTGTTTTTACCAGTGAAGATTTTCCTTGCATAATATCCTTACTTCTAGTTATGGCCTTTTCTTTTCCACTTAAAGAAATTCCTTAACATTTCTTGTAAGGTCAGTTTAGTGGTGATGAACTCCTCTAACATTTGTTCATCTAAGAAACTATCCTTCAATTCTGAGTAATCTTGCTGGGTAGAGAATTCTTAGTTGTAGGTTTTTTTCCTTTCAGCACTTTGAATACGTCATGCCACTACCCTCTGATTTGCAAACTTTCTTCTGAAAAATCAGCTGATAGCCTTAAGAGTTTTCCCTTATTTAACTCATTGCTTTCATCTTGCTGCATTTAAGGTTCTCTCTTTATCTTTAATTTTTGCTATTTTAATTATTATATGTCTTGGTGTGGAACTCCATGGGTTCATCTTGTTTGGAATACTCTGTGCTTCCTGGACCTGGATATCTGCTTCTGTCCCCAGATTAGGGAAGTGTCAGTTATTATTTCTTCAAGTAAGTTTTCTGCCCTGTTCTCTCTCTCTTCTCCTGTGACCCCATAATGCAAATGTTATCTGCTTGATGTTGTCCTAGAGGTCTGTTAACCTATCCTCATTTTTCCTTTTTTGCTGTTCAGCTTGGATGATTTCCACTACCCTCTCTTCCAGGTCACAGATGCATTCTTCTGCATCCTTTAATTTGCTTTGATTCCCTCTAGTATATTATTCACTTCAGTTATTGTATTCTTCAGGCCTGATTGTTTCTTTTTTATGTATCTTTTAAATCTCTATTGAAGTTCTCACCGAGTTCATCCACTCTTCTCAAGTCCAGTGAGCATCTTTATGACCATTATTTTGAACACTTCATCAAGCAGATTGAGTATCTCCACTTCATTTAGTTCTTTTTCTGAGGTTTTTTTCTTAATCTTTTCTTTGGTACAAATTCCCGTCTCCTCATTTTATCTCACTCTGTGTTTATTTCTACGTATTAGGTAGGTGATCCATGTTTCCTGGGCTTGAAAGTAGTGGCCTTGTGTAGAAGGCTTGTTGTGGCACCCTGTAGTGCAATCCCCCCCGATGGTCAGAATCACGCACTCTGGGGATGACCTCTGTGTGGGTGGAGTGTGACCTCCCTTTGTGACTGGGCTACAGCTGCTATGGCCATGCTGGGCAGTGATCAGTGCTAGCAAGGGAGATGGAGAGTGTCAGAACTGGCTCCTGACAGTGTCAGGACAGCTAGGCCGAAGAAGGGCAAGGAAAATGGCACCCACCAGCACTTCTTTTCCCAGAGAAAGTTCCCATAGACACCTCCCCCTCTTGTGCCCATCCTTAATTTTCAGTTAAAAGTAGTCAATAAATCTCCTTCATATGTAACTCAAGCACTTTTCAAACTGCTAACTCTGTTGGGTTGCAGACTAAGTGATATAATGTGTAGCAGTTTAAGAGCAGTGTCTCAGATTCCTATACCTTTCCAGCTTACCCTGAGTTAAGCCCTGCTGTCTTCCAATGCTTTTAGAGTTTAGCCCCATTGATTTTCAAAGCCAGGAAATATGGGGGCTTGTCTTCCAGGTGTAGATATCCAGGCTGTGGGATGCCCAATGTGGGGCTTGATCCCCTCACTCTTCAGGGGGCATTTCTGCACCTGTGATAGCCCTCCCACTTGTGGGTTGCCATACCAGTGGTTTGGTTCCCAACTGTGTCTGCCCTCCTACACTTCTCAATGTAGTCTTTTCTTTATATTTTTAGCTATACAAAAGCTATTCTGCTAGTCTTCAGATCATTTTCAGGGTGATTTGCACTATGCGTAGTTGAAGTCTAAATGTGTTAGTGAGAGGAGGTGAGCTCAGAATCCTACTCTGCCATCTTCTGAAGCTCCCAGACTCTTCAGTTCTTGACACCTATAAGCCCTGGTCATCTAATGGGGTAGTGGGAATGAGCCGCCACATGTGTTCTGAGAGGTAATGTGAACTAAGCAAACTTAAAACCCCAGGGCTGGGACACAGCATTTTGGTATTTTTAAATGCCTTTCCATGAGGTATCATTATTTAACCATAGAACTCTTGCATATTTTTCTGTATATTTATTCCTAATAGTTTGTATTTATTATTGCCTGATATTTGAATGGTATTTTAAATTTCATTTTTATTATATATTAGGATTCAATTGTTATATTTACTTTGTGTCCAAAAACATGGCTAAGTTCTTTAATTCTAATAACTAATCAGGACACTCTTTTGGACTTTACAATTTGAAAATCAATGAAATTCATGCCACTTAGTAAAATAATAATTATTACTTAATGCAGGTTAGACAATATTTTTGAAAATATAAAGTCTATGGAGGGAAATATAAGGCAAAATGTCCTAGGTGATAAAAAGATTGAAATCAACCAAACTATACTATTTGATCTTAAAGACTTGCATTCATCATAGAAAATTACATTTTATATTTGGTATATATTGGATACCTGCTCTATACAAGGTGTGAGGATGTCAAAGATGAATAAAACAGTCCCTTTCTTCAAGGAGGTCACAGTGTAGTAGAAGGAATGGAAGCAGTGTCTTTAATATTCTATTTATGCAGAACCCACTGACTACATAGTACACTACTCATTTATCCCTCTAGGCTCTGGTGGCTTTCCCTTCATTATTTATTTTCTCACCACTGTGATTCAAAGAACAGAAACCAACTCAACATATTACAAGAAGATAAAAGAGCAAATTTTTGGATATATCTTCTCTCTTCATCCTATGGATTACTTTCCTGCTTGTCTTGCCAATGGGTTTCAGCCCCAGGCAAGTTCGCTATGGATTCAATGTGACCAAAGAAACTGACAGCAAAACGTTCTTGGGGTGAAAGGGTTATACCCAACTTTATTTCCATGGTGGCAGGTCAGTCACTAAAATCCTGTTCACTCAGAGCGAGTCTGCATGCAGCAAGCCGGTCTCTGCCTCTGGGCTCCTCTGTCTGCACAGTCACCCCACACAGTCATCCTCTGGGCCTCTGTCCTTGGCACTGACACCACTCCAGCCTCTGCTCTGCTCTCCTGCAGCCTTGCAGCTGTGCCACCGTGTCACGCCCAGAGCACTGGGTGGAGTTCTTTATATAGAGTCAACAGCCATGTATTGCCCACAGTTGTGCAGTGAGCTAGTCAACCAGGGCCAGGTGAGAATCCTGGCCACAGGAACTCTCATTTTATCCACACCACTAATTTCTATCTTTTCTATCCCCTCACCAATATTCCTAAGAATATTTGGTTGGATCAGCCTTTCTTTTGCTACTGGGCTGTAAGGAAAATGGAAGTTCCTTGGCCAGGATTTTCACCTGGCCCTGGTCGGCTAGCTCACTAAACACGTGTGGGTAATACGCTGCTATTGACTCTATATAAAGAGCTCCACGCAGTGCTCTGGGCTACATGGTGGCAGGGCTGCAAGGCTGCAGGAGAGCAGAGAAAAGGCTGGAGTGGTGGCAGTGCCAAGGACAGAGACTGAGATGGCTGTGAGGGTAGACAGGCCCAGAGGCAGAGACCAGCTTCCTGCATGCAGACTCACTCTGAGTGGATGGGATTCTAGTCATTGACCTGCCACCATGGGAATAAAGTTGGGTATAAACCCTTTCATCCCAAGAACACTCCTGTGGATAAAATGAAAGGTCCTGTGGCCAGGATTCTCACCTGGCCCTAGTTGGCTAGCTCACTGCACACGTGTGGGCAATAAGTTGCTATTGACTCTATATAAAGAGCTCGACCCAGTATTGTGGGTGCGATATGGTGACACAGCTGCAAGGCTGCAGGAGAGCAAAGCAGAGGCTGGAGTGGTGGCAGCACCGAGGACAGAGGCCTAGAGGACAGCTGTGCAGGACAACTGGGTGCACAGAGATGCCCAGAGAATGGTTGTGCAGGCTGAAAGGCCCAGAGGCTGAGACCAGCTTCCTGCATGCAGACTCACTCTGAGTGGATGGGATTTTAGTGACTGACCTGCCACCATGGAAATAAATTTGGGTATAACCCTCTCACCCCAAGAACATTCTACTGTCATTTCTTTGGTCTCACTGAATCCATAGCGAACTTGTCTGGGGCTGAGACCAATTGTCTAGACAATTGGGCATTTTGAGGTAGGCTTAAGCCAAAGTGAGTGATGAAAAGGGGAAGCTGGGAGACCCACTTGATCCACCCTATAACGCCCTCTCCAGACCTATTGTATCAGAATTTTCACTTTAACAGGATCACCAGGTGATTCATGTGCACATCAAACTTGAGAAGCATTACTCTCAGGGGTCTGCACCCCACAAGGGCTCAAAAATTCCAACTTAAGCAGGTTTGGAAAAAGATTAAATGGAAAGAAGTTGGAAATTGATCTCACAAAATGGTTTAATTAAATTCATTCCTCCCTTTATGTAAGGAAGATTTGTCCTTTAAGAAATAGTTTAGAAACTCAATCTCCTTCCCCACTTGTTGAATCTTCCCAGATCACAAACCACAACCCCCTCTCTTTTTTATTACAGGAAAAGCATGAGTTTAGGGGAATAAACATCAAAGATTCTGGTTAGAGTCCTCTTTTGATGATTAAGGAAATATGAAAACAAAAAATAATCAAAAATCCCCAAGAGACTTAGTTTAACAATCACTTTATCTTAGCACCTGTCATAGGTCATACAGCTGACAGCTGGGAGGCAGAAGGGAAGTCATTAAGTTTACCCTTCTACTTTCAGGAGGTCAAAACTCAAAGTGTATAATTCTGTTTTTTAAACCTTTGAGGAAAAAAATGTAACAGTGCTCTGACTTAAGGCTCTTAAAATTTAGAAATCTCAGCTAGAAGTCAGCTTGGTTCCTTGACCTTTTCTGAGCAAGTTGACCTTTTTTTTCCAACAGGTAGACCAGCCAGGCCCATGAATGTATGCCTGCTGGATGTGAAAAGAACTAACCAGGCTAGAGAGAGAGCACATGGTGGACAATATTTGAGGAGAGACTGAAAATGTGACTCTGCCTTAGAACAGACCTCTCTTTGCTGATTTTTTGCAGGTCTCCAGTGGTTTCGTGGTAGTACAAGCAAAGGGAAAATAGATACCTCTGGAGGTGGGGAATAATATTATTTTATTGTTTTACAATTGGTCTCTTAGAGAGGATTAGTTTATTTCAAAGGGGGGGGGAGTATATCTTCAGGACTTAGTTAAGTTCCATTTTCTCAGTGAAAACTTGATTCTACTGGGCTTTCCAGAGGCTAAACCAGAGCATCAACAAAGTAAGAATTTTCTCATTCAGTGTTCACTCAACAAGTATTTATTAAACATTTACTCTCTAACAGGCACTGTGTTGGGAGCTGATGATACAGCAGTAAATAAGATGGATAAGCTCCCTGTTGTCATGGAACTTATATTCTGGTGGGAAGGACAAATAAAAACAAGTAAAAAGAAGTCTATTCGGCTGCTGTCTGCTCAGAGGCAGCCATTCTCTCTTTCAGCCATTAAAATCTCTTGCATGGGCCCATGTCTCCTGAGTCATGCTGGGGTAAGGAGGGTCGCGGCGAGATACCCTTTCATTGGTGCCATGACTCAGATGAGGTTCTCCCATTGACTCTGCTCTTCCTCCAGGAATCTGAGCTGCTTTGGGAACCCTCACTGCCCGTTCCTCCTCCACGGGCTCAACGTCCATTTCCCCAGTCGCTCATCTTCTCGCCCAACACCGGCCTTCAATTTGGATTACCAACCCCTCTCCAAAGATGATGATCCTTATTAAACCTGGAACATGCCACCGCCACTTGAGACCAAGGGCTCGTCCAAAGGCCACCCCCCATAAATACAAAAATGAACTTCATCGCCCCTAATCAGCAGGAATCAGTTACCGAAGACTGACCTTCACCCCTTCCCCAAGTCCTCCACAACTTATAAAACAGAAAAGGAAGGAATATAAGAATATAGTACTTTATCCTCCATTTACCCCATGGTCCCCAAGCACATGGGCCGCTGAAAATCATGTCTGGACTTGCCTCACCTTATCTCTAAACATTTTGCCTTACTCCTTAAGATCCCATCACCAACAACCAGATGGTTGTCCCACCCCTTAAGATCCAATCACCAACGTCCCCACAGCAGAACACACCCTACTCCTTAAAAACACGCTTCCTCATCCACAAGCTGCTGCTCTCTGCTCAGAGGCAGCCATTCTCTCTTTCAGCCATTAAAATCTTTTGCGTGGGCCCGTGTCTCCTGAGTCATGCTGGGGTAAGGAGTGTCGCAGTGAGATACCCTTTCAGTGTCTTCTTTAATTTCTCTCATGAGTTTCTTGTAGTCAGGTTATAGGTCTTTCACCTCCTTGGTTGGGTTTGTTCCTAGGTATTTTGTTCTTTTTGATGCAATTGTGAATGGAGTTGTTTTCCTGATTTCTCTTTCTGCTGGTTCATCAATGGTGTATAGGAATGCAACAGATTTCTGTGTACTAATTTTGTATCCTGCAACTTTGCTGATTTCGGTTATTGGTTCTAGTAGTTTTGGGGTGGATTCTTTGGAGTTTTTTATGTACAGTGTCACACCATCTGCAAACAGTGATGGTTTGGCTTCTTCCTTGCCATTCCGGATGCCTTTTGTTTCTTTGTTTTGTCTGATTGCCTTGGCTTGGACCTCTAGTACTATGCTTAATAGACATGGTGAGAGTGGACATCCTTGTCTTGTTCCTGCTCTTGGAGGAAAGGCTATCAGCTTTTCACTGTTAAGTGTGTTGTTGGCTGTGGGTTTGTTATATATGGCCTTTATTATGTTGAGGTGCTTGCTCTCTATATTCATCTTGTTGAGAGTTTTTATCATGAATGGATGTTTAATTTTGTCAAATCCTTTTTCGGCATCTACAGAGATGATCATGTGATTTTTGTCCTCCTTTTTGTGTGATGTTGATGGACTTTTGAATGTTGTACCATCCTTGCATCCCTGGAATAAATCCCACTTGATCATGAAAAAAAAAAAAAAAGAAATCTATTCCAGGTAGTGATGAGTGCTATGATGAAAACTGAAACAGATAAGGAAGCAGAGAATGATGTGTGTATGGTAGAGGGGCTGTTTTAGATACAGTAATCAAGGATGGCCTCTTTGAGGAGGAGACATATGAAATGACACTTGCATGCTGAAAAGGGAATAGTAATGATTCTTTGGGGTTCTAGACAGAAGGACTAGTATGTATAATGGACCTAAGGTGGAAATGAGCTTGGAGTGCTAAAGAAACAGCAAGAAGACCAGTTTAATGTGTTGAATTGTGTCTCAAAAATTCATACATTGAAGGCATAACCCCCAGTACTGTACAATGGAGTCTTTTATGATATAACTAGTTAAGATGAAGTCACACTGCAGTAGAGTGGGCCTCTAATCCAATATGACTCGTGTCCTTATAAAAAGGGGAAATGTGAACACAGACATGCACACACAGAGAACATCATGTGAAGATGAAGGCAGAGATCATGGAAACGGTTCTATAAGCCAAGAAATACCCAAGATTGCCCCCAGCTACCAGAAGCTAGAGGACAGGCATGGAACAGGTTCTTCTTCAGAGCCCTCGGAAGGAACAATCCCTGCTAACATCTTGACCTCAGACTTCTAAAGTAAATTTCTGTTGTTTCAGCCACTCACTGTACTTTGTTGTGGCAGCCCTAGCAAAATAATACCTCCAGTGTTGCTAATTGACAGTTGAGAGTAGGTAGTAAAAGTTGAGTTCAAAGATGTAAATAAATGTCAGATTATCTAGGACCTTGTAGATCTTTGCAAATATGTTGCAAATGGACCTAAATCTACTGTTTTGGGATAGATTAGAGATAGGTGAGGGCTATAGATCACTCTCCCACAGTCTCCTTTCTATCCTGGAATATTACAATGAAGGTAATTGTCAGACTGAATTCTATGACATATCAAGGTTTTAGCAATTAGGGACCAAAACACTCAGTAGCCTCTTGTAAACTGGATCAAGTACATGCTTTCTGACCTTGGGGAATTCCAGCAAGTTCCTTGCATGAAAGACTGGCCTGAAACAGATGGCCTAATAATATGGTAACAGGATCAGGGTGTCTTCTGGGTGGAGGAAAAATAGCAGAAGCAGAAAATCTTTTAATAAGGGATATATATATTAATTACCTATTGCTGTGCTACAGATAACACCCCAAACGTAATGCCTTAAAACAACAAACATTTACAATGAAATATTATTCAGCCATTAAAAAAAATCCTGCCATTTGCAACAACATGGATGGACCTAGAGTGTATTATGTTAAGTGAAATAAACCACATAGAGAAAGATAAATACCATATGATTTCACTTATTTGTGGAATCTAAAAACAAAAAAAAATGAACAAAATAGAAATAGACTCACAGACAGAGAAGTGACTGGTGGTTAATATGGGGGAGGGATTGGGGCGGGTGGTTGGGGGAGGGTAAGGAGGATAAAGGGGCACAAATATTCTTAATCATAATATAATTTGGTCATGGAGATGGTAGTACAGCATGGAGAACATAGTGATTCTGTAACATCTTATGTTGACAGATAGTAACTGTACTAGTGGGTATGAGGATTTAATAATGTGGGTAACTACTGAACTACTGTGTTGTATACTTGAAAACAATATAAGATTGTATATCAATGATACTTCAACTAAAAAACCATTTATGATTGCACAAAATTTCTGTGTCTCAGGAATCTGGGAACACCTTAGGTGGGTCATTCTGGCTGAGTCTCTCATGGAGTCACAGACAAGATGTTGTCTAGGGCTGTAGTCATATGAAGGCTTGAATGGGCTGGGGGATCTGTTTCTGAGGTGGTTCGCTCATATGTCTAGCAAGTTCATTTTGCTGGGTGGCAGAACCTCTCCATAGAGCTGCTTGCTTGTTCTTATTACATGCAAACTCAGGGCAATGAGCCAAGATAGAGCAAGACAGAAGCTACAATGTCTTTTCAGACCTAGCCTTGGGAGTCACACTTCATCATTTCCATAATATCCTCCTGATCACCCAGGTCATCTTTATTCAGTGTGGGGAGGGCCCACACAAGGAAGGAATCACTGGGGACCATGTGGCAGGCTGACTACCATGTAGTAGTGTTAGGCAGGACAATAGATATGAGCAGGGTGGAAGGAGAATAAGGCCAGGAAAGCCCACTAAAAAAGACCCAGAATTAATGAGTTAATCAGTTAAAGCTCAGAAAAGCCAGACGCAACTGGGCCTAGAAGTTTGAATAGTCCCCAGATGAGGAAAAGTATCTCAGCATAGCCTATGTCTTCACTCTGTCAATTAGATCATGCCATTGTAAGATATACTTGAGCCTGCTAAAAGGCCCAGCTTATTTTTTTAACTTTACCCAGATGCTGCTTTAATCAAGTGATTTGCCACCTGGGCAATTGATATGGCAAGCAAGCCCAGTCATAAACAACGTACTAAAAATGGGAAGTATTCCATCTTGAAGATAAGATTGCATTTTAAAACTCAATTAGTGGAGACTTCCGGGAAGATGGCGACGTAAGCGGACTGGCAGAAAAATTCCTCCCAACATTATATTTATTCACGAAAATACAGCAAATACAACTATCCCTAAAAGAGAGACCAGAATACACAGGAAAGTGCACAGCATTCGGAGCTCCGGCGGTCAGCCACTCCGGAGAGAGGACTCGGCACCAAGTGAGACCAGAGCGCTTCTCCACCCCAGCACTCCGGCGGGAGTCCCAGCAAGGCGGGTAAGGTACGGAGCCACGACCCCGGCGGACCAAGCGCTCCTCCCCCCCAGAGCTCCAGCGGTCAGACACTCTGGAGAAAGGACTTGGCACCCAGCGAGGCGGGACAGAGCCACGACCTAGCAAGACCAGAGCGCTCCTCCACCCCAGCACTCCGGCGGGAGTCCCGGCAAGGCGGGTAAGGTACGGAGCATCGACCCCGGAGGGACCAAGCGCTCCTCTCCCCCAGCGCTCCAGCGGGAGGAGAGGATTCAGAGCCGGGAGGGAGTGGAAGTCTGCGCCGGGAGCGCCGACACACAGCCAGTGGTGTAGTGGAGATTGCAGAGACAGAGGGCACAGGGTCACAGCCCTGAACGTGCAAGTTGCCCGCGGCAAGCTCCGGGAAGGAAAGAGAAGGGAAAAAAAAAGGGAAGAAAAGCGCGCGCTCTTTCTCAGCAGTCGTAAAGAGACAGGAGCTCAGTAGAGGGGCCGGATAGTCCCGCAAGCTGAGCCCAGCACGCTGGAAGTCCTGGGGAGCTTTGGACTCCTCAGCTGGCGACTAGGAAAGGGTGGCTGCTATTAAGACCCCCACAGAGATCAACAGCTTCCCATTCGTTCCCAACCCAGCCAGAGCTATAAAGGGCCTTGCGGAGCAGCGTGGCCATGGCTCTGGAATAGTGGAGCAACAGCGCCACCTACAGCATTCACACAGAACCCACTCCGAGGGGCTTTTTTTTTCTTTTTCTTTTTCGTTATTGTTCTTTCTCCCCTTTCTTTTCCTTTTTTTTTCTTTCCCTCTCTTTCAACAGCCTCCCATTCACTCTCACACCGGCCACAGCTTTAAAGGGCCATGTGGAGCGATGTGGCCACGGCTCTGGAATAGTGGAGCAATAGCGCCACCAACAGCATTCACACAGAAACCACGCCCGGTGGGCGTTTTTTTGTTTTTTTTGTGTGTATTTTTTGTTGGTTTTTTTTGTTGTTGTTGTTGTTTTTTTCTTTTACGTGTTGCTGCTTTTTCTTTTTCTTTCTTTTCTTTTCCTTTTCTCTCTCTCTTTTTACTTTTTTTATTAGTAGAAGTATTTTTTTTTCTTCTCATTGTTTTCTTTTTTTCTTTTCTCTCCTCTCTTCTCTTTCCTTTTTAAAGTCATAAAGAGCCCAGCGGACATACATGACAACTACCAACAACTAATTCTATAGTCATGAGAAGACAGAAGAATATGATACAGACAAACCTTCAGACAAACACCACACCAGAGAAAGAATCTGAAGGAATCGACATGCATAGTCTTCCAGAAAAAGAATTCAAAATAAAAGTCATAGCCATGCTGACGGATCTACAAAAAAATGTGCAAGAGCTGAGGGAGGAAGTGAGGGAAGTGAGGAAAGACAATGCAGAAATGAGACAACCCATTGACGGGCTCAACAGCAGATTGAATCAGGTTCAAGACACGATCAAGGATTTGCAAGACAGGGACCAGGAATACAAAGAAGCTGAGGCAGAGAGAGATAAAAGGATCTCTAAGAATGAAAGAATATTAAGAGAACTATGTGACCAATCCAAACGGAACAATATTCGCATAATAGGAGTACCAGAGGAAGAAGAGAGAGAAAAAGGGATAGAAAGTGTCTTTGAAGAAATAATTGCTGAAAACTTCCCCATGATGGGGAAGGAAATAGTCTCACAGTACATGGAAGCCCACAGATCTCCCAACACAAGGGACGCAAGGAAGACAAAACCAAGACACATAATAATTAAGATGGCAAAGGTCAAAGATAAAGACAGAGTATTAAAGGCAGCTAGAGAGAGAAAAAAGATCACCTACAAAGGAAAACCCATCAGACTGTCATCACACTTCTCAAGAGAAACCTTACACGCCAGAATAGAATGGCATGATATATTTAATGTAATGAAACAGAAGGGCCTCGAACCAAGAATATTGTATCCAGCATGATTATCATTTAAACATGACGGAGGGATTAAACAATTTCAAGACAAAAGAAAGTTGAGAGAGTTTGCCACCCATAAACCACCACTACAGGATATCTTAAATGGACTGCTCTAGAGGGAAATACCCCTAAGGCTAAAAAGATGTCACCAGAGAAAATAAAAGCATAGCAAAGAAAGCAGACCATCCAAATACCAACTAAAGGCAAAGAATAAAAGACCTAATATATAAAGAAAGGAGGAGGAAGAGTAGGAAGGGAGAGATAAAGAAACATCAGATGGCGTTCACAATAATGTAACAAGAAAGTTAAGTTAGATTTTCAGATAGTAAAGAAGCAACCCTTGAATCTTTGGTAATCACGAATCTAAAGCCTGCAATGGCAATAAGGACATATCTATCAATAATCACCCTAAATGTAAATGGACTGAATGCACCAATCAAAAGACACAGAGTAACAGAGTGGATAAAAAAGCAAGACCCATCTATATGCTGCTTACAAGAGACTCACCTTAAACCCAAAGATATACACAGACTAAAAGTGAAGGGATGGAAAAAAATATTTCAAGCAAACAACAAAGAGAAAAAAGCAGGTGTTGCAGTACTTGTATCAGATAAAATAGACTTCAAAA
>JAQQAC010016209.1:83975874-84003436 GCA_029783875.1 Phataginus tricuspis
GACACTAACAAATGGAAATGCATCCCATGCTCTTGGCTAGGAAGAATAAATATTGTCAAAATGGCTATACTACCTAAAGCAATCTACAGATTCAATGCAATCCCTGTCAAACTACCAACAGCTTTCTTCAATGAACTGGAACAAATAATTCTAAAATTCATATGGAACCAGAAAAGACCCCAAATAGCCAAAACAATCCTTAGAAGGAGGAATCAAACAGGGGGAATTACGCTCCCTGACTTCAAGCTCTACTACAAAGCCACAGTAATCAAGACAATTTGGTACTGGCACAAAAACAGACCCACAGACCAGTGGAACAGAATAGAAAATCCAAACATTAACCCAAACACCTACAGTCAATTAATATTTGATAAAGGAGCCCTGGATATACAATGGGGAGATGACAGCCTCTTCAGCAGCTGGTGTTGGAAAAACTGGACAGCTACATGTAAGAGAATGAAACTGGACAACTGTCTAACCCCATACACAAAGGTAAACTCAAGGTGGCTCAGAGACCTGAATGTAAATCATGAAACCATAAAACTCTTAGAAAAAAACATAGGCAAAAATCTCTTGGACATAAACATGAGCGACTTCTTCATGAACATATCCTTCCTGGCAAGGGAAACAAAAGCAAAAATGAACAAATGGGACTATATCAAGTTGAAAAGCTTCTGTACAGCAAAGGACACCATTAGTAGAACAAAAAGACATCCTACAATATGGGAAAATATATTCATAAATCATGTATCTGATAAGGGGTTGACATCCAAAATATACAAAGAACTCACGCACCTTAACAAACAAAAAGCAAATAACCCAATTAAGAAATGGGCACAGGACATGAATAGACACTTCTCTAAAGAAGAAATTCAGATGGCCAACAGGCACATGAAAAAATGCTCCACATCGCTAATCATCAGAGAAATGCAGATTAAAACCACAATGAGATATCACCTCACACCAGTGAGGATGGCCATCATCCAAAACACAGACAACAACAAATGTTGGTGAGGATGTGGAGAGAGGGGAACCTTCCTACATTGCTGGTGGGAATGCAAATTAGTTCAACCATTGTGGAAAGCAGTATGGAGGTTCCTCAAAAAACTCAAAATAGAAATACCATATGACCCAGGAATCCCACTCCTAGGAATTTACCCCAAGAATGCAGCAGCCCAGTTTCAAAAAGACAGATGCACCCCTATGTTTATTGCAGCACTATTTACAATAGCCAAGAAATGGAAGCAACCTAATTTCCCATCAGTAGATGAATGGATTAAGAAGATGTGGTACATATACACAATGGAATATTACTCAGCCATAAGAGAAAAACAAATCCTACCATTTGCAACAACATGGATGGAGCTGGAGGGTATTATGCTCAGTGACATAAGCCAGGCTGAAAAAGACAAGTACCAAATGATCTCACTCATATGTGGAGTATAAGAACAAAGAAAAAAAAAAACTGAAGGAACAAAACAGCAGCAGACTCACAGAACCCAAGAACGGAGTAATAGTTACCAAAGGGAAAGGGACTGGGGAAGAAGGGTGGGAATGGAGGGATAAGAGGGTCAAAGGGGCTTTACGATTGGCAGACATAGGGTGGGGGGGCACGGGGGGGACTGTAAAGCTCAGAGAAGACAAGTAGTGATTCTCATCTCACTACGCTGATGGACAGTGACTGTAATAGGGTTGGTGGGGGGGACCTGATGAAGGGGGTAGTTTAATCATCACAATATTGCTCATGTAATTGTAGGTTAATGATACTAAAATAAAATAAATTGTAAAAAAAAAACTCAATTAGTTGAAAAGTAAGTTTCTTAACATACTCATTAACAAACAATAACTCAACCCACCTCGGGGGCAGAGCAGGCAGTTTTGTTTCAAAGCTCCGAGACCAAGACACCGGTATCTCAAACAGGAATCAGAGCAGTAAATTTCTCGTTAAGTCTTAACATGTCTGCAAACCCAGCCCTTGTCACATTCCTGAAAAATCCTTAAAAAGGGGAACCCTAAACCTTTTAATGTGCTCCTCCGTCCAAGGTCGCCCACACTTTCTAAGTGAGTAACTTTAATAAAATTATTTCCCAACCTTTCAGCGCACTCCTCTCTCTCTGAGGTCACCTGCACTTTTTCTCTCTTTAAGTAACTTTAAATAAAACTTTTATTCTGCTTCACTACTGTGTCTCTGCCCTTCAATTATTTGTTGCGGTGGGGATAAGAACTGAGGATAATACACAACTC
Organism: Phataginus tricuspis; assembly: GCA_029783875.1. NCBI lineage: Eukaryota > Metazoa > Chordata > Mammalia > Pholidota > Manidae > Phataginus > Phataginus tricuspis. Next base: position 83,978,119 of record JAQQAC010016209.1, read on the forward strand.
TCCTCCCAACAGTAGTGATGCCAGTGTTCTTGTTTGTGGGGTTGAAGAATGAACTCAGCAAACACCCAAAGTAGGAGAGCCAGGGAGAGGCTTTTATTTAGAGATATAGTGAGAGGACAGAGCTCCTGGCTCATGCCAGGAGGGGACAAGAGAGCCCCTAGTGGTGCATTGTCTAGGGGATTTATAGGCAGTTGAGAGACAAAGAGCTAGGGATGCAGACCCAATAAATGTTCCCCAAATGCTTATCTTTGAAGAGACACTAAGTTTCTTATCACTCTTCTGGATTATTTTGCAGAGTTAACACAAGAAATTTACTGCTCTGATTATTTCCCATAATAGCAGCTTCTTGGTTTGGGAACACATTAATCAAGACTGTCTGTCCTGCTCCCAAGGTGGGCTGAGTTATTGTCTGTTATGTTAAGAAACCTATTTTTTTCTTTTTGGGTTTTAAAATGCAATCTTATCTTTAAGATGGAATCTTTCTTGTTTTTACTATGTTGTTTGTGGCTGGGCTCGCTTGCCATATTAATTCCCCAGATTATATATTACCTGATTAGGGGCTGGAGGAGGAAAAGCACCATCTGGGTAAAGTTAAAGACGATAAGCTGGGCCTTTTAGCAGACTAAAGTAAATTTTACAATAGCCTCATTTAATTGACACAATGGAGACATAGGCTATGCTGATGGAGACATGGGCTGTGCTGAGGTACTTTCTTATCTGGGGGATGTTCAAACATTCCAGGCCAAGTTACTCCTGGCTTTTTAGTTTTAATTACTCACACTGAAGAATGTTATATTCTTAGCTTGATATTTTACTTTAGAGAATTAATGTGACTGTGAATTTGCTTAATTGTTTAATACAGAGTTTTGGTAGGAGTCTTTTTCTGGAGGCCCTCACCCTACTCTGACTACACCCATGGTCCCTGTCTCAGTAGGACATAGGACCCCACAGAGTCTGAGGCCTAAACTGCCACTCCAGAGAGTGCTGAGCTGCTGGGCTGGCTTACCAGATTTTTATAGTCTATTCAGGAAAGGATGGAAGCACCTGGACAATATTTTTAGCCATTCCACATATTTTGAACACAATTCATTTCACCAAAGAAATATTTCCTACATCTCTTATGCTAATTAATGGAGCCTGTGACGCAAAGTTTCCTAAATTTAGGTTTTGTGGATAGAATTCAGTGGGGTCTGAGGACTTAGATGGGAAACAAATTATGTCTTTATTTTTATTAATTTCTAACTGTAGTCAACAAACTACAGTCTTATTAGCAGTACCTGCAACTTTGTCACCGACACATATCAAAGATATTTTCACCTCTCATTACAGCTCTTGCCAATATCTCAAAAGATAACTCCTCATCACTACTTCAAAATTATGGTGATGTCTTGCCAATGGGTTTCAGCCCCGGGCAAGTTCGCTATGGATTCAATGCAACCAAAGAAATTGCCAGCAGAACGTTCTTTGGGGTGAAAGGGTTTATTACCCGCCTTGTTCTCCCAGCGGTAGGTCGAGCACTAGCGTCTCTGCCTCTGCCCAGAGCACAGGGCCGAGCTCTCTATATAGCACAATAATAGCTTACTGCCTAAAGTTGTGGAAGCAATAGCTTAGCAACAAGCCAGTTACATCATCAGGTGGTTTAAGTTCAGTGAGGATCCTGGCCATAGGAACCCCAACTTCCCCACAGGCGATTATAAGACCTGCTGCTAGATCTTGTTATTTGTGGGGTTAATAAAGAAGCACACATTAATATATTCCAAAATTGTATCTTAAGGATGCAGCATTGATAATTGTGTTTGGACGTAACTGATTTTAATTGTAATCCTTTATCTTGGGTATTAAAAACATGACTCTGAAAAGGAACTACCAGTTAGCCAAAGGGGCCCAAGGCACAAAAAAGTTTACAAACTCCTGTTTTAGTACAGGTTCCAATAGGAAAATGTGAACGTCCTGGGGCATAGCTACCTTTGGGGTAAGGACACCTGGGTAGAATCTTTCAAATGCTAACTAATTGCCCCCAGAGTGGGGATTAAAGGTAATTTACAATGAATTGAATAAATCATTTATCAGTATGAAAAATTTTGCCTGTTCCTTCTCCACTTTAAAACAGATACTAAATCTACCCCTTTTCTACCTCCACTTCCACCAACCCTGGACCAGTTTTTCATAGACAGATGCACCATTTCATTAACTTATTGGTTCTATGAATCCAAGATGTCATGTTGTAAGACCCATGTCTTGCCAATGGGTTTCAGCCCCGGGCAAGTTCACTATGGATTCAGTGTGACCAAAGAAATTGACAGCAAACGTTCTTTGGGATGAAAGCATTTATGACCCAGCTTGTTCTCCTGGTGGTAGATCGAGCACTAGTGTCTGTACCTCCCCCCAGAGCACTGGGCTGAGCTCTCTATATAGTGTAATAATAGCTTATTGCCTAAAGGTGTGGAAGCGGTAGCCTAGCAACAGGCCAGTTACATCATCAGGTGGTTTAAGTTCAGCTAGGATCCTGGCCATAGGAACCCCAACATCCCCACAACCCATCATTCTTTTATGCACCAAGAAAAGAAAAATTACTCTCAATTAAATTATAACATACCATTAATGGTAAAATTCACCCCAACTTAAGAGGTCATAAAAAGTGTAGAAAGTACACATCTTAGAATAGATTAAATAAGGTATATTGCACAGCTGATACAAAATTGTTTTGAAGTAAACATAGATAATATAAAACATTGCACATATATAATATGACTGTGCAGGGAGTTAGGGTTTTATTTTAAATGTGATTGTGGGGAAGTTGGGGTTCCTATGGCCAGGATCCTCACTGAACTTAAACCACCTGATGATGCAACTGGCCTGTTGCTAGGCTACCGCTTCCACACCTTTAGGCAATAAGCTATTACTGTGCTATATAGAGAGCTCGGCCCAGTGCTCTGGGCAGAGGCAGAGACGCTAGTGCTCAACCTACCGCTGGGAGAACAAGCCGGATAATAAACCCTTTCACCCCAAAGAACGTTCTGCTGTCAATTTATTTGGTCGCACTGAATCCATAGCAAACTTGCCTGGGGCTGAAGCCCATTGGCAAGACAATTGGTGAAAGTCAGAAGGGTTCATTGTTGACCAAGGAAAAAGACAAGCTGCCCTTATGGGAGGGGTGCTTCAGTGGGCTGCCCCTGTGAATGGGGAAACAGTGGATCATCCCCCAATGGGTATGTCATCTGAGGTGGCTTGCCTCCTAGAGGACTGGGCCCCACCCCAGGACTGGAGGCAAGTGGAGGTGACACCTGAGGCAGTAGGGGTACCCTTGGTATAGTAAGCAGATTCTTTGAGAAGCAGAGTGCCTGTGAGGCAGCGGGGACTGTGGGTTGGCTGCTTCTCACAGTATTAAAAAGGTCTAGAGAGGAAATGGCGGCATGAGAACGCGAGCTGCAAACTTCTGTGGATTCCCTGAGGAAGGAAATGGCATTGATGCAAGAGGCAGCATGAGAACGTGAGCTGCAAACTTCTGTGGATTTCCTGAGAGGAGAAATGGCATTGATGCAAGAGGAGGTGGCATGAGAACATGACCTGCACACTTTTGTGGATTCCCTGAAGAAAGAGATGGCATTGATACAAAAGCACTGGCAGCAAGGTGCCATTGGAGACACAGCAGTGCTGCCAGGTGTTCTGAAGGAGGAAGAGGCCATCAAGGAAAAAGACGAACTCCTGAGGGAAGCACAGGCGGAGGTGGCACGAGAACCTCAGCTGCGAAGCATTGAGGTGAAGGTAAGAGACCTTCTGAAGACTGAGGTAGCATTGCTGCGAGGTACACTAGAAAAGGTAAAGGTTGTAGCAGAGGAGGCACTCAGGGGAGGGGAGAGAAAGGTGCCATCAGCCCCAGAATTGGAGGAGCTGCAGAAAGATGAAGGGGTGATGCCAGAGGCACTGGCGCCTCCTGTATTGAAAGCACGCCCAGTGGTTGTAAAGAAAATAAAGATCCAGCAGCCAAAAGTTCCCCAAGGAGAGGAGCAGCCCCCTCCCAGGTCATGGAGCGCTCTATGGTCCGCCTCTATACTCAGGCTGAGCTGGTGGATTTGGGCTCCCGGTTTAGGCAGAAGCCCTCAGAGTCAGTATCAGCTTGGCTCCTGCGTCTGTGGGACTTAGGGGTGGATGGAATTGTTCTGTCGGGGTCACATATGGGAAAGCTCTCTTCCCTGACAGTGCAGCCTGCCTTGAGGCAGCGATTACAAAATGCACATCAGACCCCAGGGAGTCACTCCCTCCTCGACTGGCTCATGGCTGCACTTCGTGCTGTGTGGCCCAATCCAGGTGATCTACCATCCTTTCCTGTTAGATGGAAGACATATGCTGAACTCCAACAGGTGCTATGAGAGCTAGGCATGAGAAATGCCATCTATAGTCCAGAGAATTATGGCCCAGATGAAGAGATTTTCACTACTGGGATGAGAAATATTGTACTTCAAATGGCTCCTACATCCCTCTTTGGGTGTCTAGTGCCCATTCTTTCCCCTCACTTAGGACATCCCATAAGCGAGGTGACACGTACAGTAGCATACTTAGGAGAGGCTGAAGCAATGAGAATCTGGAAAGAAATAAGACCTGTTGCTCACAAGAAGAATTTACAGGGCCCCATGAAGGTTACGAGGAACCAGATGTGGGTTGATTTAATATGGGCAGGAGCAGATGGAAGGAAATTAGATGGGAAGTCAAATAGGATCTTACTAGAGCTACGGCAACAGCTGAAACCAGAGCAGCAGTTCCAGCCATTAAGACCAAAGAGGCAGAGGTCAGAGACAGAGCCACGAGTCTGGCCTGTGTGTTTGCAAGACTTCCTGCTGGAAAGCGAGTCAACCTCAGTTGAGCCCACACAGGAAGGTGATTGGGGAACACGGTTTGACTGAGGGGAAGGTCAAGGTATCTGCTCTGAGGGACCAGGGGGGACCGGAGACCACATGTTGAAATAGCTATCCATTGGTCCCCAGTGAACATACAATGTGTCGTGGCTCTGGTGGACACTGGGGCTGAATGTTCACTGATTCATGGTAACCCTGAGTGGTTCCCCGGGACCCCCACTATCATAGATGGATATGGGTGGAAGGCTGTCAGAGTGAAAAAAGCCCAAATTCCTTTGGGAATAGGGCATCTACCCACTAAAGAGTATGCCATGTATATATCTCCTATCCCTGAGTATATTTTGGGGGATTGATATCCTGAAGAGTCTGTGGTTGTGGACCACTGCAGGTGAGTTCAGACTGAGAGTACGTGTGGTGAAGGCAGTTCTGAGGGGACATGCTAGGCACCCATCCATAGCTTTGCCTGTACCTTGGTGGGTGACTAATACCAAACAGTACAAACTGCCTGGGGGGGCATAAAGAGATTGGAGAAACTCTCCAGGAGCTGGAAAAGGTGGTTATTATAAAGCCCACCCATAGTCCATTCAATTCCCCAGTGTGGCCAGTGAAAAAGCCAGATGGCTCCTGGCGTATGACTGTGGATTACAGAGAACCGAATAAGGTCATACCCCCTATGCATGCTGCTGTCCCCTCTACTACAGGCTTGATGGATACTCTCAGCCTTGAACTAGGAACATATCATTATGTGGTAGATCTTGCTAATGCCTTCTTTTCCATTAACATTGAGCAGGAAAGTCAGATACCAATAGTCTGCGGGGATGGTCAGTCCGCTTATGGACCGTGCTATGACGTTTGAATGAGAGACCCCGAAAGGGAGCCCTGAGCCCCATAGACATGTTAACACGTGGCAGCCTCCCCTATACAACTGCAAGTGCAAACCAAGGAAGAATCTCTGAAGCCAAGGCTCAGCCACCAGAATAACATCTTGCTGCCAGCACCAACTGCACAGAATCCCAGAGACTCCATTGAGTGGACATGGCCTTGGACCTTTTGACACATGGACCAACGATGGCTAGCTTTCCTGCCACCTTGGGGACAAGGCCTGGAAGCTGGCCTCCTGTGTATTCCTGGAATAACAACAGAGTGACCCCAAAGGTCACAGTAGTATATCCTGAATGGCCAGAAGGTAAGAGCATCTTTCCGGGGTGTTTTGATTTATCATTATGGCCAGTGCATGCACCTCCAGTAGCACTATATATAGACCCTTCAGCAACCCCCATGGGGAGAAGAGTAAAAGTATGGTATACTACACCTGGAAGGGACCCCCTTCCTGCTACAGTCCTATCACAGGACCACTCTCTTGCATGCATCCTACCTCATGGACAAGATTTGCCTATGTTGGTGGCATTAAAACATGTGTCTTATTGCCCCTAAAGTCTTTGTTATTAAGAACCTCCTCTGGCTTGAGGATTATTATAATTTTTGTTACCTGTATCTTAATTTTTATCTCTAAGTTGTTGTTATCCTCTGCTGCTGTTGTGGAATCTGGTTACAGTGCTCCAGCTTTCTCGCACAGGGACCATTGCAGAAGATGGAAAGCATATAGATTGTAAGGTGAGAATCCTGGAGGGGTGGAGTGTGGGGAAGTTGGGGTTCCAATGGCCAGGATCCTCACTGAACTTAAACCACCTGATGATGTAACTGGCCTGTTGCTAGGCTACTGCTTCCACACCTTCAGGCAATAAGCTATTACTGTGCTATATAGAGAGCTCGGCCCTGTGCTCTGGGCGGAGACAGAGACGCTAGTGCTCGACCTATTGCCGAAAGAACAAGCTGGGTAATAAACCCTTTCACCCCAAAGAACGTTCTGCTGTCAATTTCTTTGGTCGCATTGTATCCATAGGGAACTTGCCTGGGGCTGAAACCCATTGGCAAGACAGTGATGGAAAGCAGTTTTGAGCAGGGAAGAGATGGGATCTGGTTTACTTTTTTTTTTAGTAAGTATACTCAGACAGTGGTGCAAAAAACAGATCACTGAAGAGGGGGATGAGACCACAGTGGCTTGGTTTAGGCTCAGGGCAGTGGAGATAGGAAGAAAGGGTGGATTTAGAATATATTTTGAACAGCAGGAAATCAGCAAGGTTCCGATTGACATACAATTTATACAATTCATTGAGCACAAAGAAAACATTGCTACAATATCTAAATAATTCCCAGAATTATTAACTGTTGTTTGGCATTTATTAAGTCAGTACTGCTGAGTCTCCTGATTTCCAGAAGCTCTGCAATCCCTCATTAGCTGCAGCTAGTTCCACCTCCAGGTGCCAGTATTTCACTTCATTGTAAAGGAGAAAGCAGCTTTTCAAATTCAGTCATTCACACTAGGGCACGAATGGCTGCCAATAGCCCCTCGTGTGCGTCTTCATCAGGGACACTGACATTTTTACATAGGTGCTTTAAAATACCAAGTACTTGTATTAATCTGCTTGTGCTGTCTTAAAATAACACAGGCTGGGTGGTTAAACAACAGAACCTTATTTTGTCACAGTTCTGGAGGCTAGAAGTCCAAGATCAAGGCATCAGCTCGTTAGTTTCTGGTGAGAGCTCGCTTTCTGGCTTGCAGACTGCCACTTTCTCTCTGTGTCCTCACATGGTCTTTCCTCTGTGTGCACGGAGAAGAGGAGGGAGAGAGAGAGAGAAGGAGGGAAGGAAGGGATAGACGGTGAGAAGAAAAGGAGAGAGGGAGGGAGAGAGGGAGAGCTCTGATATCTCTTCTTCCTCTTATATGGACACCAGCCCTATCTGATGAAGGTCCCATCCTTATGACCTCTTAACCTTTATTACCTACTTACATGCCCCATCTCCAGTACAGTTAGTGCTTTGGGAGTTACAGCTTCAACATATGGATTGGAGGGCACACCATTCATTCCAGAAGCACCACACTACAGAATATATACTATGGAAATAATTTAAGGCCCAGGAAAAAATATGAATAAAGCTCTTAATTAATGCTTTAGCTACAGTGGCAATTTAAAAAAAAAGGAAAGAAAGAAAGAAAAGGAAACAATCTAAACGCTCAATAGTAGAGAATAGTCAAATCACTTATATGTCTTGCCAATGGATTTCAGCCCTGGGCAAGTTCACTATGATTTCAATGAGACCCAAAAATGGCAATGGAACATTCTTAGGGTGAAAGGGTTTAAACCCAACTTTATTCCTATGGTGGCTGGTCAATCACTAGAATCCTGTCACTCGGAGCAAATCTGCATGCAGCAAGCTGGTCTCTGCCTCTGGGCCTCTCTGCCCCCACAGCCATCTCAGTCTCTGTCCTCGGTGCTGCCACAACTCCAGCCTCTGCTCTCCTGCACCCGTGCAGCCCAGAGCACTGGGCAGAGCTCTTTATATAGAGTCAATAACAACGTATTGCCCACAAATGTGAGTGAGCCGATCAACCAGGGCCAGGTGAGTGAGAATCCTGGCCACAGGAGCCTTCACTTTATCCATAATATATCTACACAGTGGAACACTACACAGCTATTTAAAATAATATAACAGGAAAACGTGTATGCTTTGAAGCTGTGGATAAAATGAGAGATCCTGTGGCCAGGATTCTCACCTGGCCCTGGTTGACTAGCTCACTACACACCTGTGGGCAACACATGGCTGTTGACTCTATATAAAGAGCTCCACCCAGTGCTCTGGGTGTGACATGGTGGCACAGCTGCAAGGCTGCAGGAGAGCAGAGCAGAGGCTGGAGTGGTGACAGCGCCAAGGACAGAGTCCCAGAGGATGGCTGTGTGGGACGACTGTGCAGGCAGAGAGGCCCAGAGAACGGCTGTGTGGACAGAGGGGCCCAGAGGACACAGCGCCAAAGACAGAGGGGCCCAGAGGCAGGGACCAGCTTGCTGCATGCAGACTCGCTCTGAGTGAACAGAATTTTAGTGACTGACCTGCCACCGTAGAAATAAAGTTGGGTATAACCCTTTCACCCCAAGAACGTTTTGCTGTCAATTTCTTTGGTCACATTGAATCCATAGCAAACTTGCCTGGGGCTGAAACCCATTGGCAAGACAGAAGCTAATGGAGAAAAGAAACTGAGATATCAGTATAATTACAAGTATGTAAAATTTGGCATGTAAAACGCCTGAAAGAAAATATAGCAAAATATTAAATATGGCTATTGATAAGCAGTGAGTTTCTTTGTGATTTATTTTTGGTATTCGGAACTTTCTAAGTTTTTATAATGGGCATGCCCTGCTTTTATATTAATTTCTTTTATAATAAATTACTATTTTTGTTTTTATCAAACTTATACATTATCATAGTTTGCAGAGTTAAATATTTATACAAGTTTTGTTATGAACACAGTGTTTTCTTTCCCCTTCCCCATAATATCCAACTCCCCAGAGGAAGAGCTTTCAATTCTTTTAGTTGATTGTTTTGCTACTTACCTTGGTACTCTAAATAACACTATTTTATTGCTGCTTCTTGACTATTAAAGTCTTGACATTGTCTATTGACATATCTACACACAACTTGCCCCCTACCTCACCCAAGGACCCTTCCTCTCCCTATAATCTTCCAATGTAGTCATATCATAATTTTGGTTAGACCACTCTTCCATGATTACGGTATGAGAGTCTGAGAGGCTTCCTAGCAGCAAGAGGGCTGCTGAATGGGTGGGGTTTGCATGAAGCTTGCTGTACGGGACAAGGGAGAGCTGGACAAGGTTGTCTGAGTGCGCTCTGCCAAGCAGGTTGGTAACTTTGAGGAGCTTCATCCCCCTGAATGGCTGTTCAGCTCCAAGCCCCCCCACTGTGACACGCAGCCTGCCAAGCCTTCCTTCTAGCCTGACAGCACCGGCTCACAAGCCTGAAGTCACTGTGCTGGCATCATGCCAGCGAGAGGGAGGCCCTGCCTATGTCAGCTAGAGACGCAGAGCACAGAGGCTTACACCTGTGTGCTCGGCCCACTGGCTCTGATACTGGAGACAGGCACCACAGACAGGAAGCAGGAAACAGATCTTTCCTCCCCCAGGCACCAGCTCCATTCCCCAATGACCCCCAACCTCACTCTAGGGGGTGAGCAGCTCCAGAGACTGGATATTCTGGGCACTACAGGGCACCACATAGAAATATGAAATGTCAAAAGAACCTAGTTCAGACAAAAATCTCACAAACCCCAGAAAAAGAACCAAATGAAACTGAAATCAGCAATCGTCCTGAAAGACAGTTCAAAATAAAAATCATAAATGTGCTTATGGAGGTACAGAAAAATATTCAAGAACTCAGGAACGAATTTAAGATGGAGATTCAATCATTAAGAAATTCCGTATCTGAAATGAAATATACAATGGAGGGTTTTGAAAGCAGATTAGATGTAGTAGAAAAGAAGGTAAGTGGAACAGAAATTAGAGAAGTGGAATACAAAGAAGCTGAGGCACAGAGAGAAAAAAGGATCTCTAAGAATGAAAGAATATTAAGAGAACAGTGTGACCAATACAAACAGAACAATATTCACATAATAGGGGTACCAGAAGAAGAAGAGAGAGAAAAAGGGATAGAAAGTGTCATTGAGGAGGTAATTGATGAAAACTTCCCCAATGTGGGGAAGGAAATAGTCTCTCAAGCCATGGAGGTGCACAGATCTCCCAACACAAGGGACCCAAGGAAGACAATATCAAGACATATAATAATTAAAATGGCAAAGATCTCCACATTGCTAATCATCAGAGAAATGCAGATTAAAACCACAATGAGATACTACCTCACACTAGTGAGGATGGCCAACATACAAAACACAAACAACAACAAATGTTGGCGAGGATGTGGAGAAAAGGGAACCCTGCTACACTGCTGGTGGGAATGCAAATTAGTTCAACCATTGTGGAAAGCAGTATGGAGGTTCCTCAAAAAACTCAAAATAGAAATACCATTTGACCCAGGAATCCCACTCCTAGGAATTTACCCTAAGAATGCAGCAGCCCAATTTGAAAAAGACAGATGCACCCCTATGTTTATCGCAGCACTATTTACAATAGTCAAGAAATGGAAGCAACCTAAGTGTCCATCAGTAGATGAATGGATAAAGAAGATGTGGTACATATACACAATGGAATATTATTCAGCCATAAGAAGAAAACAAATCCTACCATTTGCAACAACATGGATGGAGCTAGAGGGTATTATGCTTAGTGAAATAAGCCAAGCAGAAAAAGACAAATATCAAATGATTTCACTCATACGTGGAGTATAAGAACAAAGAAAAAAACTGAAGGAACAAAACAGCAGCAGACTCACAGAACCCAAGAATGGACTAATAGTTACCAAAGGGAAAGGGACTTGGGAGGATGGGTGGGAAGGGAGGGACAAGGGGGAAAAAGGGGCAGTACGATTAACAGACGTAATGTTGGGGGGGCGCGGGTAGGGCTGCACAAATCCAAGAAGATAAGTAATGATTCTATAGAATCTCACTATGCTGATGGACAGTGATGTGACTGTAATGGGGTTGGTGGGGGGGACCTGATGAAGGGGGTAGTTTAACAACCATAATATTGCACATGTAATTGTAGATTAATGATAGCAAAATAAATTATTTAAAAAATAATAAAAATAAAATGGCAAAGATCAAGGTTAAAGACAGACTTTTAAAAGCAACTAGAGAGAGAAAAAAGATCACATACAAAGGAAAACCTATCAGGCTATCATCAGATTTCTCAACAGAAACCTTACAAGCCAAAAGGGAGTGGCATGATATATTTACTGCAATGAAGGAGAAAGGCCTCACACCAATAATACTCTACCCAGCAAGGTTATCACTTAAATTTGAAGGAGGGATTAAACAATTTTCAGATAAGCAAAAGCTGAGAGAATTTACCTCCCACAAACCACCTCTACAGTGCATTTTGGAGGGACTTCTATAGATGGAAGTATTCCTAAGGCTAAATAGATGTCACCCAAGGGATAGACAAAGAGTACAGAATATGATTCATAACATACAAAGAATGGAGGAGGAAGAAAAAGAAAGGGAAAAAAAGAACTTTTAGGTTGTGTTTGTAATAGCATACAAAGTGAGTTAAGTTAGACTGTTAGATAGTAAACCCTTCATCAGTTAACTCCATGTCCTCTCCATATGTTCAGGTATATCAGGTATCTTCAAGATATCTCTCCTGAAGCCTTCTGACTTGTATGAGCTAGCTGCCCTCTATTCTTTCCTGTCATCCTTGAATCTCCCTTCACCCTCATTCTGGAGCTTTCCTTTTTCCTCTTTCTTATGCTGGATCCTCTCATTAATCCAAGTCTTTCCTCTTTCCTGATTTAAAACTCTTGTTTTAACCAAGAAGTGGTCAAATATTTGAGACTTTGTTTTTCTGAAAATATCTTTATTCTACCTCCTACTTGACTAGTAGGTTGACTGGGTACAGAACTTTCAGTTGAAAATAAATTATTCTTCAGAATTTAAAGGTATTTTCAATCATGTCCTTGTTTCCAGTTTTGATATTGAGAAATCCAAAGCCGTTCTGATTCCCGATCCATTCTATGTGACCTGTTTTATCTCTGGGAGCTTGTAGGACCTTATACTTTCAATGTTGAGAAATTTTATGAAGATGTGTCTTAGTGTGGGTCAATTTTCATCAGTCACAGAATCTTTCAACTTGGAAACTCATGGCCTTCAGTTTTGGAGAAATTTCTGGAATTAAGATATTACAATCTTATTCCCTTCATTTTCTCTTCTCCTAACTATAACTCCTATTATTCAGATATTGGACCTAGTGGACAACTCTCCTAATTTTGTAATATTCTTTCTCCTGTTCCAATCTTCTTGCTCTCCTTTCTGGAAGATACCTTCAACTTTACTTTCTACATTTCTATTGATTTTTTTCTGCTGTTATATTTTTATTTCCAAAGAGCTCTTTTTTATTCTGATTGTTCCTTTAAAAAAATAACCCATTCTTGTTTATGTCTTCTTTTTTTATCTCTAGAGAAACTAACAATAGTTTTTTTGGGGGGGATTGGTATCATTAATATACAATTACATGAGCAACATTGTAGTTACTAGATTCCCCCCATTATCAAGTCCTCTGCACATACCCCATTGCAGTCACTGTCCATCAGTGTAGTAAGATGCTATAGAATCACTACTTGTCTTCTCTGTGCTGTACTGCCTTCCCCGTGCCCTCCCACTACATTATGTGTGCTAATCGTAATGCCCCTTATTCCCCTTCTCCCTCCGTTCCCTGCCCCCAGTCCCTTTCCCTTTGGCAACTGTTAGTCAATTCTTGGGTTCTGTGAATCTGCTGCTGTTTTGTTCCTTCAATTTTTGCTTTGTTCTTATACTGCACAGATGAATGAAATCATTTGGTACTTGTCTTTCTCTGCCTGGCTTATTTCACTGAGCATAATACCCTCTAGCTCCATCCATACTGTTGCAAATGGTAGGATTTGTTTTCTTCTTATGGCTGAATAATACTCCATTGTGTATATGTACCACATCTTTATCCATTCATCTACTGATGGACATTTAGGTTGCTAAGACTTCTTGGCTATTGTAAATAGTGCTGCAATAAACATAGAGGTGCATATGTCTTTTTGAAACTGGGCTGCTGCATTCTTAGGGTAAATTCCTAGGAGTGGAATTCCTGAGTCAAATGGTATTTCTATTTTTAGTTTTTTGAGGAACCTCCATACTGCTTTCCACAATGGTTACTAACAATAGTTTTAAAAAATATTTTATTTATTTTATTCTCCCTATGTAGCAGACCCCTGGTGTATATTACTTCTGATTCTCTGTATACACCATTTAGCCCAGCCATTGCTGTGGCAGCCAGCTCTTTGCAGAAGTCATCTGACAGTGCCTCACCTTAGCTGTACCAGGATTGATTTATGTCCTAGGGCTCTTCTGACCTACAGAGGCATTGTTGCCAGGCAGTCCCTCCTGAGGAGGTCTCTGCTGCTGGCTCTTGATTCTGCTGGGAACGAATTTGAGAACAGGTTGGACAAGTGTAGGTAAGGAAGGAATTCATTAAAGTGAGAGTAGTAGCAAATGTCAGAGTTGCAGAGTGCCAGGAAAAGTGGCTCTTTTATTTGTGCAGCCATGCAGTCAGTAGAAAGCAAGGGAGAACAGAGGAGGGAAGGCGTGTTGATTGAACTCGTGCTCAGTGTAGGGCAAATCCCTTCAACTCCTAAAGCCAATAGCATCTGGTACCCAGTGTCCACTTGAATCTGAGTGGCAAAAGAACTAAGCCCCTACCACCCCAGGATTTAGGAGAGCCATGGAGCACTGGATGGGGTGAGATTATGTTCTGAGAACTTCCAAAAGCAAGGACAGGAGACTTTTGGGCAGGCCACCAAAGAGCATGATTGTACGGCTGCAGTTCCTTATGGGTCACCCATGCGATGGGAACTTGCAAGCCCAAATCAGAGACCTCAGTAGCCTTTCCCTACTTGTATGAAGTAAAATGGAGAGAGAGAAGACTTGTGCTTAATACTAGAAAATTGAATGAAGTAGCAAAGTAGCACAGACACCAACAGGAAAGGGGTCTCTTATTAACCTCCTGACAGGCTTGGAAGAACTCGGAGACAAATACAATAAGCTGAGCCACAAGAAGTTTTTATTTAAAGCAAAGTACACACTCAAAGAAATGGGAGTGCAGGCAGCCTCAGAGGAGAGGTGCACTTTCAAGGCTTAGGAGTTGCATTTTTATGGATTTCAAGAATGGGGTAAAGAGCCAGTGGAGTGTAAGCTGATGTATGGTCTCATGATGTCTATCTCCAGTGGTAGAGACATTATGTCACCAACCATGGTCAGTCCTCTAGATAATCTATAAGATAAACTTAACACAAGGAATTTATTAGTCCTGTTCTTCTCCAAGATAATGGTTACCCTCAAGCAGTGTAAACATATGATTTAGAACTGCTCACCCAGCCTTAAGACAGGTTGGTTGTTGGTTAATCACCATAAAATATGTTAGGAATCTTTCCTTCTAACTCCTTGGTTTTTTAAAAATGGAATCTTAGCCTTAAGATGGAGTCCCTCCTGTTCTTACTATACTATTTATATCTTGGCATTCTTCACCATTGGTAGGAAAAATTAATCATGATGCTTGTCCCATGCCCCTGCCCTCCCTCAGAATGAGTGGGGGTATCAGCTCTGCACTGCAGCATATGTACACTGGAAGTGCTGGCCAATTGACATCCTTGGCTAATGAGGGGTAGGACCCAGTGGATAAAACTCTCCCTTTTCATACCTCAGGAGGATAATTCTAAGGTAGGTTCAACACAGTTCTTGAGAAGGTACTGGCAATATCGAACCCTGGTTGCCAACAGCAGTGACAGACTTGATAATACCTCCTTTCCTTCCTTCTCTGTTTTACTTTCCCAGTTCCCTCACTCTTGTTTCCTGGGATTTCTTCCCAAAATAAGCCACTTGCAGGTAAGCCTTTGCCTCCAACTGTGCTTTTGGGTAGAGGAAATGGGCAGAGAAACCCTGCATTATCCATTCTTGCTATGTTTATTTTGGTTTCCATCTTTCATATTAAAGACTTTCTTCAGATGTGTAGTGATCTGTGGCCATCTGATCATAACTAACAACGGAGAACTAAAAAACTGGTTGGAAGTTCAAAGCCCTGTAGTTGGTGCTTGTCAACCATGACCTTCACTGTAGCATAATCTAGTTGGGCCATTTCACTGGGGAACACTTGACATCAACATATTTAGATCTTTCTTCTTGGGCTCTTCTAATTATTCCAAAGAGAGTCTTCCAATCTCCTGTCTTGAGGATACATACTCACCTGGCCAACAGCTTTCTGGAAACTGAGTGGGGAAGAGGGCTTAAAGGTATCAGCATCCAGTTTGTAAACAGTCACTTAATCTTACTATTTCTGGTTGGATACCCTGTGGACTATTGTATCTAATGCTCCTCCTGTCCAGAGATTCTTGGTTTTACCTTTTCCAGAAAATATGTCTCCAATCATTTGCTAGGGAAAAGGACAGTTCCCATAAGCATGGAATGAGGGAAGGATTCTGGGGATCTGTTTCTTAGACTTTCAACCAATCCTCCTGTTTTTAGCCCCACTTTTCATTCCCACTTTCAAAAGTGCTGCCAATTCCTGAGCCCTTCTGGGTGGCAGTGCAGTGTAAATTGTTTTTTTCTCACTATTGTTATAAGGTTCAGCTTTCTCAGATCTGCTGAGTAAATTACATACTTCATCATTTGCTTTCCAGCTTTCAAAATAATATTGATGCTATCTTTTTTCCTATTCTCTTGGTTCTTCTGGGTTATGCCTTTTAAAAAATACCTTCTCTGTCATTTTTTATATAGTGTACACACATATTCTGGATGCTAATCCTTTTAATTTTGTTGCTATTTTGTGAGGCTTAAGGGTTTTCCTACACTGTCATTTAAATGGGCTTGGTGAAGGAATAAAAACAAATTCCTATCTTCAACCTGCCACCTTCAAGGAGAAAAACGCATTGCTTCTGTAATTTGAAATACATCCTATTTTCACATATGAGTGAAATTTTTCAGAAGAATAAAAGTCTAGTGGAAAATATCTTTTGGGCTCTGGAATCTTCCCAGAACCCTTTGCATTGCACCTTGTAGACCACCACTGAAACAGCAAGTCAGCTTTGAGAAAAAGCTTTCATGAGTTGCAGGTACCTAGCATGTGTCATGGATAGAAATAACTGATAGGATGTTGTGAAAAATTGCTTTTCTATCAGAAAATGCTTTCAGTTCCTCTTTCAGCTTGCTAAGTCAGGGTTTCTGCACAGGCTGAATAAATGAAGCTTGTATGGCATGATTTCAGGAAAAGGTCTCATTATCAAGTTTGTACCCTCCCTTCATCCTACCATTGTCACCTTCCATGGTGCCTGAAATCCTTTTAGACAAAGACAGAGCCTTTGTTTTCAGTCAGAGTACAGACTCTATGGGAGAGGAATGTAGTGATATATGGTTATAAGAAGCTGTTGATGGGTGCATCACTACCAGGGTATTTGAGGTCAGAGGTCAGAGAGGGCACCTTGAAGAAGGGCTGGGAGGACAAGATTGAAGGGAGGCCTAGAAAAGGAAACCTGGGAACATTGGTAATGAACATTTCCTACTTCACATTGTTGCCAAAAGTGAGGGTGGGCAGAGCCTGAGCCTGTGATTTTTTTGGAAAACACTTTTGTCACACTTGGGAAAAGTCAACATTTCAGTTTTCATGCCTGCTGACCTGCCTCAAGATGGCAAAAGTTCCAAGGAGACACCTGGAGAGGCAGTAATGCAAGTGAAGGCACATGCCCCCAATGAAAGAAATATCAAAAACAACAATAACTGTTTGTCTCTTGGGTGCCTCCAATAGGTTTATTTCAAAGTTGATAATAATGAACTGAAAACAAGTACTTCAGGGAAGTATAAAGATACACATCGAATATTCCATTCTGCCTTTTTTGTAGTGAGTTATGCCATCGCTCACAGGGGCACAGGCAAGATCACATGGTATAGGCAGCAGACAATGTGGACCTATTTGCAATCAGGCTGTCAGGGCTGTTTACCATGTTTCAGAACCTTCCTCAGCCCCAAGCAGCTTGAGAAGTGGCTCATAACAAGCCAAGCTTTACCACATTCCTTCATTCCTCATTACTGCCAGGCAACCCATTTGTTTTGACCACAGGGTATGTAATAGGGGAAAATAATAGGATGCAAGCTCTGGTATCTATCTGTGGGATGAGTGGTGAGGGAAGTGAAGCCTCTCCCATGCTGTGAAGGCCAGAGTTACCAGTTTGATCCCCACTGGCTCTGGGGAGAGATAGAAAGAGCCATGAACTCTCACATATTGCTGGCTGGAATGCAAAATGATGAGTCCCTATGGAGCAGAATTTATTACTCTCTAGTAAATTTACATATGCATAAAGCAATCTCACCTCCCAGAATCTAATCCAAAGACATACTGAAAAAAAAACCACAAAATGACATGTCCAGTGTTGTTTAATGTGACATTATTTGTAATATCCAAAGACTAAAAGACACCCACCACATCCACATGGTGGAATAATATACAGCTATAAAAAGAGATGATGATAATCTTCATATACTGACAGAGAATGAGCTGCAGGATATTCTAAGTGATAAAAAGCAAAGTAGAAAACAGTATGCTACCTTTTGTGTGCAAAAGGGGAAAAGTACATAAAAACACAGACACATACACACAATGCACACACACATATTTGCTTATATTTTTCAACAAGAAACATCAAAAGTATAAGCCAAACTCTAAAAAAAACTGAAGGAAAGAGAGAAGAGAGTACAGCGATAGGGATGGAAACTAAATTTCTCTGAAGGTACCTTGTTACCTAGTTTTGACTTTGGAGGCATAATTAATCATAAATTCAATCAAAAAGAAAATAAAAAGCAATCCTTAAAAACAGAAAACAAACTGAAATAAATGAACCTCACTATATATCAGCTTGGTAGCATAATCATACAAAGAAGGGAATAACTTCAAGTGACTTTAAAACACAGCACTTTGGCTGGACATCCTTAGTGATACATGGTCAAAGGACAACATGAACCATAAAGAAATCTTAAACTGCTTTCAGTAGTTGTCCTATAAATAGTAATATTGGCCTTATTGTCTTAACATGATTATTGGTTCTTTAGAAGTATGAGTTTAATGTGGTTAAAAACCAGGATTTTCAGGGTCAAAGAAAAAAGATCTAAGTACAAAATAATGAAGTTAGATACAACCTCTTACTACTACATTTTAATTGAAAATATCGTATGAACTCATGATATTTTTCGCTTATAAAAATGTTTTCTTGCCCTTTTCACTGAAAAGCCTAGATGCAATGGCAAATCAACAGCAACCCATAACCCTTAACAAACAGCCAGGCTGTGCTCTTTAAATCCCATTTCCCACCAGAAGGAACCAGAGTCCTTTGGAGAAATGGTCATCCAGGTCTGAGTCAGTAAATGTACAAGATGAGCCTGATATATCTTGTCCAGAATGCCAGGAAGCTACCACAGATTACTTGAATTCTCCCAAAAGGACAATGAGCCATTCTGAAGGGGATTCCACAGGCCAGTGATGGGAGACGCTGTGCCTACAAAGACAGGAAGGGGCATCTAGTTTTAGCTCAGGCCTGTGAAGAGCTTGGCAGCGGAACTGCCATCCATATCAAAGATAAAACCAAGATGACTGAAAATGGCAAAGCAGGTAATTCTAGGGCTCTGTCCTTCAGCAAAAGCACCCAATGACCTGGAAAACAGCCAGAGTTCAACTTTCTAGGAACTCTGGAATCTAGTCAAAAATGTATATTAACCAAGGAAAAGCGTGATGAAGACAGAGGCAGCTGTACTGCAGTAGGAGAGGATAGTGGCCCCTTAAATCGCCTGCTTGCCATCATCCTTCGCTCACCAGAGTGGCGCAGCTGTGAAGATGGCTGTGCCTACTCCTGGGGCAGGCTGCTGTCGCCAGAGGAAACACTGTGGACCTTAGTCTTAAATCATAGCAAATGTGTACTTTGGCCTGTCCAGTGGTCCCCTGAAGGAACGCCATCAGGAGGGCTTGCTTGTTTTACCCCATTTCAAGTGTTTCAAGGGCTGAGGCAGCTTCTTTGGTGGTTTTTGCCCAAAGCATTTCTAGGCAGAGGTGTTGGTGGCAAGGGATATAAAACAAGCAATAAACAGACTGAAAAGCGTGGGAGGAAAGAGGTTGGGAAAGAGGAGATACTTGGGGAAACGGGGGCTTTTAAAAGGGCTTGTGTATACCAAGGAAACAAGAAAGCCATGCATATGAGCAGGACTGAACATATGCTCTGAAAAGGCCTGAGAGGATCCTAAGCTGTCACCAATGGCTGATCTTTGGAAGTGAAGGGTGATGCATAGTTGTAAACACCCTAGCTAAGCAGTGAAGGACTATCCTAAAAGAAAGCCAGTTTATAAAGTTTGGCAGAGTATTACTTACTTTTTCTTTCCTTCTTTTTTTCATTCCAGGCTCTGTTAACGGAAAGCTCTGTTAAAACACTGGCTGATCACTAAGCTTATGGAACACAGACTTCAGTAGCCACACATGAAAAACAACACAGGCTTTAAAGAAAAGTCACTAAATGAATTAACAACAATAATCCACAACAAGCAGCATCACACTCTGGGGAGAAAGAAGGATCTGACTTCCAGAATTCCAACTTGCAGTATTCAAAATATCTAGTTTTCAACAAAAAATTATGAAGCATGGAAAGAAGCAAGAAAGTATGGCCCACATATAGGAAAAAAGAAGTTAACAGGCACTGCTCCTGAGAAAGCCTGGGCAGTGGATTTATTAGATAAAGACTTTAAATCAGGTATCTTAACTATATTTAAAGAGCTAAAGGACACCATGGATAAAAAGCTAAAGGAAATCAGAACAATGTCTCACCAAATAGGTAATATGAAATAAAAAGACAGAAATAATAAAAAAGAACCAAATAGATATTCTGGAGCTGAAGAATAAAATAACTGAACAGAAAAATTCACTAGGGGGTTTTAACAACTGACTTGAGCACAGAAGAAAAGACGAGCGAACGTGATTATCCAGTCTGAGAAAGAAAAAAGAATGAAGAAAAATGAACAGAACCTAAGAGACTTGCAGAATATCATCAAGCACACCAACAATATGCATAATGGGAATCATGGAAGGAAAGGAGGAGAGAAACAGGTAGTTCTATGGACTGAATTATGTCCCCATCCAAATTCATATGTTAAAGCCTCAACACCCAGCTCAGAATGTAACCATATTTGGAGATAAGGTCTTTGCAAGTGAAGAGAGTATTTTGCCTCATAGATCAATGAAACAGAATAGAGAGCCCAGATGTTAACCCATGGTCAATTAATCTATGACAAAGGAGGCAAGCATATACAATGAGGAAAAGATAGTATCTTCAATAAATGGGGCTGGGAAAACTAGATAGTACACACAAAAGTATGAAGCTGGACCACTTTATTATACCATATACAGAAATAAACTCAAAACGGATTAGAGACCTAAATTAACACCTGAAACCATAAAACGTATATGATTTAAAATAAAAATGCATCAAACATGGCAAAACTGGACAGCTACATGCAAGAGAACGAAACTGGATCATTGTCTAACCCCATACACAACAGTAAATTCAAAATGGATCAAAGACATGAATGTAAGTCATAAAACCATAAAACTCTTAGAAAAAACATAGGCAAAAATCTCTTGGACATAAACATGAGCAACTTCTTCATGAACATATCTCCCCGGGCAAGGGAAACAAAAGCAAAAATGAACAAGTGGGACTATATCAAACTAAAAAGCTTCTGTACAGCAAAGGATACCATCAGTAGAACAAAAAGACATCCTACAGTATGGGAGAATATATTCATAAATGACATATCTGATAAAGGGTTGACATCCAAATTAAATAAAGAGCTCATGTACCTCAACAAACAAAAAGCAGATAAACCAATTAAAAATAGGCAGAGGAGCTGAACACACAGTTCTCCAAAGAAGAAATTCAGATGGCCAACAGGCACATGAAAAGATGCTCCACATCACTAATCATCAGAGAAATGCAAATTAAAACCACAATGAGATATCACCTCACACCAGTTAGGATGGCCAACATCCAAAAGACAAGCAACAACAAATGCTGGCTAGAATGCAGAGAAAGGGGAACCCTCCTACACTGCTGGTGGGAATGTAAATTGGTTCAACCATTGTGGAAAGCAGTATGGAGGTTCCTCGAAAAACTAAGAATAGAAATACCATTTGACCCAGGAATTCCACTCCTAGTAATTTACCCTAAGAATGTAGGATCCCAGATTCAAGATGGTGGCATGAGAGGTGAGACAGAGAACTCCTTCCAAAACCACAGATACTGCGAAAATATAGTTAATACAACTAACCTTAAAACAGCAACAGGAAAGAAGGCTGCACCAGATTGCATACACACCTCACGAAAAGAGCAGACCTCACGAAACAGGGTAACGTACCAAAGCCTTGATCCATAGGGACCCAGGCCCTTCCCAAACCCCAGATCACTGGCAGGAGGAAGAGAAAGAGAGGAGGAAGGGGGTGAAAGCCTGGGCCTGCTGGACACCTAACCATGGAAATCTGCTTTGTGAGCAGAATCCTATATTCTGTGGTGCCCTGGGCGTTGGGGATCTCAGACAGGTAGAGTGCGTGCCCTCTGGAATTAACATTCCGGCCGTTTGTGGAGGAGGGGATCCACACCCTGCCGCTCTGTGTCAGAGGAAAGGCAGAGAGTCTGATATGCTTCCTAGCAGCGAGAGGGCTGCTGAAGGGGTGGGGTTTGCAAGGAGCTTGCTGTGCGGGAGAAGGGAGAGCTGGAGAAGGTGGCCTGGGTGCGTTCTGCCCAGCTGGTTGGGAACTTTGAGGAGCTTCAGGTGCTCCATCTCCTTGACTGCCTACTCAGCTCCGAGGCCCCCACAGTGACACACAGCCTGCCAAGCCTTCATACTGGCCCGCAGGCACCTGCTCACAAACCCACAGCCACTGCACAGGCATCAGGCCAGCCAGAGGGAGGCCCCGCCTACAACAGCTAGAGACGCAAAGCACAGAATATTACCCGTGTGTGCTTGGCCCACTGCCTCTGACACTGAAGACAGGCACCGCAGATGGGAATCAGGAAACAGATCTTTCCTCCCCCAAGGCACCAGCTCTGCTCCGCTATGTCCCCCAACCTTACTCCAGGGGTTGAGCAGCTCCAGAGACTAGAGTTTCTGCACACTGGTGGGCACCAAACAGATATATGAAACGTCAAAAGAATATGGTTCAGACCAAAATCTCACAAACCCCAGAAATGGGGTCAAATGAAACTGAACTCACAAATCTTCCAGAAAGAGAGTTCAAAATAAAAATCATAAACATGCTTCTGGAGGTACAGAAAAATATCCAAGACCTCAGGAATGAATTTTAGATGGAGATTCAATCATTAAGAAATACCTTATCTGGACTTCCGGGAATATGGCATCGTGAACGGACCAGCAGAAAAATTCCTCCCAACATTATATTTATTCACGAAAATACAGCAAATACAACTATCCCTAAAAGAGAGACCAGAATACACAGGAAAGTGCACAGCGTACAGCTACACCAGTGAGAACTTGGCAGCCGGTGAGGCGGAGGGGATACGGAGTGGCGACCCGGTGGGAGCGAGCGCTCCCCCCCCCCAGAGCTCCGGCGGCCAGACACTCTGGACAGAGGACTCGGCACCCGGCGAGGTGGGACGGAAACGCGATCCAGCGAGACCAGAGCGCCCCTCCACCCCAGCACTCCGGCGGGAGTCACGGCAAGGCGGGTAAGGTACTGAGCCGCGAGCGGACCGAGCACCCATCCCCCCCAGCGCTCCAGCGGGAGGAGAGGATTCAGAGCCGGGACGGAGCGGAAGTCTGCGCCGGGAGCGCCGACACACAGTCGGCAGTGTAGCGGAGATAGGAGAGACAGAGGGCACAGGGTCCCAGCCCAGAACGTGCAAGTTGCCCGCGGAAGGCTCCGGGAAGGAAAAAGAAAGGAGAAAAAAGGGAAGGAAAGCGAGCGCTCTACCTCAGCGGTCTTAAAGAGACAGGAGCTCAGTAGAGGGGCCGGATAGCCCCGCAAACTGAGCCCAGCACGCTGGGAGTCCTGGGGAGATTTGGACCCCTTGGCTGGCGACTGGGAAACGGTGCCCGCCATTGAGACCCCCACGGAGATCAACAGCTTACCATTCCGTCCCAACCCAGCCAGAACTATAGAGTGGCGCTGGAATAGTGGAGCAACAGCGCCACCTACAGCACTCGCGCAGAATCCACTCTCAGTGGCTTTTTTGTTTGTTTGTTTTTTATTGTTTTGTCTCCCCTTTCTTTTCCTTTTTTTCTTTCCCTCTCTTTCAACAGCCTCCCATTCATTCTCACCCGGTCAAAGCTTTAAAGGGCCATGTGGAGCGACGTGGCCACAGCTCTGGAATAGTGGAGCAATACCGCCACCTACAGCATTCACACAGAAACCACCCCCGGTGGGCGTTTTGGTGTTTTTTTTTTGTTGTTGTTGTTGTTGTAGTTGTTGTTGCTGTTTTCTTTTACGTGTTGCTGCCTTCTCTTTTTCTTTCCTTTCTTTTCCTTTCTCTCTCCTTTTACTTTTTTATTAGTAGTAGAAATTTCTTTTTTTTCTTTTCTCTCCTTTCTTATCTCTCCTTGCTACCAACAACCAATTCTATAGTCATGAGAAGACAGAAGAATATGATACAGACAAAGTGTCACACAAACACCACCCCAGAAAAAGAAGCTGAAGGAATAGACATACACAGACTTCCAGAAGAAGAATTCAGAATAAAAGTCATAGCCATGCTGACGGATCTACAGAAAAATGTGCAAGAGCTGAGGGAGGAAGTGAGGGAAGTGAGGAAAGATAATGCAGAAATGAGACAAGCCATCGACAGGCTCAACAGCAGATTGAATCAGGTTCAAGACACGATCAAGGAATTACAAGACAGGGACCAGGAATACAAAGAAGCTGAGGCAGAGAGAGATAAAAGGATCTCTAAGAATGAAAGAATATTAAGAGAACTGTGTGACCAATCCAAACGGAGCAATATTCGCATTATAGGAGTACCAGAGGAAGAAGAGAGAGAAAAAGGGATAGAAAGTGTCTTTGAAGAAATAATTGCTGAAAACTTCCCCACACTGGGGAAGGAAATAGTCTCACAGTCCACGGAAGCCCACAGATCTCCCAACACAAGGGACCCAAAGAAGACAACACCAAGACACATAATAATCCAGATGGCATAGATCAAAGACAAGGACAGAGTATTAAAGGCAGCTAGAGAGAGAAAAAAGATCACCTACAAAGGAAAACCCATCAGACTGTCATCAGACTTCTCAACAGAAACCATACAGGCCAGAAGAGAATGGCATGATATATTTAACGTAATGAAACAGAAGGGCCTCGAACCAAGAATTTGTATCCAGCACGATTATCATTTAAATATGATGGAGGGATTAAACAATTTCAAGACAAAAGAAAGTTGAGAGAGTTTGCCACCCATAAACCACCACTACAGGATATCTTAAATGGACTGCTCTAGAGGGAAACACCCCTAAGGCTAAAAAGATGTCACCAGAGAAAATAAAAGCATAGTAAAGAAAGCAGACCATCCAAATACCAACTTAAGGCAAAGAATAAAACACCTAATATATAAAGAAAGGAGGAGGAAGAATAGGAAGGGAGAGATAAAGAAACATCAGACGGCGTTCACAATAACTTAACAAGAAAGTTAAGTTAGATTCTTAGATAGTAAAGAAGCAACCCTTGAACCTTTGGTAACCACGAATCTAAAGCCTGCAATGGCAATAAGTACATATCTATCAATAATCACCCTAAATGTAAATGGACTGAATGCACCAATCAAAAGACACAGAGTAACAGAGTGGATAAAAAAGCAAGACCCATCTATATGCTGCTTACAAGAGACTCACCT
>JAQQAC010016209.1:84008436-84085667 GCA_029783875.1 Phataginus tricuspis
GTCACTGAGGAGGTAATTGCTGAAAACTTCCCCAATCTGGGGAAAGAGATAGTCTCTCAGGCCATGGAGGTGCACAGATCTCCCAACACAAGGGAACCAAGGAAGACAACATCAAGACATATAATAATTAAAATGGCAAAGATCAAGGATAAAGACTTTTAAAAGCAGCTAGAGAGAGAAAAAAGATCACATACAAAGGAAAACCCATCAGGTTATCATCAGACTTCTCAACAGAAACCATACAGGCCAGAAGAGAGCGGCATGATATATTTAATGCAATGAAAAAGAAGGGCCTTGAACTGAGAATACTCTTCCTGGCAAAGTTATCATTTATATTTGAAGGAGGGCTTAAACAATTTTCAGATAAGCAAAGCTGAGAGAATTTGCCTCCCACAAACCACCTCTACAGCGCATTTTGGAGGGACTCCTACAGATGGAAGTATTCCCAAGGCTAAACAGATATCATTCAAGGGAAGACAAAGAGTACAGAATATGATTCATAACACACTAAGAATGGAGGAGGAAGAAAAAGGAAGAAAGAAAAAAAAGAACCTTTAGGTTGAGTTTGTAATAGTATACAAAATAAGTTAATTTAAACTGTTAAATAGTAAGGGAATTGACCTTGAACCTTTGGTAACCACAAATTTAAGCCTGAAATGGCAATAAGTACATACATATCGATAATCACCCTAAATGTAAATGGTCTGAATGCACCAATCAAAAGAAATAGAGTTACTGAATGGATAAAAAAAAACAAGACCTATCTATACGCTACCTACAAGAGACTTACTTCAACTGCAAAGACATACACAGACTGAAAGTAAAGGGATGGAAAAAGATATTTCATGCAACCAATAGGGAGAAAAAAGCAGAAGTTGCAGTACTTGTATCAGACAAAATAGACTTCAAAACAAAGAAAGTCACAAGGGACAAAGAAGGACATTACATAATGATAAAGGGGTCAGTCCAACAAGAAGATATAACCATTATAAACATATATGCACCCAACACAGGAGCGCCAACATATGTGAAACAAATACTAACAGAACTAAAGGGGGAAATAGAATGCAATGCATTCACTTTAGGAGACTTCAACACACCACTCACCCCAAAGGACAGATCAACCAGACAGAAAATAAGTAAAGAGACAGAGGCACTGAACACCATATTAGAACAGATGGACCTAAGAGACATCTACAGAACACTCCACCCAAAAGCAACAGGATACATATTCTGCTCAAGTGCACATGGAACATTTTCAAGAATTGATCATATATTAGGCCACAAAAAGAACCTCAGTAAATTAAAAAAGATTGAAATTGTACCAACCAGCTTCTCAGATCACAAAGGTATGAAACTAGAAATAACTTACACAAAGAAAATGAAAAAGCCCACAAACACATGGAGGCTTAATAACATGCACCTAAATAATCGATGGATCAATGACCAAATAAAAACAGAGATCAACCAATATATGGAGACAAATGACAACAATAATTCAACACCACAAAATCTGTTGGATGCAGCAAAAGCTGTGCTAAGAGTAAAATATACTGCAATACAGGCCTACCCCAGTAAAGAAGAACAATCCCAAATGAACAGTCTAAACTCACAATTAATGAAACTAGAAAAGGAAGAACAGATGAGGCCCATAGTCAATAGAAGGAGGGACACAGTAAAGATCAGAGCAGAAATAAATAAAATTGAGAAGAATAAAACAGTAGAAAGAATCAATGGAAGCAGGAGATGATTCTTTGAAAAAATAAACAAAATAGATAAACCCCTAGCCAGACTTATCAAGAAAAAAAGTGAATCTACACACATAAATAGAATCAGAAATGAGAAAGGAAAAAACACTTCGGATACCAGAGAAATACAAAGAATAATGAGAGAATACTATGAAAAATTATATGCTAACAAACTGGATAACCTAGAAGAAATAGACAACTTTGTATAAAAATACAACCTTCCATGGCTGACCCAGGAAGAAACAGAAAATCTGAATAGACCAATTACCAGCAAAGAAATTGAATCAGTAATCAAAAAACTACCTAAGAACAAAACCCCTGGAGCAGATGGTTTCACTGCTGAATTTTATCAAACATTTAGTGAAAACCTAATACCCATCCTCATTAAAGATTTCCAAAAAGTAGAGGAGGAGGGAATACTTCCAAACTCATTCTATGAGGCCAGCATCACTCTAATACCAAAACCAGGCAAAGACACCACAAAAAAAGAAAATTACACACCAATATCCCTGAAGAATATAGATGCAAAAATACTCAACCAAATATTAGCAAACTGAATTCAAAAATACATCAAAAAGATCATCCATCATGATCAAATGGGATTCATCCCAGGGATGCAAGGATGGTACAACATTCGAAAATCCATCAACATCATCCACTACATCAACAAAAAGGACAAAAACCACACAATCATCTCCATACATGCTGAAAAAGCATTTGACAAAATTCAATATCCATTCATGATAAAAACGCTCAACGAAATGGGTATAGAGGGCAAGTACCTCAACATAATAAAGGCCATATATGACAAACCCACAGCCAACATTATACTTAACAGTGAGAAGCTAAAAGCTTTTCCTTTAGGATTGGGATTAAGACAAGGATGCACACTTGCCCCACTTTTATTCAACAGAGTACAGGAGGTCCTAGCTATGGCAATCAGACAAACCAAAGAAATAAAACGCATCCAGATCGGCAAAGAAGAACTCAAACTGTCCTTGTTTGCAGATGACATGATATTGTACATTAAAAACCCTAAAGAATCCACTCCAAAACGATTAGATCTAATATCTGAATTCAGCAAAGTTGCGGGATACAAAATTAATACACAGAAACCTGTTCCATTCCTGTACACTAATGATGAACTAGCAGAACCAGAAATCAGGAAAACAATTCCATTCATAATTGCATCAAAAAGAATAGAATACCTAGGAATAAACCTAACCAAGGATGTGAAAGACATATACGCTGAAATCTACAAGACACTCTTAAGAGAAATTACAGAGGACACTAATAAGTTGAAATTCATACCATGCTCTTGGCTAGAAAGAATTAATATTGTCAAAATGGCCATCCTACATAAAGCAATGTACAGATTCAATGCAATCCCTATCAAACTGCCAACAGCATTCTTCAGTGAACTAGTGCAAATAGTTCTAAAATTCATATGGAACCACAAAAGACCCGAATAGCCAAAGCAATCCTGAGAAGGAAGAATAAAGCAGGGGGGTTATGCTCCCTGACTTCAAAGCTCTACTACAAAGCTACAGTAATCAAGACAATTTCATACTGGCACAAGAACAGATCCATAGACCAGTGAAACAGAATAGAGAGCCCTAATATAAACCCAAGCATACATGGTCAATTAATATACGATAAAGGAGCCATGGATATACAATGGGGAAATGACAGCCTCTTCAACAGCTGGTGTTGGCAAAACTGGACAGCTACATGTAAGAGAATGAAACTGGATTACTTTCTATACCCATACACCAAAGTAAACTCAAAATGGATCAAAGAACTGAATGTAAGTCATGAAATCATAAAACTCTTAGAAAAAAATACAGGCAAAAATCTCTTGGCTATAAACATGAGCAACTTCTTCATGAACATGTCTCCCTGGGCAAGGGAAACAAAAGCAAAAATGAACACGTGGAACTATATCAAACTAAAAATCTTCTGTACAGCAAAGGACACCATCAGTAGAACAAAAAGACATCCTACAGTGTGGGAGAATATATTCATAAATGACATATCTGATAAGGGGTTGACATCCAAATTATATAAAGAGCTCATGCACCTCAACCAACAAAAAGCAAATAAGCCTATTAATAAATGGTCAGCGGAGGTCAACAGACATTTCTCCAAAGAAGAAATTCAGATGGCCAACAGGCAAATGAAAAGATGCTCCACATCACTAGTCATCAGAAATATGCAAATTAAAACAACAATGAGATATCACCTCACACCAGGTAGGATGGCGGCCATCCAAAAGACAAACAACAACAAATGTTGGCAAGGATGTGGAGAAAGGGGAACCCTCCTACACTGCTGGTGGGAATGTAAATTAGTACAGCCATTGTGGAAAGCAGTATGGAGGTTCCTCAAAAAACTCAAAATAGAAATACCATTTGACCCAGGAACTCACTGCTAGAAATTTACCCTAAGAATGCAGCAGCCCACTTTCGAAAAGACAGATGCACCCCTATGTTTATTGCAGCACTATTTACAATAGCCAAGAAATGGAAGCAACCTAAGTGTCCATCAGTAGATGAATGGATAAAGAAGCTGTGGTACATATACACAATGGAATATTATTCAGCCATAAGAAGAAAACAAATCCTACCATTTGCAACAACATGGATGGAGCTTGGGGGTATTATGCTCAGTAAAATAAGCCAGGCGAAGAAAGACAAGTACCAAATGATTTCACTCATATGTGGAGTATAAGATCAAAGAAAAAACTGAAGGAACACAACAGCAGCAGACTCACAGAACCCAATAATGGACTAATAGTTACCAAAGGGAAAGGGACTGGGGAGGATGGGTGGGAAGGGAGGGACAAGGGGGAAAAAGGGGCACTACGATTAGCAGACATAATGTTGGGGGGCACGGGGAGGGCTGTACAACTCAGAGAAGGCAAATAGTGATTCTATAGCATCTCACTACGCTGATAGACAGTGACTGTAATGGGGTAAGTAGGGGGGACCTGATGAAGTGGGGAGTTTAGTAGCCATAATGTTGCACTGTAGATTAATGATACCAAAAAAAAAGAAAAAAAACACATGATCATCTCCATAGATGCTGAAAAAGCATTCGACAAAATTCAATATCCATTCATTATAAAAATTCTCATGAAAATGGATATAGAGGGCAAGTATCTCAATATAATAAAGGCCATATATGACAAACCCACAGACTGCATTATACTTAACAGCAAGAAGCTGAAAGCTTTTCCTTCAAGATTTGGAAAAAGACAAGGATGCCCACTCTCCCCACTTTTATTCAACATAGTTCTAGAGGTCCTAGCCACGGCAATCAGACAAGACAAAGAAATAAAATCCAGATTGGTAAAGAAGAAATCAAACTGTCCCTGTTTGCAGATGACATGATAGTGTACATAAAAAACCCTAAAGAATCCACGCCAAAACTACCAGATCTAATATCTGAATTCAGTAAAGTTGCAGGATACAAAATTAATACCAGAAATCTGTTGCATTCCTGTACACTAATGATGAACTAGCAAAAAGATAAATCAGGAAAACAATTCCATTCACAATTGCATCAAAAAGAATAAAATACCTAGGAATAAACCTAACCACAGAAGTGAAAGACCTATACTCTGAAAACTACAAGACACTCATGAGAGAAATTAAAGAAGATACCAATAAATAGAAACACATCCTGTGCTCATGGATAGGAAGAATTAATATTGTCAAAATGGCCATCCTGCCTAAAGCAGTCTACAAATTCAATGCAATCCCTATCAATATACCAAGAGCATTCTTCAATTAACTAGAGCAAATAATTCTAAAATTCACATAGCACAACACCCCGAATAGCCAAAGCAATTCTGAGAAGGAAGAATAAAGTGGGGGGAATTACGCTCCCTGACTTCAAACTCTACTACAAAGCTACAGTAATCAAGACAATATGGTACTGACACAAGAACAGACCTATAGTCCAATGGAACAGCCTAGAGATCCCAGATATAAACCCAAGCATATATGGTCAATTAATATATGATAAAGGAGCCATGGATATACAATGCAGAAATGACAGCCTCTTCAATAGCTGGTGTTGGCAAAACTGGACAGCTATATGTAAGAGAATGAAACTGGATTATTGTCTAACCCCATACACAAAAGTAAATTCAAAATGGATCAAAGACATGAGTGTAAGTCATGAAACCATGAAATTCTTAGTAAAAAACATAGGAAAAAATCTCTTGGACATAAACATGAGCGACTTCTGCTTGAACATATCTCCCCGGGCAAGGGAAACAAAAGCAAAAATGAACAAGTGGGACTATATAAAACTAAAAAGATTCTGTAAAGCAAAGGACACCATCAGTAGAACAAAAAGACATCCTACAGTATGGGAGTATATACACATAAGTGACATATCTGATAAAGGATTGACATCCAAATTATATAAAGAGCTCATGCACCTCAACAAACAAAAAGCAAATAAGCCAATTAAAAAATGGGCAGCAGAGCTGAAAGACACTTCTCCAAAGAAGAAATTCAGATGGCCAACAGGGACATGAAAATATGCTCCACATCGCTAATCATCATAGAAATGCCAATTAAAACCACAATGAGATATCACCTCACACCAGTAAGGATGCCACCATCCAAAAGATAAACAGCAACAGATGTTGGTGAGGATGTGGAGAAAGGGGAACCCTCCTACACTGCTGGTGGGAATGTAAATTAGTTCAACCATTGTGGAAAGCAGTATGGAGGTTCCTCAAAAAATTAAAAATAGAAATACCATTTGACCCAGGAATTCCATTCCTAGGAATTTACCCTAAGAATGCAGCAGCCCAGTTTCAAAAAGACATATGCACCCCTATGTTTATCGCAGCACTATTTACAATAGCCAAGAAATGAAAGCAACCTAAGTGTCCATCAGTAGATGAATGGATAAAGAAGATGTGGTACATATACACAATGGAATATTATTCAGCCATAAGAAGAAAACAAATCCTACCATTTGCAACAACATGGATGGAGCTAGAGGGTATTATGCTCAGCGAAATAAGCCAGGCGGAGAAAGACAAGTATCAAATGATTTCACTCATCTGTGGAGTATAAGAATAAAGAAAAAACTGAAGGAACACAACAGCAGCAGACTCACAGAACCCAAGAATCGACTAACGGTTACCAAAGGGAAAGGGACTGGGGAGGATGGGTGGGAAGGGAGGGATAAGGGGGAAAAAGGGGCATTACGATTAGCACACATAATGTAGTGGAGGGGGGGATATGGCGAAGGCAGTATAACATAGAGAAGACAAGTAGTGACTCTATAGCATCTTGCTACGCTGATGGACAGTGACTGTAATGGGGTTGGTGGGGGGGACCTGATGAAGGGGGTAGTTTAATCACCATAATATTGCACATGTAATTGTAGATTAATGATACCAAAATTAAAAAAAAAATTATCATGTCTACCATATGCCTAGGATTACAACAAGTAGGACAAAGGGACAAAAGAACTATACATAACCTACCTATTCTTATGATGTCAGTGTGGGGGAGGGGAGGCAGAAGAGGAAACAGGGCTTTTGGAAATGTAGCTCATAAAGAAGAAAATTATCACTTCTAATCTCACCATACAGAAATAATTAAGATCTTAGTGTATATTTATATAACCTCCATTTTTCTACGAATATATTGCATATACACACACATACACACACACACACACACACACACACACACATCAAAATGAAATTTGGGCTATACTGTATATGTCCTTTTGTGACCTGGGTTTTTTTGTTGCTATTTTTCCTGTGTGTACTATTATATCTTTTGGGTAATCATACTTAAGTATATCAAAACTTCATATATATGTAAATATGACCTAGTTTAGTTTTCTTCCCACAACTGTCTCATTAGCTATAATCAGCCCTTTAATGAGTGTGTAACCAAATTTGCCAAAGGAATGGTCATCTCTGGTTTGAAGTGTGGCAGCTGGTCTCCTGTTTCTAGTTTTACCCTCATCTAATCCATCCTTCGCACAAACAGGAAGTGATCTTCCTGAAATAGTCCTATGTCACTCCTCTGCTCAAAAACCTTCAAGGCAAGAGGCTATGTACAGTATGATTCCATTTATATGACATTCTCAAGAAGATGAAACTACAGAGACAGAAAACAGATCAGTGGTTGCAAGAGGTTACAGGTGGGGGAGGGTACGACTATAAAGGGGTGGTATGAGGGAATTCTATGGGGTATTAGAACTGTTCTGTGTCCCAATTGTAGTGGTGGTTACACACATCTCTACATCTGTTAAAATTTATAGAACTGTACATTACCCCAGAATGTCATTTTCTCTGTAGAATGATTTTTAGAGCCTTCAATGATTCCCCATTGCTTACAGACTCAAATTCAGGATTCTTAGCCAATATATGTAAAGCCCTCCATGGTTCCCGCCCTTTCCAGTCTGCCGTTTTAACCTCATTTCTCAGAGCTTCACCCCTAATGCACACTATATGAGTTGCTGTTCAATGAACACATATGTCATGGACATTGATACCTCTGCGTCTTTGCCTGTAATTTTCTCTCGGCTAAAATGCACCCACACCCACCACCAGTGGCAACCCTACTTATCCTTCAAGGTTTAGTTCAAATCTCGCATCCTCTGGGGCTCTCTCAGCTCCTGGAACAGAACTGAATCTTTCCTCAATGATTCCACAGCACTCTGCTTATACCCCACTGCCTGACACTGCCGGGCATTATAGGGAAAGTCCAAGCAAAAGCAGGCTCCAATGATTAGGCAATAAAACCCCGAACCTCATTCAGGAGCATTCACTTAGCGTTGAGCATTTGCATTCCTTCCTTCCGTTCCTGTCTTGGTAGCCACCTCCCTAGTGCTTTTCAGGCCAGGCTACACCAGTAGATTTCAGATTTGTCTGTTTTTACCTCCCTACCCTTCAAACCCCAGCTTCTACTTCATTCTCAACTAAATAAGTTCCTGGTTTTCTGCTTTGGTGCTGAATTCCCAGCTTGGCCCCCTAAAAGCACATAATTCTTGCATACTATTCCCAGGGACGGTCTAGTTTACTAACTTGGCTATGCCTGTTCAGTCCCACTCTCCTGGCTGGAAGAAAAGGGAGATTGCCTGGCACATGTGGGTACCTGGGGTTGAGGCTGGCAGGAGGAATGTCTTATTGGCAAATGAGCTGATCCAACAGGGAAGAGCAAATTGGACAGTGAAGTGAGGCAGGC
The DNA here is from genome assembly GCA_029783875.1 of Phataginus tricuspis. Taxonomy (NCBI): domain Eukaryota; kingdom Metazoa; phylum Chordata; class Mammalia; order Pholidota; family Manidae; genus Phataginus; species Phataginus tricuspis. The sequence goes on from JAQQAC010016209.1 coordinate 84,017,417, forward strand.
AGAGATTGGTAAACTAGAGAAGCAGAGAGCCAAAGGGTCAGGAAATCAAGAAGGGACTGGAGCCCAAAGCCAAGAATATGATGAGCACATGGAGGGCAGGGAACCATAGAGAGCAGGCTAAGCCATACGCTAATGTGGGTAAATCTAAGAGATAGGGCCCTTTGCCTGTTCGCTTCTGTGTTCTGTGAATACACCTGCCCTATTTAATGAGCCAATGACGAGTCTAAAACACCCACTGACTTCAGTCCTACCTAGTCCAGCCTATGGGAAGCAGTGTGATAGAAAGGAAAGAATATGAGCTTAGGAATCAGAAAGGCCAGATTTTAAATTCTGGTTCTTTCCCTTATTTGTTGAGTTACCGTGGGCAACTCACTCTCAGCTTCACCTTCGGCATCTGAAAAATAGAGAAAGCTAGCATCTACCTCAGAGGATCACTGTGGTGGGGAAATGATGTCAGTGATCCCACGTGGACCTCAGTAACTCATAAACAGTCAATAGATAATAGCCCACTTCCTTCAAGGGCACCTATTACACTTTGCCTCATATATTGAGTTAGTTGTATGCAGTATCTCTCTCTCCAACCAGATCTTAAACTTGAGGGCAGACACTGTGTGTGAATCATTGTTTGCATTTCCTTTTTAAAGTAATGCATTTTTCTGATTACAAAAATGACAGAAAACTTACATACTATACAAAACATAAACATTACAAACTACTTAACACAGAAGGAATCCTCGACAACCCCCTCCCCCTCCATTTCCCCCAACAGAGAACTGCTGTAAAGAGTTCGGAGCATGTTCCTCCAGCTTCCCCCACCACCATAAGTTTTTTAGGTTTCATACCGATAGTGAGCATGTTGTCGAAGTTTAATTTTAACTCGTGAATGAGGAAACCAGCATGATGACAGAGTTAAGTCAGAAGAGGATATGAAAACTGGTATTTTCTGGGTTCATGATAACATGTAGAAAAGCACATATAGCAAAATGTTAATCATAGAATCTAGATTAAAGAAAAATTAAATTTAAAAAGTTAAAAAAAAAGAAAACTGGTATTTTATATATAGTCAGTTAAAAAACAAAGGAATGCTAAAATAATATTGCTAAGTTAGAATCAATGCTGCTTAATGTCCCATAGGGCAATAAAAACCAAACTCATGGTGTCTTCTTTAAGCGGATAGAAAATATCCCTGCATCTTACCAGTTTACGGAACCGTAAAATGAGTGGACCCTAGTCAGTTGTGCTAAAGTACAGTTCTCTAGACCGAGAGTCAGATGACCCTCAGGCCTGTTAGCAAATGTACTTAAAGTGACATCAGGGCATTAAGGAATTGTCCTTCCCCTTTGTATTAGTTTCCTAGTGCTGCTGTAATAAATTCTCACAATCTGGGTAGCTTAAGAAACACATTTATTGGGGACTTGATGATGGGGAGAGTCTAGTAAACATAATGTTGCTCATGTAATTGTAGATTAATGATACAAAAAAAAAAGAAACACATTTATTTTCTTACAGTTCTAGAGGTTGGAAGTCCAAGACCAGTTTCATGGGACTGAAATCAAGGTTCAGCGGGGCCCTGCTGGTTCTGGAGACTAAGGGAGAATTATTTGCTTGCTTTTTAGAGCTTCTAGAGCTGCGTTTCTCTGTTGTTGCCCCTTCCTCTGTCTTTAAGGCCAACAGTGTAACATCTTCAAGCATAACCTCCCCTGCCTTCCCATCACGTTCTCTCTTGTAAGGATTTTCATGATTAAATTTAGCGTGCCTGGGTAATCCAGGGTAATCTCCCTATTTCAAGGTCAACTGATTAGCCATCCCAATTTCCCACTTTATTCCCCCTTGCCATGTAGCATAACATATTCACAGGTTCTGAGGATTAGGGCATGGAGATCTTGGGGGCAGGCACATTATTCTTATCACACCCTTGTTCCAAATGTTGAATAATTCTTCATAAACTCATCCTACCCATTTTGTTCTTCAACTTGCTTTTCTCACCAATCTTTTCACTCAGCACATGCTGCATACATATATCCCATTCTTAATGGATGGACAGTATTCCAATTATGGAATTGCCAGAATTTACTCATTTCCCTATAGATGGAACTTTAAGCTGTCACACCATTAGAGTACGGCAATGAACACCCCTGTGCATATCTCTTTGCACCATCGTGGCTGTTCCCATAGAAAAATTCCTAGAAGTTAAAATTCTGAGACAAAAAGTATGCCCACTTAATTTTGACAAATACTAACAAACTGCCTTCCAAAAATTTGTGCCAATACTTTACTCTCATACCAGTCATGTATGAGAGTGCCTGTTTATCTCCAACATCTTTTACATTTGATATTTGGGATTCACTTTTGAGTCATTCAGCATCTATAAAGCACTTTTAGATATCCACACAGGTTTTTCTGGCACAGTAAGAGTTTTAATAAGTTTCATGAATTGAGGGTTAGAACAATGCAAATCTATGTGTACAACTCAGAGAGCTTGTCCTAACAATGATACGATATTCAGAGCTAATGTAGGTAAAAGTGCCTTTACTATTATACAGTGCTATTCAAATATTATGTTCATACACAGAAAAATATCATTTTCAACTTAGTTCTGTCCTGTCACACAGGTTGGCCTTGCTACTTCCCAGTGTCACATGGTATTTGCTTTGTTGCCAAGACTGATAACATACTTTCATGGTGGACCCTAGAGGCTCTAAGGTCTAAAGTGTGTGACTGATGGTGCCGGTCCTTTGGGAGGAAAGGCATAAGATTATGGGTCTTTGTGTCCCCTGAAGATAGTAATAAGGCCCAATAGCAAAGCCTCAGAGAACAAGGGTCCCGACTCATGGGTAGGTAAAGATTTTGGAAGGTCTGGAGTCAACTGATTTTGTACTAAAGGACTTATCAGAGACAGAGCCCCATGGGTTTAGATGAAATGTCCTGGTGAGGACTCTACCCTACAGCTGCCCACCCTGTCCCCACCCTGGGAAGTAGCAATCAACTCTGTAATGAAAAGGAGCATGACACTGTGAGGTGCAGGTGTGAGGCAGCAAGCTGGAAGAGCTCTGAAGGTTGATTTAGGGTCTCAGGACTATTATAGCTGGGGGAGTGCAGTATTCTCCACTGACCACCTCCTGTGGTGTGTTCCAGAACTAGGAATCAGCTTCTCAGTGGGAGCAAGGGCAGTGTGGGCAAGAGGAAGTATAAGAGAATGGGCTTCAGCACTGCCATGCTCTGACTGGCTGTTTCTCAGGGGAAGAATTCATACAAACCTGAGTAGGAAACACACCCTCCGGTTTTATTCCCATGACCAGGGTCTGGAAGGTATGTGTTTAAAGACACATAGGAGACAAAATCCTGAAACTAGAATGGGAAATGAGTCCCTTCCCCATCATCCCCCACCAAACCTCTGCTCCCAGTACCAACCTAAAAGGACATGTGAACACCCAGTTCTCATCCCAGGCCTTTTAGTACTTGACCCTTCTCTCTCTCTCTCAAGTGAACTGAGGGGTACCCCTTGACAAGGAGTGTTTGTGAGAAACAATGCTTGATGTGGAACCAGCCAATAGTCCAGAAAATATCCCTGAAACCACTAATATATTAAAATAATTTCACAAAGGACCTACAAAGACTTAGAGGCTTGTGTCATGATTAAGAGGGTAATCTCTGGAGCCAGTGTCTAAGACTGAGTTCTGGCTTTATATTAGCTGTGACCCTGGGCATGTCACTTCATTTTTCTATGCCTCAGTACCTCATCTGTAAAATGGGGGATAATAACCTTACCTCACAAGAGTTAGGTTACCTACCTCATAAGGGTTATTCTGCAGATTGAGTGAAACAATGCACATAAAAGCACTGTGCCAGACATACAGTAAGTGCTCATAAATATCAATTATTAATTCTCCTACAGTGCCTCACAGTTCTATGCCCTGAGTTTTTGAAGCATTTGTAGAGCAAATGAAATTAACAACTATTAGTTTAATTCATTCCTTAACAAGTTCATTAGCCTATACTTAGCCTACCAAATTTCTAGTAACATGAGAATAGGTGTTATTACAATGGCCTATCTCATTTCCCCAAACTTCATGGTTCTGCGTTCCTCTTCCAAGACCCATTTACTGGCCCCATTTCTGCCTCTTCTACTAAGACTCACCCGGACACGTTACTTTAAGGGATCATAGACTAAAAAGAGAGTAAATTAAAGAAAATGGCCAGGGGACACTTCCCCTGCCCCACCACTATATTTTACAACTCCTCCTTCTCCTGTGTATCTGGAAGATTGCTATAGTACAGAAAGGCCAGCACCTATAGGAGCTTCTGAGGGCTCATTTGCATAATGTATCACTAGACTCTCTTCTCCTTGGGTAGGGTTAGCAGGTTTTTCAGGTTGGAAGCTGTTCCACACCCCTGCCCTAAACTCCCTGCATTCCAGAGACATTAAGTCACTAAAGCTGGGGAGCATATATAGGGGAAAATATGCCTGGTCCGGTACCAAGGCACACTTTTCTGCCCTATGTATCTCCATTCTATCTCTAATTGCCCTGCCTGGCTCAGTGTGTGTCTCTATGTTCCCATACCACACGCCCCTTAAGTAGCTGATTCACATGGCTTTTATGGACCAAATTACAGTCCTGCATGCTTCTCCTTTTTATGGGGGCATATTAACCACTGAGGAGAAATTCTTGCTTGAATTCCAAAGAGGTAGCTTGTTCTTCTGGAGGTCTGAAAATTTCTTTCTTTCAAATTCACGTTGAATAACACAGAATACAGCAGTGTGAACTTTTCTGTTGACAACCTAAGTCTCTTCATTATGAAAGACAGAATGAGGGAGTTAGGCTGAAAAAGGAAATTTCCACTGCTCCAAAGCAAGTCACTTCACTCTCCCCCAAATTAACTATCCAATCCTTTTAGCCCCAAACAGTGGTTGAAGGGGGGAAAACCATACTAGACATGGCAGGAAATAGGACAATTCTGGCTAAGAGCCCTGCTACTTAGAAGAGGGAGCTCCCCCAACTTAATGTCCCAACATTGGGTAAGAGGAAGGGAATGGCTAAATTCTCAGCACCATCCCAAGAGTAAAATTGGATGGGGATAAAAAGCCTTAGGTCAGAGTGTTCACAATTCCTCACAGCAGCGTGGTAGCTGCAACTGGTACACACTACTAGAGCTGTTCTCATTTCCTAGTCTGTGTGGAGATGCATCAGTCAGATGAATGCTGGGTTACTTGGTCCTGATAGGCATATGGCCATAGTAACCTCAATTCTTTGGTTACCTTAGAGGCATCCAGCGGATATCCCTATCAAAACACCCAACTGATATGACATGTAAACATTGAAATATATGAGAAAGAGAGACCTGCATTCATCTGCTGGGGGTGTGGGGATTAGCAGAGGGCTGATAAACATAAGATCCTTACTAGGAAATAAAATCCTGTGAGCAGAAACCAGGACCGACAATGATTTAATGTGATGTGGTTTCCCTCCTTTGTCTTCTCTCTACTGTGGAGTGTTAGCCACCATCCCAACCCCAAACAACATGAAGGTGATGTCCCCACAATTACTACCTCTCTCTCCCCTAAGGAAACAAATCAACCAAATACTCAGGACACTAGGAGACACAAGGCAATCTTCCTTTCTTCTACACATTAGAAACATTTTCATAATGTATCACTAGACTCTAGCTCAGCTTCTCTGAGGTTCACATCAAGTAGTACAACACAAAGAGCACACAAAAGCCAGGGTAGAGGGAATCCCTGATATGAGGCACAAAGTGAAAGATTTTACTCAACCACTCCACTCAACAAGCTGGAGGCCCATGCAGGTCCCTGAGAAAAAGTCTTTCTGGCTTATGCCCTGAAAGAATTCTACTTTGCACTTCCTCCTCAAGGTATGCCTATCTATGAAGGGCTGCTGAAAAGAAAGGCCCCTTGAATGAATGATTATTAGTAAAATCCTGATGGAGAGCTAACTCATTTGGGAAAAAGCTCTTTTATAGTGGGGGTTTTCCTATTAACCAGAGTTTCTCATTGGAATTAAAAGACCCCAGAACACTTAGAGTTATAGGTTCCGTATTAGTCAGACTGTTTCCTGGGAGGTACCCATAGCTAGTAATCAGTCATATCCTTGGGCCAGGATATATTCTGGTGGGATTCTGGCCCTTCAGCTCAGCCTGGGGGAAGCTCAGTAATGCCTTAAGCAAACAAGCAGAGCTAGAAGGTCACAAAGAACCCACTAAGGTGCATGGAGGTAAGTTATCCCATAGGGTAGGTAGAAAGCTGGCCTTGGTGGAAGGAATGTGAATGGTCTCTCTGCCTTTTCTGAGTATATAGTGGCTACCCTGGTGTCCAAACATAACAGTCAATCTGAAGGAAATAAACCTATTTGGGAGCTGCACTTTCTTCTGACAGGCTTACCAGAAAAGTCAAGAAAATATCCTGGTGGGTACTCACCAGTGAGCCTCATACCTCTCCTTCAATTTCACAGTTGCTCTGGACAATACCCAACCCATCCCCAAATAGCCAGAAGACAGAATCAGACAATGCTTTGCCTTGCTTCACCATCAAAAGATGGCTCCAGATTCTCAACCCTGTCCCGAGGGTGCCGATGGCAACAGACACAGTGTAGGTAGTCCACTACGTTGTGGGTGAAGAGTGAGCGTAATGGATGCAAGTACTGGAAGAAAAGGAGCATGAAGCCAATGGAAATCAGATAAACAATGATGAGCTGCAAGGCAATCAAGGAATGACAATAATTCAGTAACACTTTGACTCCAAAGAATTTAAAAACCAATACCATGATCACATTCTCTACCAATCTCACACTATAGTGCAGGCCCATATGTCCCCAGTTTTGACCTTTTTCAACAAGGTCCCTATCTGCCAACTTCAACTGCAAAGCCGACCAGCAAGAGAAGTTGATGCCAGCATAGAGGACGGTGACAGAGATCAGCACCACCAGGGTGCCGACCCGGCTGAAATTTTTCTCAATGTTATTGGGCATTTGAGCACCGCTCCTCCAGAATTTGACCCAAGGCTCAAAGAGGATGATCAGGAAGTTGAGCAATAGAAAGGGCACAGCCTTCAGTTTCAAGGTGGCTGAGAAGAGCACCAGGATCACGAGGCGGGAAGTGATCTCCAATGTCCGCCAGATGGTGATGCAGAGGACTTCTAGGGGCCCAAGGCGAATCTTGTATTCATCGTACTTGATCTGGATAGCCAACATATTGCAGAGCGTAGCCCCATAGGCGACAGATATCAGGGAAAAGACCATTAGAACAGCTGTAAGTAAAAACAAAAACAAGAAACAGAAAAAATTGACAGTCAGTCAGTGTTGGTGAAGCTTGTACTCTGACCCAGAGGTCCAGAGAGATGATAGGGGAGACTTGAGGTTCCCAGTTAAGAGAAAACTCATGTATAAATACAGCTATGTAAACAAATAGCATGTACAGAAAGAAAATGGAAAGAAGCTAAAATATATTTTTGTGATAGGGATTATACCAGTTTTTAAAATCTTTTTCTATGTTTCTCTATTTTCTAAATTTCCCATGATGAACATACACTGTGATATTTTAGTGATCATGTAGAAAATGGACTTTTTACAAAAATGTTTCTCAGAACTAGCTGTGAGAGATCACTAACACAAGAACAGTGCAAAGAGATTGGGCAGCATCTACATGAAGAAACAGGCTTCTGAGCAAACAGTGAAGCAGGAAGAACTCCTATCTAAAAAATCCGGTGTTAGGAGAATCACAGAGAATGACTTTGGTTATAGAAGTCCCTTCTCAGATGTATCTTCTTCAAGGAACTAATCTTGTTTGTGTGTGCTTCTAGAATGTGTCGAAATGTATATACTTGAAATACCATGAGGGCAGAAGAGACCACGTCTGTTTTGTTCACTGCTCTCTCTCTCCAGAGCCTAACACATGGCCTGGAATATATATATAATAGGTACTCAATAAATGTTTGTAGAATTAATGAATTCTGAGTTTAGAAAGGTGGCATGAAATATCCATGACTAGAAATGCTTGGTCCAGCTGTGTGGGAGCTAGTGAAGTCACTGAACAAGCTACCCGCCTCAGCTCCTCAATTCAGAGACTCTCTAGAGTTGCTTATATTAATCAGTAGCAATGCCAATTTACCACCGCACTGCTTTGGTATACTTTAGGAATCCCCAAACTTCTAACAGTGACTTAAAAATGTAAAAACCACATTCCTAACCACTATACCACTCTATGTTAGAGTAGGGGCCTTGAAGGGCCAGGATGCTCCTTTCCTACCCTGCTGTACTAAGTCTCAGCTATAGATCACATGATGGCCCTTTCTTCCTTTATATCAAAGGATATCATTCACTAAGAAATATCTAGTGCTGTCAAGAAGAGTGAGAGGCATGAGGGGTACTCATCCACAAGAAAAGGTGAAGTTTTCTGTTCCCATAAAAACACTGGACCCAGGGATCTAGAGCCATAGAGGTCCATTTAATCTGCAAAAAATGTGCAGACCTCCGAAGGGAAACCCAAAAGGAAGCATAGCTTTGTTTCTGAGATCTTTTTCAGCTCTGAGTGTTAGAATTCGAAAGACAAGAATGGGAGACTCTCATAAAGTGTCTACTCTTAGCTTCATTTTTATTATTTGTTCCAGTTTTATTGAGATGTGATCGACAGACAGCACTGTATTCATTTAAGGTGTACAAGATAATGATCTGATATACTCTTAGCTTTATAAACCACTCTCAGTTCCATCCTCGAGAGTTGATGCTCCTTGTGCAGTTGGGAACATCAGAGGGTGCATACATCTAGCCAAGTGTGGTGATGCTTTCCCGGAAATTGGAACTCATTTACTGATAGTAGTATAATAAAAGGAAGAAAGCCTGATGCCTCCAATAAATGTAAAAACCCTCCATCTGTCTCCCTACAAATAGATTCACCTCATAAGAGATCCTAATGCTGCTAGTGAATCTGCTCATCTATGCTGATTCAGATGGCCTCTAAGGAAAAAACGGAATAGAAAAAGGGTAAGAAGGAAAAGATAGGAGGGGTGGGTGAACATGATGAACACTAAAGCAAAAAGTTGTTTGTAAACCTTAAAAGAGAAGGCATTATCAGGAAGATTTTAATAGGAGAAATCACTGAAGAATTGGAAACAAGGCCTGGGAGAAAGCTTCCTGTACATCCTTTCATAGTGATTTCGTTAAAAAATACGGGCTCTGAAAGCAGACATCCTAGATTCCAATCCAATCTTTGCCACGCACTACTTTTATGGAACTTGGGGGAATTTGCTTAACCTGTCAGTATCTCTGGTTCATCATTTGTAAAATGGGAATAATAACAATTATCTCATAGGGTTGTTGTAAGATTGAATAAAATAATTACATGTAAAGGGCTTAGAAAAATGCCTGGAACATACCAAATACTATCTGTGAGCTCCTGTCATCATTACTATCATCCTCCTCTTCCTCCTCTATTTCCAAAACTACAGTAGGTACTCTTATTTTACTTAGCCACTGCCCTGACCCTTAAGAAATCAAGAGATTTTAAAACTGACAGAACACCTAGGAATAAGTGTTACAAAAATGCGCAAGACCTATAACAAGATATAACATTGAAATGTACTTCAGTAAGGTTATATTCTTTTCTTGCTGGAGATCGTGCACATTGATGGCACAGACTGTGGACATGTTTCATGGATGTATCCTTATCTCCAAACTCTTCAAGTTGTATACACCAAATAGGTCGAGGCTTTGTTAATCATACCTCAGTAAAGTGATTTAAAAATAAATGAAGTCTGTACCTCATCTGAAACCAATATAATGTATATCAACTATATTTCAATTAAAAATAAAAATACTTAATGAAATGGAGATATATTATCTTCTAATATGGAACTTATCAACCGGTAAAGGTATAAACTCCCTCCAAAATAACCTGAATGATTTAATGCAATCCCAATCACAGTCTCAATGAAATGTGTTTCTTTTGTTATTGTTTTTGCTCTGGTTGGCTTATTAATGTTTTTTTTTTGGTGGGGGAATTGACAAATTCATCATGGAAATTCATCTACTTGGAAGATCAGGCTAAACTGCTCAATCAGGTATGAGTTGTGAAAGGCCTCTGTTAGAAAGGCACAAGATCTAAAAGCAATAAAGAATTTGAATACATAAAAATTTACCACTTCAGAATGCCAGAATATACAACAAACATATTGTGTATCTTACATAGTGTTTTGCATGTGTCACGTATGACATGCGTGTGCATTTAAAATACATACACACAAAACTCATACAGATGTATACACACATCACACATACTTATCCACAGCAGAGAAAGGATTAATAGCCAGAATATATAGCACCCCCAAGTTAATAAGAGAAAGACAGCCCACTAGAAAAGTGAGTAAAATATATGAATAAGCAATTGATAGAACACAATGACTAAACATGAAAAGATGCTCAGCTTCACTCCTAATTAAAGCAAATTATTTACACAACTAGTTATTTAATAATTACACAACTAAATAAATTTAGTTTAGGATATGAAGAGCCAGGCATATTCATACACTATTGGTGGGGCTATAAATTTATATAGTGTTTTGGGAGGGTTATTTGGTAGTACTGATAAAATTCTAAATGCGTATATCCTTTCATCCAACACTTCTACTGCTGAGAATTTACCCTACAAAGTCTCATTGCAGTACACAGATACTTAAAGATGTTTACTGCAGCATAGTTTGTAATTAGTAAACACTTTTTGCATGGAAAAATTAGAAACAAATTTTAACCCCATCAATAGAAGATTAGGGAAATAAGAATGGTCTAATTCACATATGGGAAATATATTTATCATTATTATGTAAGTATATATAAATAACTGTTTAAGAAAGACATATTGACATACATTTGAAAAAGAAATGTTGAACAGAATGCCTAATTTAGCCCTTCTTTGGCAAAAATATATATACATATTTATGTATACATTTACATGATAAAAAGAAGTCTGGGAGAATATATAATGAATGGCTAACAGAGATTACCTTTGAGGAGTGAGATTACACTTTCTTTATATATATTCTGCATGGTTTGGATCCATAACAATAACTGATTTTTATAGTTAAAATAAGGACCAAAAATATAGCTACATGATCACAATAAAAAAAATTCAAACCATATAGAAGAGTATAAAATAAAAGGTAAAAGTCAGCTGACTTCTCATGCTCACTCCCCAGAGGTAAATCATTTCTTGTATATCTTTCCAGAAATTTTCTGTGCACATACAACAATTACATGTAGTTCAAACCAGTTTGTGCATGTATTACTTTTATAATGTATACCTATTTTAATTAGATGATTTGATGACCCTCAAAATTCTCAAGAGGAAAAGCATCAGTTCCAGAGATTTTCTTTCACACACTACTGTTAATTTCAGGCATGTGAAAAGCTTCAAGACCCCAATAGAATTTCATGAACAATTCTTAGTAGAGAAAAAATTAAAAGAAGGTAAATTTACTCCTTACACATATTTGAGACATGGGGCTTTGCCAAGCAGGGTCAGCACCTCATAATAAGGAAATGGTCGAAGGCTGTACCCTCAGCTGTACCAGCTCCAGCCCAAGCAGATGATGCTAATATCAGGCTGTTAAAACTCATTAACAGCACTTTATCTTGACTTTGAAAACACTGATTCACATTTCATCCTCTACTTGAGGTGTTACTCATCTCAGGATCCCTCTTTCACAAGTAGGAAATTAAAACAGTGACCTCTTGGGTAACTTCCTCTGAAGATCACAGAGGCCAGAAATGACTCTCCTCAGTATTCATTCCACACCTCTGTTCCTGCTCCCTGCTGGAGTTGGGAGAAGTGATTAAATCAGTGATTAAATGTGGCTGATCTGAATCAACTGGGGTGCTTTCCAAAAATACAGATTCTTGGGCTCCCCACATGCAGATTGATTCAGGTCTGAGCAGGGGACATAGTTTTTAAAAATAGCTTTTATAATATGTTTTCTCATGATCAATTACATTTGAGAACGTCTTATTTAAAGACAGCTATCCTCAACCAACCAACCAACCAAAAACCCTCAGTGTAATTTAAACAGTCTGGGCTAGGGAAAAGGTCCCACTGACTGCTGGTATTACTAACCTCTGGGCCCAGAGAGGATTTACCTCGGGCAATCTTAGTCTAAACAGCTTACTTCAGTTTAAGAAGTCTGACAGGCCTGAGGTTCTGTCTCCCTAAGTTCTTTGCCTATCTACCCGTGCTGTCCAGTAGAATTTTCTGTGATGATAGGAATGTTTTGTATACTTGTTCTGTCCAATACACTAACCACTAGCCACACGTAGCTAATAAGCACTTGAAATGTGGTTAGTATAACTGAGGAAATAAATTTTTTATTTCATTTTTCATTTTAATTTTAATAGCCACATGAAGCTGGTGCCAGTGTATTGCTCAGCTCAGGTCTAGTTTTCTAAGACCCTTCATTTTAGTGGAACCCTCCCCTCTCCTGACCCCACTCACCTCTCCCCAGGGGAACCTCTGCAGAGATCAGGGTCACATAGAGCTGATAGGTCAGCTGGGGCACTGAGCCCAGGAAGGCTTGGATCTGTGACATACGTTTGTAGGCATTACGGTGCATAGCCAGGGTCCGGATGGAGTGGCCCACCTCCCATTCTATCAGCACCTCCTCGCCATTTATTAGCATCTTCTTTCGGGTGAGGCTGACAAAGGGCTCCTCCTGTCCTTCTTTCTTCCACAGTGTGAGGTACTTAATCATGGCCTCCAAACATCTGCAGAAGTAAAGCATCATGGGAACTTAACTAAAGCTGTCCTGGGAAGGGAGGTTGTAGTAAGGGGGGAAAATAATACACCTCGGGGAGGTTGTGCTACTCTTGCCATTCCTTCTCTCCCATTCTATTCGTTCCTCATGCATCAAAGAGCTGTCCTGCCTTCTGCAAGTTGCTTGAGTCTAAATCTTTTTTCTGTTGGGTTGGTCATCAACCAACCTAGGAACACCATTTCAAACATGTTTCTTTGAGGATTTAAGGAATTGCTTTACCTCCTCCAGAACAGGCCTGTAGCAGGAAATTGCCTTGAACACAAAGATATTAATAATGTGTTGAGAGAGAATGAGGAAGGTTCCAAAAGGCCCTGGTTTTCATAACACCCCAAAAGATTCCTGAGATAAAACATTCCTTATTCAAAGCATTCAGCTCCATAATCAGGAGCTCTGTTTTTCAAGACAAAGCTCACAACTACAACTGTCTCAGCCAAAAGTCTTGGAGGGGATCTCAAAATACCTCCCACATACACGGGGAAACCACTTAGTAACAAAGGTACTTAAAAGATACTCAGAACCATATGTACTATGTACCTTAGGGAATCTCAAAAGCTTTCTCTACAGGTTGCTTTTGGGGCCTCTTCAGCTGTTTGGGGACAACAGTCTTTTAAACTTCATTCTTTCTTTACAAAGAGGAAAACATCTTTGTGAGCGCCTACCACCCCTGAAGTAGTGATTAAACCACTTTCTTGCGGTACTCCTCCCATCTCCCCCACATAAATCAGAAGTCGTTAGCAGTTGACGTGAATAGAAGAAGCTAGAGCATATTATTTTGGAACACCTGAGTTACCACTTCCCCCACTCACCCTGAAATGAATGGCAACTGTCAAGTATGTCTTATGATAAGAACAGTTGTGGTGGAAATTAAGCCATCTTTCCTGACAAACTGAGGGCATGGATTGTATTTATCTTGCCCACCGCCCTTATGACATAATGGGTATTTGATAAATATTTGCTGAGTCAATGAGTGAGAAGGAAGAAATCAAATACAGGATGAAAAATGATAGGAGGAGAGGATAATAACAACGGAAATGCAATTTAAAAGAAATATGGACCAAAGACAAACTCAGAGATTGCTATGCCCTCTAGGCCTTTGGCTCCCAAGAGGAAGGTTGGAACCTGAGCTGGCTGCCATTCTCCACAGGATCCTTTGAGATTGGTGCATGTGTGCCGGTCAGAAGCATGTCGTTGGAAACATCCACTTTCTAGGGACAAACTCTAAAATCCAGGAAGGAAAAAGATGGTAGGAGAGGAGAGAAGAAAAAAGCAACATTCCCTTCCTATTCAGGGAAAATTCATGAGTGCATTTCCAACAGAAGATTTTAGATTTTCACCCAAGCTCACCAATGCTATTGCCAAATAAAATATTGGAGGAGGCAGTGGCATGAGGCATTCTGTCTATGCTTCTATTCTTAAAGCTATTTACTGGTTTAAGTAAGGCTATTTGCCTTGCTTATAAGCTTCAGTAGATTACATTTTCATTTCCAGAAGTATCTGTGTATTTCATATAAGGAAGCCAGGCCTGCTAATTGCATTCCTGTGTCTAATAGCACTAATCAAGTTCCTACCTACCTAAGAAGTAATTTGTCTTGAAAATAAGCATATCAAGGATATAATTTATGAGCTTTTAATTCTTCCCTGCTGTGGAGCTAGCTGACTGAGATTATAAACACTTTACAATCATTTCTGGTGGAAGCTAAATGACAAAAATGAAATACAGTACTCAACACTCCATATGGAGGCCACAAAGCAAATGAGGGAAGTCAAAGCTGGGGTCCTGGGACAATGCTTACTGAAATTTGCACCTTGAGAGTGCTTGATCTGTTAACTCAATATATTGCATTTGAAAAGGGAGAGAAGAATGGTTTCCTTGCTCTTCTAGTGACACTTCTAAATTTCTTGGTTCAAAATTCAAGGTGAGGTCTTCCTTTTACAGCTTAACTTCAAAGATTTAGAACTGGAAAGGACCTTTAGACGACCTAGTCCAAACTTTTGCATATAGGCCAGCTGGGTCACATCTGACCAACAGCCCACACCATGTTTTTATTTGTTGCCAAAATTTTAAATCATGATATTTCATATAAAATCTTGTCATGGAAGCTTCTCCTGAAAAGTTGGGGGAGCTGGCAATACAGGGTCTCAATTCCAACAGGGAAACAATGGGCTGGAACTATAGGATAGCTGCCCCCTTCAAGCAGACTCCCTTCACAGGGACTTCAGATTGCCACAGACTCACTACTCTCCATCATATCTTTAACACTGACACTTCATTTTCATTTATCATTACACATGAAGCGACTGTTTTTTTCATACTTGGCCCACTTCACTCATTTATGCGAACTGCATGGTCCTTGTAAGCATTTGAGTTTGAGACCCATGTTCTAGTACAACTTACTTATTTTACAGATGAACAGGGGCCCACGGCATCTTCAGAGATTTCACCAAGGCCATGCTACTAGTCCATGATGGAGAGAGGACTAGACTCCAGGTCTCCTGAATTCCAGGCCACTGTTTCTGTTGATATTCCATATTTTCTCTGATGGAGCCTAATCAATTCCTCTCCATTTAAACATACTGATAAAAAAAATTTATCCTGCAAGTGGAGAATGGGAGAATAATAGCTGGACACCACTTGGTATTGCATTTGATATGGAATAAAGAGAATAAGACCTTCTATTTTTTTTAATTGTGAGGAGGATAGTTCTATCCTTAATCAGTTTCAGACTGTGTTTGCTTCTCTAAGGATGAAGTATCTTCCCATTGCAATTGCAACATGAACACTTTGACCCATATTCCTCAGCTGACTGCAGGTTTCTGCCTCTGTTGCAATCAGGACAAACTTGGTCCATTCCTTCCTCCTGACCTCATAAGTTTTGCAGCATCTGCCTACCTTGAAAATCCCATAGCTTCTAGATGAGACTGTTCACACAGATGCCTGTCTCCCTAGGATAAGGCACATACTCATTCCTTCAAGGCAATCTGAATGGAAAGACTTGATACTATTACATCGTGCTACAGCAGCCAGATGGAGAGATGAGCTATCTTCCTTTGCCCCCTTCTAACCATGTACCTTTATTACAGAAAGATACAAAGAGAGAAACAGGAGATGGTGAACTGACAGAGAAAAACAAACTACAGTGGATACGGATACCAGATGACCACAGATGGCTTAAAATATTTTTGACATCAAATAACTCTGGAAAATTTGAAAATGGCAGCACCAGCCCAAGCAGCTCAGGGTAAAAAAACAATGTGGAACCCAATTTACAGAAGGCCTAAAAGGCAGAGTCAAAATAACACCCTCTGAAGCTATGGCCTGTGTGCATAGGGTGACCATGTCTGTTGATCCGCACGAATTTTCACAACCCAAATCCAAATATCAAACATTGTCTACTTAATGTCTTATCAATGGTACCATACTTTTGGAACATAGGTACATGCCACATGTTCACTGTGGTGGCATTTAAGGTTTCAGATAAGATATTTTGGATGGTAGGCAGGGAAGCTAAGAGTGGGAAGGAATGAGAATCAATTAGATTAGAGGCATAGTATCAGTCTTGTGCTTCATCTTTCTCTGCACAAACTGGGGGAGGTGGGTGAGGGAAGAGATTAAAACGTTGCTCACCTGATAACAGGTCCCAAGAGGATGAGATGCATAAACAATGATAGTGGCTTGTCTTTGGCCAGATCTCTGTGGACAAAAATGAGAGTCAGCTGGACCATAATGGATGAAAACATAAAGAAGGATAAGGTGTATGTCATCCAGTAGGTTTCACTATTCTTTCGATAGATTCTAACCATGTACAAGGCAGATGCAGCCTCCCCACAGTACAAAAAGGTAGAAAAGAGGATGCCAAATGGAAAGGTAAATCGGGGGTTGACCCCACGTATAACATCTTCCTCCAGAGATGAACTGGGATCCACGTTTGGCTCCTCAGGAATTTCATAAACTTGGTCCATTGTCGAGGTTCTGAGTGTAGTGGTCTGATCTTCAGAGCATCCCCTCAACCTCACCCCCAAGGGAACCTTATAGCCACTGCTTTCCAAGTATTGGTGAAGAGATCTATCAAGTCCAATTCCAGAACGGAGATCTGCTGGATTAGGAGATCCCTTTCTTCTAGTCTCAAATTAGACTTGTTGGACTCTGGGATGGGGAGCCCAGGAGTACCACTTTGAATTTGACTCTTGATTGGCCCAGGATTCCAATCGTCAACATAAGCGTCGTGAAACTTGGACAAGGCAAAGCAAGCATTTTAGCGCCCAGTCGGGAGTCCAATTCCAGGTACGTAAACAATCATGGCAACAGCTGTTTCCGTGGCTGCTCCTCCTTGCGCAGCCCGCAGGGCAGGCGTGTAAAACCTCTGTCCGGTACACCGACGCTCAGCAGCTCCTCTCGAGGAGTCCTGACCAGTGGTGCCCTCTCAAATCAGCTGAGAACTGAGCCGGGGCAGAAGAGGGGGCGCAGCCCGAGCGTCCCTTTGGTGATTCATCTCAGTGCCTAGGTACCCTAGCTATTGCTAGGCTGTGGCTATCGACTCGCCCTCCAGCCTGCTCGCCAGCTCTCTCCAGACCCGCGCCGAGTGGAGGGTTCCCAGGACAGCTCCTCGGATTCCCCAAGCTCCGCCCCTGTGGGCGGCCGGCCCTAGGGATGGAGCAAAGCCACAACCCGGTCCCCAAGCGCAGCCTCCGGGGAGAGAAGCAGGGCGCGCGCACGCGCTACAGGATCCAGAGGCAGCTGGAGGGGCTTCTTTTCACAGAGAAACTTTGCTAGCGAGAAACACGACGTGCGGGGCGCCAACCTGGTCGGGCAGATGTCACCAAACTCTTGGGCCCCATCCGCTGCCCTAGGCCCGCAGTAACAGCTGTGAGAAGTCAGCGGCTTCAGGAACTAAGGCACCGACGAGGAGGGCGGGCGGAACTGGAGAACCAGCTGGGGCAAACGAAACCAGCTTGCAAGTTCCGGAGTGGGCAACCGAAGGATGCTCGGGGTGGAGAGGCGCAACAAAAAGGCCAATGTTCCAAAGCACTTCTCCCCACGGCCCGGAGACCCGGGCCCCAGAGAGAGCCTCAGCTTTCCCGTTCCCTAAGAGCAGCAGACGCCCACTTTTACCCCGCCCTCCCTAACTAGCTCGCTTTCAAGCTCGCTCAACCCACGCGGTTAGGCAGGTGTGTCTCTCCGGGCCTCAGGGTTGAACTTCCCTCGGTCCTATTGCCCTCCAGATAGTATCACGGTGGGGTAGTGGGGAGACCTGGGAGGCAATTGGGTCATAAAGTTCCTTTCCAGGGTAGACTGTGCACCGCAGAGAGAAGACAGAAAAGGAGGGGTATGGGGGCGGAGGGGAGCGTCAAGACTCCAGGTCAGCGCACAAACACTGAAAGCTCGTATTATATGACTTGATTTCTCCACTTGTAAAATGAGGCCGGGACAAGAACTTTAGAATGAACGTTCAGGTCATTGGTTGGAAGGTTCTGAAGAGGTGCCAAATTCTAAACAGACCGGAGAGGAGCCAAGAGAACTGTTAGTAAACAGAGGGAAGTCTTAAAGAGCTCTGAAAACTGCCTACATTCTTAAAAGCAGTCCTCCCCCACCTCATAGAGCTTTGTTTTCCTGCCTTCATTTGCATCTAAACCCCAGAGAAAAAGAGAAACTATTTGCCTCCTGGTAATAATCTAAATGTAGCACAGCCTGTGCCAATCTCTTTTTTGCTGCAGGAAGTCAGTAAAAAGAATCTCTGAGGAGTGGCCAACTAGCAGCCACCAAAATATTGGCCTTGAGTAAGAGTCAGCCTTGTCCTTTTGTTGGTTTTTTTAAGATTCCTGCAATTGTTACCTTCTTTTCCCAGCGCTGATTCACTGACAGATCAACTTGTAAAGGTTGTTGCCTTTGAAGAGGACTCACCATCTTGGTC
This sequence comes from Phataginus tricuspis, assembly GCA_029783875.1. Lineage (NCBI taxonomy): Eukaryota > Metazoa > Chordata > Mammalia > Pholidota > Manidae > Phataginus > Phataginus tricuspis. The sequence continues at coordinate 84,036,134 of JAQQAC010016209.1, forward strand.
TGCACCTGTGCTAGCAGCTAGCTGCTCCTTCCTCATTTCCATTTCACAAAGCAGGTCATCACTCTCTGAGAACTCTTCACACATAGCTTTGATCTGTTGGGTCTTTCCAACTGACACGAGGTTCTCCACCAACAGTATAAAGTACAGAACTTGAGGGCTTCTTAGGAACCTGTTCTCAAGGTGGATCTTAAGTGACAAGTCTCATCTGAGTTTACTGAGATGGGATGAGTTGGTCCCCCTAATACAGGAGACTGAAGCTAGGAAGAATGTAGAATCCTAAAGTTTTTCTTTTAGCTTTTCCTCCTCCTTCCCTGTGCCTTCACCAATTCCTGAATACACAAATCTACGAGGCCTTCCTACTTTACTCCAAAACATAACAGCGTTGTCTGCCATTCCACTCTCTCTTAATCACCACTACTTCCCTCTCCAACTTCATCACCCCTGCTACCCTACCACACAGCCTTGGCTCCTGTCCAGCAGGTTTTCTCACTTAATCAGACCTGACTTGCTCACTCCCACCTTTGTGCCTTTTGAGGCCATTTACAGCCCCCTTCACTTGTTTCTCCATTAGTCCAAACCCTAACCTTCCTTCAAGGGTTAGCTCAAGTACCACCTCCTCTGGGAAGCCTTCTCTCACTTCCCCAGCCCTTACTTTGCCCCGTCTTTGTGCTACAGCCACATGCTCCCTTACACTGGTCCTTCAACTCCTTCCATTTGCGTGCATCTTCAACAGAAATGTAGGCTCAGGGAGGGATGTTCAGTGTTTATTATGGTTCTTGCTGATGATATTAGCGATTGACAAATGGTGATAATGATGAAGCTTCCTCCCCCATACTTCGCCCAGGAAATCATGCAAGACTCAGGCACACTCATCCGTAAAACCTGTAGCCACTCTATCTGGGGCATAAAGTCCTTTGAGACACCCACTGCCTCAGCCTGCCATTCAGCTCACTGAGGATGCCAACCCACATGATCTGTCCCTTCTCAGAGTTCCTACAGCATTTTGTCAATACTACAGTTTAGCACAAAATTCCAAATTAATTCAAGTGTACTAATTTTTATTCCACAACTCTGCTCTAGAAAGGCAGAGACACAGCTGTTACACTTTTTTTTAGAAGCCTGCATGGCTGCTATAGACCTGTAAGTTTCCTGCCATCTGATCCCCCCTCACCCACCAGCTTCTTTCTTTTCAGCCTTAGGACTCTCTGGCGCTTTAGGTCACTAAATCCTCTGGTCTCTTATTTCCTTGTTCCTTTTGCCCTGCTGGGAGAAACTGAGAATTTGCCCTGTTTCTGTCCAACTCTCTTCTCTTTCAGGCAATCTCTAGCCTCCAGCCCTTTACTCTTCTTAAGACTAGAGACGCTGGAAATGTTGCCACTCATGAGTTGTACTGAGGCCCTGGGAACCTCTTCTGCATTGAGGTCACTGACCACCCAAGGACTGGTCATCTGAAGTGACACCCTTAGACTGCCCCCCATATGCTTGATAGTATTTGGAGTCAACTTCCTCTTCTTGCATAACCAAAGTTCTTCAGGAAAGGGAGACCCAAGATTTGACTCTTCACTGCCCCCCCTCCAACCCCCAGCTCAACAGGAACAGAGATCAGATCTAAATGCTCCTGGCATCTGTTTCAACATGCAGAACCCTTCTGAACCATTTAAGGCTTAAGGACAGTTTTGAGCTTTCAAAGCCATCACAGCCAGAGCTGGCTCAGAGAGGTAGTTGGCATCTAGAAGGAAGAGGAGGGAAAGGAGAGAGATGTGCAGCAAATGTCTGCTAGTCCAGTCACAGAGCACTAGTTGGTAGTAGGTAATAGGCAAGGCCCAGGATCAGTAGCTAGGATGGAAGAATGGCTTCCTACTATAGAACGCTCAGTTTGGACTGTTAGAATCCTTACAAGCTATCTAATGCAAAATCAGTCATATACTCTCTGGGTCCTCTCTTTTCTCTGGAAGCTTCCTGAGGACAAAGACGTTTGCCTGTCTCGTTCTGAGCCACGCCCACATCTGTATCATCTACAGGTGGAATCTGAACCTGGAGTCAAAACCCAAGTGAGTTCCCTGAGGTCTTCACCCCCAGCATTTTTCTTTTTAAAAATTTGGTTAAAGTGATTATCTAAATTAGCACTGAAAGGAAAAAAGTGCTGTTGCAAAATACAGCCTGGAATCTGGGGATGATGGCTGTTGCCAGGCAGGTGGCAAGCTCTATTTACATTGCCTGGTGGAGGGGAAGGATGGGAGAGGGGAGATATACTGGATATTTCTTATTTCTTAGAAAATGGCTATATTGACATATAATTCAAATACAATTCACCCAAAGTGTACAGTTAAGTGGTTTTAGTATAGAGTTGTGCAGCCATTACCACTACCTAGTTCCAGAACATTTTCATTACCCCAAAAAGAAACACCACACCCATTAAGTTCTCACTCCTCATTTCCCCCTCCCCACACAGAGCCCTAGTCAACCACTTATCTACTTTCCATCTCTATGGATTTGTCTGTTCTGGGCATTTCATATAAATGGAATCATATAATATGTGGCCTTTTGTATGTTTGGCTTCTTTCACTTAACATAATGTTATCAAAGTTCAACCATGTTTTAGCATGTATCAGTACTTCATTTCTTATGGTAAATAATATTCCACAGTATGGATATACCACATTTATTTATCCATTCATCAGTTGATGGACTTAAGGATTTGTGTCAGTCAGGGTTCTCCAGAGAAACAGACCAAATGGGGTGGGGAGAGCAGGGGAGGATGATAGTTTAAGGAATTGGCCCACATAATTATAGAGACTGGTTTGCAAGACAGGCCAGCAGGCTATAAATTCAGGAAAGAATTGATTTTGCAGTCTTGAGTACAAAGGCTAGAAACTCAAGCAGAATTTCTAAGTGGCAGTCTGGAGGCAGACTATCTTCTTCAGGGGACCTGAGTCTTTGCTCTTAAGGCCTTCAACTGATTGGGTGAGGCCCACCACATTATGGAAGGTAATCTGGTTTTCTCAACATCTACTGATTTAAACGTTAATCACATCTAAAAAAATATCTTCACAACACATCTAGACTGGTGTTCGACCAAACAGCTGGGCACCATAGCCTAGTCAAGTTGACATATGACACTAGTCATCATAGTGCTGTTTCCACTTTTTGGCTATCATGAATACTGCAGCTAGGAATATTCATATGCACGTTTTTGCATAAATGTTTTCAATTCATTTTAGATATCTACAAGGAAAATTCTGCATCAGGTGGTAAGTACATGTAAATTTTTGAGAGACTTCCAGACTTTTCCAAAGTGGTTGCACCATTTTACATTTCTATCAGCAGTGTGTTTCTCCACATTCTCAACACTTGATATCTGTCTTCTTCATGAGAGCCATCTAGTGGTTTTTGATTTGCATTTTCCTGATGGATAAACTGATTGTGTATATGCATGTGTGTGTGTGTGTGTGTGTGTGTGTGCACTTGCATGTATGTGGTCATTTGAACACCAATTCGCCACATTCATTTAATTATTTCAATAAACATTTATTTGTAAATATTTGTAATAGTATTGTGCAAGACAAAGATCTCTACTCTCTAGGAGTTCACACAGTATAACAGACATTTGTCCTTTTTGGCAGTGTTGCTGTCCAGCATTTGAACCCCTTTATTTACGGGAGAAAGCATAGGAATCTTGGTGGGAGACAGGTCCCCCTTGCAGTCAGGGCACAGGCATGTGGCTTAGGCTCACTCAATCCAAGGATCTATCCCTCAAACTGGGAGCCAGTGGCCCAAAGTAGTGGACATCCTTCTCCAATTGAGACAGTCATGAAAATGTGCCTCTTGGTTCTTCCAGTGTGGAGAGTATAATTGACCTTTGCCCCAGCTACTATGCTCTAAATTCACCCCAATATTTGATGCTTTGTTCTGCAGCCACAATGCTCCCAGTCAGTGACTGAGCACAGTAGGGATACTAACTCAGGTCCACTTCTGAGAGACACAGGAATATGTGCCCTGTGATTTTGACAACAGGACTCCCCATCAGCCTGGCCAAGCTTTATTAGCACTGAACTTCAGTCTATGACTCTTCCTACCTAACCTTCTTCTTTCCTTCTCTCATCCAGAAAGGTCAGATTTACACTGCAGTCTGACAGCTCTCTCAGTTTTCTCCGCTCCCTCCCTATTTTCTCTCATGGCATCTTCTGCAATAAATCTCTTGTATGTCTGATCCCAGTGTGGTACTCCTCCTCTGAGGACCTGAGCTAACACACTAATGTTGCTAGTGGTGGCAGTGGCAATAACTGCAGCAGCTATGATGTTGGCCATGTAGCTCAAGTCTGGCTCTCCAGCCCAACCTGTGGTTCTGTAAGCTATTCAATATGCAATCAAAACAAACATTTTCTGCTTAAATTAGCCAGTCAATTTCTGTTGCTCATAACTGAGAACCTTCTGGATTATACAGGGAAGAAAAAAAACATTCAATTACAATACAGTATGATAAGGACTATGATAGAGGCACAGCCTATGGGAGCACGTAGGGGGCACTTAACCCAGTCTTTATATCATTCTCAAGTGAAATAATTGTAATTGCTAGTCAGACCTTGCCACTAATTTTGTAGGCCACCCGAAATTCAAAGGCTCGGTGCATCTTCCCAATTTACCATTCCTTAGGCAGTAGTTCTCCTAGTCACACTCATACAAGAATCACTTGGAGAGGAGGACAACTTGGAGACTCCAGGGCCCCATCCTTTGAGCAATGCAGATGCTCAGAGGATCAGACTGAGAAAAACTGTCCTAGGGTTAGCTCTACAGTCTGTTCCTAGAACAATTTTGCCCATCATCATAGTGTGTGCCTCATAAATATTGGCAGCAGATGACCCGTCTGTGGCCTGGCACAGAGTTAAGATAGACTTAAGAGCCCTTCCACACACAAGGATGTGTACCTGAAACCAAGCCCTTGATTGCCTCAGGCTGTCCACAGAAAATATCATCTGTAGTTTGCTCCCTCGTACATTCAGTAAGAATAAACTATCTGCACACCCTTTCATAGCCTTTCTTACTGGGCACATTATGCACTTGCTGGACCTTGAGGTGCTCAACCTTATGGCCAGGGAAAGGAGATTTTCCAGCAATACCAAGAGGAGTAAGGGACTCCGTCTTGACTGCATGATGACTCAATGGATGAGCTGAGTAGAAAGCAACAGGTAAGACCATGAATCTTGTGCCATTACCAGATCACCTCCCAAGAACTGCTGCCCCTCTTACTTGGCTTTACTACTAAAGGACTTCAGCTCTAATTGAAAAAAATTACTAGTGGGAGAAGTCAGAGCAGCAGGGAAAGCAGGGTAAATTAGGTTGGCAAAGTCAAACCCTGAAAAGAGAAATCAGATAAAGATAGGATAATGAGAACACAGCAGGCCAGAGAATGCACAGTCCTGCCTGTCAGGACAGAAATCAGGCTGTGCCAAATCTCTCTGACAGACAACTATGTAGTGTAGCAAAAAGGATCTACACTATGGACTGGAGTAAAAAACTGTGGGCTTTATGTCTGGATCTTCTTCTAAATCTCTGTGTGATCTTGGCCCTCTCTTGATCTCTAAGATCCCTTCTAGCTTAACATCCTGTGACATCCATGGTGTTAGAAATAGCTAGGCTTCCTAGAATCTTTGATTGCACACATTGTGGATTTGTAACCATCAAGTGACTAAAAAAGCCAATGACCAAAGTACCCAAGCCAATTTCTCCTAGAGATGTACTCTCATATGTGAAATATAATATGTATAAGCATGTTTTATAAGAGCCAAGGATTGGACGCAACCTAAACATTCACCAATGAAGGACTGCTTAAATAAACTCTAGTGCATCTACAAGAGTTATGTACTACTATGCAGCCATGCAGCCATAAAGAAACTCCTTAAGTACTGATATGAAACAGTATTCTATATATTTAATGAGAAAAGCAAGGTGCAGAATAGCATTTATGGTATGCTACAATTTGTATAGAAATTAAGAGTATACATATACAAATATGTATAGAATACCTCTGGGAGGATACACAAGAAACTGATTACAGTGACTGACTCCAGGAAAAGGAAATCGACAACTAGAGAGATGGTAGGGAAAATATGTATTCACCTGTACAGAACATAAAGAAAAGAACCTTAACCAAGCATGTCACAAACCCATTTTTTTCAACCATCTCACAGAACCTAAGAGAACAAACTTAGGAAGGGCTTTGTTTCTGAAAGCAGAAAGAAGAGTCTGTGTCAATTTCCTGGCTCACCCTTGTCTCACAAGTGTATCAGTGGCTACCATGGGTCTTCAGTTGTTTTTTTCCTTCTCTGCCTTCAAGACTTGAAGGTCCACCTTGACAGTTGTTTCAGGCAGCTGACTGTCAAAGGAAGTGAAGAGTCTAGAAGCTTCTGTACAGGTAAGGCCTGGAAGAAGAGTAAAGCAGCAACCAGATTTATGCAAGTCTGTACCTAAAGAGACTTCCTGGAAAAAGCTGTCACTGCACCCCATGGTACACTGGGGGTCACTGATACCAGGCCACATTGCCCCGACAAGAAACTGAATTTCATTTTCATTATCAGTCCCCTAGAAGAACAAGGAGAGTTCATTCTTTTTTTCTGAAATAAATCATAAACAGCATTCATTGAAAGCTAGTGGCAATATGAAAAGTACAAAGTATAAAAAGATCCATAATTCATAGCCAGGAACGAACCATAGGTTAATACATTCAGTGGGAAGAGCAAAATGATCCTCTATTTAGACTTATTTTATGAAAGATAATCATATGTCAAATTAAGTGAAGAATTATGCTTTGAAATACATCTCAGCAGCAAAAAGCCTAGGAGGGCTTGGTTTTAATATTCTGAATGGGCAAATTTAGCACCTTTTTTGTGCAATGTAACTGATTAGTTTTAACTATCATACAATTGGAATACACCAAAAGAGTATTTAGTTTGAATAATATTAATACCAACACTGAGTGCTTACTATGTGCCAGGTATTATTGTAAATCACTTATGATCTCATTTAATACTTACAATGTCCCTATGAGATAGGAACTGTGATCACCTCCATCTTACAGATAAGGACATTGAAGCACAGAAAAATTAAATGGCTTGTCTTAAGCTAAAACAGCTTAGGTAATAAGGCTGGGATTTGAACCCAGGAAGATAGGCTCAGGTGTCTGGATCCTAGTCATTTATAATAGCAAACAAATTGTGTGGAAAATTCAAATACAGCCTTGCAGGGAAATATTAGGAATAACTTTGACATTTCCAAGGATACTAGACAGAAAGAAGATCTGGATTTGTGATGTTTATATCTGACCTACTTCAACAGTCACCTGACTGGTTTCCTTACCTAGTTTCTACATCCTACGCCTTCCCAACTGGCCAAGCTTCCTGTGATACCTCTATCATGTCACTCCTTTGACCAAAAGCTTCTAAGGGATCCCTTCTGCCTATCTAATAGACCTCAAACTTATCTCAAACTTGACTGTACATCACAGACACCTGGGAAGCTTGCTTAAAATACTGATTTCCTCAGCTTCAACCCAGAAAATTTAACTTAGTAGGTCAGGGTGGGGCCAGGGAGGGGCCAAGGAATTTGTGCTGTAAGCAAGCTTTGCAAAACACTGGCCTGTGGGGACAAAGCTCACTTTGTTCTAACATTCAAGGACGTCCATGACCTGGCCCAAGCCTACCTAACTCCCAATATGAATGCTCGATTCCAGAATGGCCACTGTCCTCAAACTTTTCCTATAGGAGGCATTTATAACTTCAAGCCTTTGCCTCCCACCTCCAACCCATCTGGAATGACCTCCTGCCTTCTTTCCTCCTGTCCACACACTATACATCCTTCAAGGTCAAACCTGAGTTTCACTTGCTAAGACTTTCCTTAAATTCTCTGGCCCAGAAGGGTATCACTCTTCTTCTGAACAATTAAGTCTGTACAATCTGATCCCAGTCCTTTTGGTACTTAACTGATTTCAAAAGTATATGCCTTGCTATCCCAACTGGACTGATGGCTGCCACTACCTACATGTGGCTATTTAAATTCAAATGAATTAAGATGAAATAAAATTAAAACTCCAGTTCCTCAGGCACACTTGCCGCATTTCAAGTGCTCAACAGCCACATGTGTATTTGTCAGTGTAGAGAGACAACATTCCACATCAGAGAAACTTCTAAGGGACAGTGCGGTGAGTCCGTGTATGGCTGTCACAGCTGCAGCTACCTTCGTGGTCTCTCTATAAATATTGCTTACTCTGAAGTAAATATGTATCCTGACCACAACTGGTGATAGATTTTCTTTCTAAACTCTGATTGCCATTTTTTTTTATTAAGGTATTATTGATATACACTCTTATGAAAGTTTTACATGAAAAAACAATGTGGTTACTACATTTACCCATATTATCAAGTCCCCCCAATACCCCAGTGCAGTCACTGTCCATCAGTGTAGTAAGATGTCACAGATTCACTGTTAGCCTTCTCTGTGCTACACTGTTTTCCCCGTGACCCCCCACACCATGTGTACTAAACAAAATACCCCTCAATCCCCTTCTCCCACCCTCCCTACCTGCCCTCCCACACCCCTCCCCTTTGGTAACCACTAGTTCCTTCTTGGAGTCTCTGAGTCTGCTGCTATTTTGTTCCTTCAGTTTTGCTGCGTTGTTATACTCCACAAATGAGAGAAATCATTTGGCACTTGTCTTTCTCCACTTGGCTTATTTCACTGAGCATAATGTCCTTCAGCTCCATCCACGTTGTTGCAAATGGTAGGATTTGTTTCTTTCTTATGGGTAAATAGTATTCCATTGTGTATATGTACCACCTCTTCTTTATCCATTCGTCTACTGATGGACACTTAGGTTGCTTCCATATCTTGGCTATTGTAAATAGTGCTGTGATAAACATAGGGGTGCATATGTCTTTTTGAATCTGAGAAGTCGTATTCTTTGGGTAAATTCCAAGGAGTGGGATTCCTGGGTCAAATGGTATTTGTATTTTTTGTTTTTTGAGGAACCTCCATATTGCTTTCCACAATGGTTGAACTAGCTCACATTCCCACCAGCAGTATAGGAGGGTTACCCTTTGTCCACATCCTCACCAGCATTTGTTGTTCCTAGTCTTTTGGATGCTGGCCATCCTTACTGGTGTGAGGTGATATTTCATTGTGGTTTTAATTTGCATTTCCCTGATGATTAGTAACATGGAACATCTTTTCATGTCTGTTGGCCATCTGAATTTCTTCTTTGGATAATTGTCTCTTGATTCCCATTTTTAGTAAAATTAAGAAGCTCAGAAAATCATTCTTGACTATAAACATCACAGCATTTAGAATCAAGTCTGAAAACCCTTGCCTTCTCTCAGTTCTCACCCTCCCTGACCTCTCTCTCTCTCTACTATATTGCCATTATGTAGAGATTTCCCTCTCCTACTTGAAATGCATTCTTTCTTTGCTTCCACTATGCTGTAACAACAAGAATGATCATTGTTAATTTGCTGAGCTCTTACACATGCAGGGACATACCTCAACAACCATATTAGGTAAATACTATTATTCTTGCCATTTTAGAGATGAGATGTATGAAGTTCAAAGAGGTTAACTGATTTGCTCAAGGTCACAGAGCTAGTAAGTGGTGGTGCTGGGCCTAAAGCCTAAATCTCTTTTAAGGCTCTTCTCAAGAGTCATTACTAGATCAAATGTCCCAAAGAGGCAGGGCAAACCATCAATTCCACATCAAAGAATGGAAACAATCCATTCAAGAGTGTCCTCTTCTCTTCCTTTTTTCCCTGCTCGTCTAAAATTCTCTTACTCTATCTCACATACCCCTCTGTAGATTTTCAAGGTCTTAACAGCCTGGGGAATTTAAAGCCAATTACTAAGTGAGAAAAAAGCAACTACAGTCGGTCAGGGAGAGCAAGGTCCATGCACTGCCCTTTGTTTTCAAGAATTCTGTTTTCTCCTAAATACCCTGTAGGTCCTTAACATTAAAACCTGTGTTGTTCGGGACTTTGGGTTTCGATTGAAGCACTCTGCCAAAGGTCTATTTTAATTACAACCAGAGACCATTTACAGCTTTTCTGTTCTCTGTTCTGAGCTTTGTGTCCAGCAGCTGCTCCAGTGCTAGTCAAACATGATAGAGACATGCTGGAGGAGTTCGGCTTTAGGTTGGAACGGCCACCTGCTTTCTAGAGTTTCACATTACCCTGTCTACTGATACCCTAAGGCAGGTCAAACGCAGCATTCCTGGCCCGAAGACAGAGGGTGAGGATGTAGAAAAAAAGCATATAGCAACCTTGCCCCTGCCATCATGAAAAAGAGATGGTTAACCCTGCTGATCCCCCAAACTCACCAGGCTCTCCTAATGTGTTCTGAGCTACACAAGGCCGAGCTACTGGAGACAAAGAGCTAAGTTAGTGACTATACATACCTTTTGGAGTTTGGTCTCCATTACTTAGGTTAAAGAATAAGGAATATGGGAAATCTCTGAACATTTCCCTCAATTTTGCTGTGAACTTTAAACAGCTCTAAAAAATAAATAAGAAGAAAGAATACTGTCTTCTCATCCTAGCCCTTCAACTAACTGGCTGAGTGTGCGTGTGTATACAAATATTTAATGAGAACATTTTTCCTTTTATTATCTATAAACATTATAGGATTTTTTGTTCATTTATTTTATACAAATGTAATCATATAAAATTTTATGGAATTCTCCCTCAACAGTATGGTTTTGACTCATTTTGCTCTAGTTCTATGTTGCTACATGTAATTATAATTCATTTTAACTGCTTTATGGAATTCCATCTGATGAATACACCATAATTTATGTATTCATTCTGCTGATGGTCATTTAGGTTGTTTTTCCGTTTTTACAATCACAACAAAATTCTTCAGTGGACATGTACATATGCATGTGTATGTACCCTTGTGCACACGTTGGAGAGTTTCTCTTTATTAAAAATTCAAAACTGGAATTACTTGGTCATAGGGTACGCATAAGTTCAGATTGAGTATATAATGCCAAATAGTTTTCAAAAGTACTTGTACCAATTTACACACCACCATAGTTGACGAAAGTTCCAGTTGATCCACATCTTCATTAATATGTGGTATTGTCAGTCTTTTTTCACTTTAGCCACTCTGATGTGTAAGCAGTGGTACATCATTGTGGTTTTAGTTTAAACTGCCTTGATAACTAATGAGATGGAGCACATTGTATCATCTGATATGCTTTCTTAAAGCAGTTATCAACAGGGACAAGAAAGGAGTAAGAGGAAGGACATGGTGGGTAGTGACTGAAGAAAGGATGGGGGTGGGAAGTGGACACTGTAGAAAGGAGAGCCTGAGAGCATTAAATCAAACTTTCTAAGAAGACCAGTTTTTCTGAGGACCAGGCAAGTATACACAGATTTGGGAGTCTCTTAAGTGTAGTACCTACAGGTGCTATAAAGGTGCTTGTGAAAGCTTATGTAAAACATGTTTGAAGTCCGACCATAAAAAACTCCTGGCAGCAACCTATGTCCAAGCTCTCCTTTCCACAACAGCAGCAGCTCTGGCCACTACTTCCTGGCATCTAACACCAGATTATGTTCCCGACTGGCTTTCAATGCCCTTGTCCCAAAAATGACAGCACTGGCTTTGCAGATTCCAGCTAGAAGGCCATATGCCAATGTTAAAAAGCACAGAATGGTAAACATTCTTTCCCCCACAGCTTTACTGAAGTATGATTGACAAAATAAAATTGTATATATGTAATGTGTACAATGTGATGTTTTGATATACATATACATTGTGAATAGTTACTGCAACCAAGCTAATTCCCATATCTATCACCTCACATAGTTACTTTTTTTTTCAGTAAATGTTCTTTTTACCTAGCACCAAAGAGAAATTTCTCCAGTAGTCAAGCTGCACAGCAACAGGTGCATGTGAAACGTTCATGTGTATGTGAATCCCCTGGGGAATCTTGTTAATCTGATTCAGGAGGTGAATGGTGAAGCCTAAGATTCTGCATTTCTAACAAGCTCGTGGATGCTGCTGATCTGAGGAGCACGCTTTGAGTTTTAGCACATGAGCTATGTTTATAGCCCAGCTCTCCTTTCTTAGCTGTGAAATCTCTGACAATCTATTTAATCTCTCTGAGACTTCGTTTCATTGCCAATAAAAAACATTACCTACTTTATAGGGTTGTTGTGGAGGTTAAGTGAAATAACGCATGTAAAACATGTTTAGCACAATGCATGGAAAGAGTAAGTAATTAATAAATGCTAGCTTTTGTCAATATTCAATGAACTGGCACTCCTACACATCTATAATACTCTGAAGACTGCCATTCAGAATGATTATCTGGAAGCACTGCAAAAGGCTAGATTAATCAGAGACAGACTGAATCATATTTAGTCATATTTTATGTCAGGCTTATTTTATTGTATTCTAAGTGTTTGAAAATTGAGACTTCAACTGTATCAGCCATGGTCCCATCAGGAAACACATTGTATGCTCAACTTAGCACAGTTAGTGGGAAGCTTAAAAAAAGGACTATCTGCAAAGATGTGAGCAGGGTATAGGAAAATCAAGTGCAGTAACTTAAGGGTGTCATCCCTATGCCCAAAAGGATGAAGAGAGGAAACAGATACTAGAAAAAGAATTTGGCATGGAAAGGGTCCCCTTGAGAGGAGCTATGACCCTTAGTTAAGGGACAGCAGCCATCCTGTGGTGATCCTGTAAGAAAGAAGCCAGGAATAAACACCCTGACCCCAATTTTTTCCCTCCCTTTGATGTCTGACCAGGGATCTCCCCTGCCACACCTTACCAGGAGCCATGAAGGGAAGGGAACTCACTGATGTAATCCATATAGGTTAGCCTCTTGGGGTGCAGACGAGGCTATGAAAGGGTGGAAAGTGGATCTGGAGGGGTAAGCAGAGCTATCTGGCACACCGTCTATGACACTTATACTAAACCAAACTATTATCCAAACCAGAACACTATATTCCTCTGATCAAGCCAAGAAAACAGACTACCGCATTGGACAAAGCTAAATTCAACTAGTTTATCACTAAATGAGGAAAAATAACTTCCAGGGTATCTCCCTCTTGGATGTCCTATAATCATCCAAAATGCAACACAGCTAAAACTGAAATCATCTTCCTCTTCTACCAAAACTCAACTTTCCCATTTCCATCAATGGTAGCCTCTGAGATGCCAACCTCTCAGCCTTCCATTTCCTCTCTGCATATTTAAATCTCACCTACCCTTTAAAGTTTTAGCTCAAATACTTCTCCCTCCTCCAAGAGGTCTTCTCCCAACTCATTTAGCCTACACTGATTTCCCTTTTCTCTGAACCCACACGATCAGTAATTACTCACTACTGTCAGATATTGCTATTTAACTGGTTTGAGTATACATACCAACTAGATACTATACTTCTTGAATGCAGGAACTATGTCTTAACTTTCTTTTTTTCTTCTTGTCAAGTCTAAGTATCTTGAGACTTACTGAATATAAGTATACAATAAATGCTGGAAGAATGGTAATATGGAAAGAATAGCAGGGGACCAAATTTCTAATCACATTTTTCTATAAGAGCTTCAGTAAAAGCCAAATTCTTTGAGGACCTGCTTGGCCTTATGTATAAATATGCAGGCGTGAAGGACAGCTCTGCCTCCCATCTATCCACTTGGTATTTTAAAAACACTAGAGATTCAAGATGGCGACAAGAAAGGTGAGACAGAAGCCTCTTCCCAAAACCACATATAATATGAAAATATAATTAATACAGCTACTCCTGAAAGCAACAGGAAAGAAGGCTGCACCAGACTGCATACACTTGCAGAAGAGAACAGACCTTACAGAACAGGGTAATGTACCAAAGCCATGATCTGGTGGAAACCAAGCCCTTCCCCCATCCCACCTCACTGGAGGAAGGAAGAGAAATGGAGCAGGTATGGAGTGGAGGCCTAGCACTGCTGAACACCCAGCCCTGAGATCTGCTTTGGAAATACAAACCTACACTGCATGGTGCTCTGCAGATTAGAAAAGCAGAATACTTGAAGAGACTGAGATTCCACCCACTTGTGGAAAACAGGGATCCACATCTGGCTGCTCTGGGACAAAAGAAAGGCAGGCAGTCTGAGAGACTTCCTAACAGTGAGAGGACTGCTAAAGGGGCAAGGATTGCACAGAGCTTACTGCTCTGGAAAAAGGACAAGTAGACAAAAATTGCCAGGGTGCACTCTGCCCAGCAGGTTGGGAATTTTCAGGAGCTTCAGGTGTTCCATCACCCTGGTTTACTACACAGCTCCAAGGCACCCCACCATGATACGCAGCCTGCTGCGCCTTTCTCCCTGCCAGCCCGCACTGGCTCACAAACTGGAAGCCCCTGACCTGGTGTCAGACCAGCCAGAGGAAAGCCCCACCTATGGCAGCTAGAAACACAAAGCATAGAGGCTTACACCTGTGTGCTTGGCCCACTGGTTCTGGCAGTTGAGGCAGGCACAGAAGCCAGGAAGTAGGAAACAGCTCTTTCCTCCCCCCAGGCACAAGGACCGCTCCCCTGTGACCCCCGATATCACTCCAGAAGCTGAGTAGCTCAAGAGAGTAGAGCGTCAGGGCACTAGAGGGTGCCATATACAAATAAGAAATGTCAAAGGAGGCTGGTTCAAACCAAAATCCTCCAAACACCAGAAAAACGGTCAAGTGAAACTGAACTCATCAATCTTCCTGAAAGAGATTTCAAAATAAAAATCATTAACATGCTCATGGAGGTGTGGAAAGATATTCAAGACCTCAGGAATGAACTCTGATCAGAGATCCAATCATTGAAGAGCACAATGGATGGTATTAAAAGCAGATTGGATACGGTGGAGGAGACAATAAATGAAATAGAAACTAGAGAAGAGGAATACAAAGAAGCTGCAGCACAGAGAGAAAAAAGGATCTCTAGGGATGAAACAATATTGAGAGAACTGTGCGACCAATCCAAATGGAACAATATTCACATTATAGGAGTACAAGGAGAAGAAGAGAGAGAAAAAGGATAGAAAGTGTCTTTGAGGTGGTAATTGCTGAAAACTTCCCCAGTCTGGGAAGGAGATAGTCTCTCAGGCCATGGAAGTGCACAGATCTCCCAACACAAGGGACCCAAGGAAGACAATACCAAGACATACAATAATTAAAATGGCAAAGGTCAAGGATAAGGACAGACTTTAGAAGCAGACAGAGAGAGAAAAAAGATCACATACAAAGGAAAACCCATCAGGCTATTATCAGACTTGTCAACGGAAAACTTACAGGCCAGAAGGGAGTGGCATGATATATTTAATGCAATGAAACAGAAAGGCCTTGAACCAAGAATACTTGACCCGGTAAGATTATCATTTAAATTTGAAGGATGGATTAAACAATTTCCAGAGGAGCAAATGCTGAGAGAATTTACCTCCCACAAACCATCTCTACAGTGTATTTTGGAGGGACTGCTATAGATCGAACTCTTCCTAAGTCCAAAGTGCTGTCACCAGAGGTAATAAAACCACAGTAAAGAAAGTAGAACAATTAATTGTTAAGAAGATGCAAAATGAAATCAACTACCCCCAAAGTCAGTCAAGGCATAGACAAAGAGTATAGAATATGACACCTAATATATAAAGAATGGAGGAGGAAGAAAAAACAAAGAACCTTTAGATTCTGTTTGTAATAGCATAATGAGTTAAGTTAGACTGTTAGATAGTAAAGAAGTTACCCATGAACCTTTGGTAACCACGAATCTAAAGTCTGCAATACAAATAAGTACATACCTATCAAAAATCGATAATCACCCTAAATGTAAATGGTCTTAATGCACAAATCAAAAGACACAGAGTCACTGAATGCATAAAAAACAAGACCCGTCTATATGCTGCCTACAAGAGATTCACTTCAAACCCAAAGACATACACCCAAAGACTGAAAGTGAAGGAATGGAAAAAGATATTTAATTCAAATAATAGGTAGAAAAAAGCAGGAGTTGCAGTAATTGTATCAGACAAAATAGACTTCAAAACAAAGAAAGTCACAAGAGACAAAGAATGACATTACATAATGATAAAAGAGTCAGTCAAACAAGAGGACATAACCATTATAAATATCTATGCACCCAATATAGGAGCACCTACATGCGTGAAACAAATACTAACAGAATTGAAGGGAGAAATAGCATGCAATGCATTCATTTTAGGAGACTTCAACATTCCACTCACTCCAAAGGACAGATCAACCAGACAGAAAATAAGTAGAGAGACAGAAGCACTGAACAACACATTAGAACAGATGGAACTAACAGACATCTGCAGAACACACTCCACCAAAAGCAGCAGGATACACGTTCTTCTCAAGTGCACATGGGACATTTTCAAGAACAGATCATATACTAGGCCAGAAAAAGAGACTCGGTTAATTCAAAAAGATTGAAATTGTACCAACCAGCTGCTCAGACCACAAAGGTATAAAACTAGAAATAAATTAGGCAAAGAAAATGAAAAAGCCCACAAATGCATGGAGGCTTAACAACATGCTCCTAAATAACCAATGGATCAATGACCAAATAAAAACAGAGATCAAGCAATATATGGAGACAAATGACAACAATAATTCAACACCACAAAATCTGAGGGACGCACCAAGGCTGTACTAAGAGGGAAGTATATTGCAATACAGACCTACCTCAGGAAAGAACAATCCCATATGAACAGTCTAAACTCACTATTAATAAAACTAGAAAAAGAAGAAAGCATGAGGCCCAAAGTCAGTAGAAGGAGGGACATAATAAAGATTACAGCAGAAATAAATAAAACTGAGAAGAATAAAACATTAGAAAAAAATCAATGAAAGCAGGAGGTGGTTTTCTGAGAAAATAAACAAAATAGATAAACCCTTAGCTAGACTTATCAAGAAAAAAAGAGTCTACACATGTAAACAGAATCAGAAATGAGAAAGGAAAAATAACTACAGACACCACAGGAATATAAATAGTTATGAGAGAATACTATAAAAAATTATATGCTAACAAACTGGATAACTTAGAAAAAATGGACAACTTTCTAGAAAGTTACAACCTTCCAAAGCTGACCCAGGAAGAAACAGAAAATCTGAACAGACCAATTACCAGCAATGAAATTGAATGGGTAATCAAAAATCTACCTAAGAACAAAATCTCTGGACCAGATGGATTCACGGCTGTATTTTATCAAACATTTAGTGGAGACCTAATTCCCATCCTGCTTAAAGTTTTCCAAAAAGTAGAAGAGGAGGGAATACTTCCAAACTCATTCTGTGAGGCCAGTATCACTCTAATACTAAAACCAGGCACGGACACAACAAAAAAGAAAATTACAAACAAATATCCCTGATGAACATAGATGCAAAAATCCTCAACAAAACATTAGCAAACCGAGTTCAAAAATACATCAAAAAGATCATCCATCCTGATCAAGTAGGATTTACTCCAGGGACGCAAAGATGATACAATATTAGAAATTCCATCAACATCATCCACCACATCAACAAAAAGAAGGATAAAAACCACATGATCATCTCCATAGATGCCGAAAAGCATTCAACAAAATTCAGCACCCATTCATGATAAACTCTCAACAAAATAGGTATAGAGGGCAAGTACCTCAACATCATAAAGGCCATATATGACAAACCCACAGCCAACATCATACTTAACAGTGAAAAGCTGAGAGCTTTTCCTCTGAGATCAGGAACAAGACAAGGATGCCCACTTTCCCCACTTTTATTCAACATAGTTCTGGAGGTCCTATCCACAATAATCAGACAACACAAAGAAATAAAAGGCATCCAGATTGGTAAAGAAGCTAAATTGTTCCTGTTTGCAGATGACATGACATTGTACATAAAAACCCTAAAGAATCCACCCCTTCTTGTGTCAGGTGCCTCAACTTTATAATGATGTCTATTCTTCCTAATTTAATTTGTATACTTGAGATAATCCCAATAAAACTCTATCAGACTTTTTTTGTTCTGGAGCCAGAAAACTTTCTGCAATGTTCATTCAAAAGAATAAGCAAAAATAACTGTTAAAATGATTAAGAAGAAGTGCAAAGGCTACTAATCATTAAAACATGTTATAAAGGCTCTGTAATTAAAATAGTATGGTACTGTGTATAATTAGAAAGAGACCAATGGAATAAAATAGAAAATGAAGAAATAGACTCAACTGTGTATGCAAAATTTAGTAATGATAAGGGCAGCATTTAAATCAATGGGAAAAAGTTAGGCTTTTAATAAATAGTGTTGAGATAACTAGGTAGCCATATAAAAAAAGGTAAATTTGATCATTCCTCAACTGTGCACCAGGATAAATTCTAAATGGAACAGAGATTTAAATGTGAAAAATGAAACCATAAAAGTACTGGAAGGCAGTATGGGTGAGTTCCAAAAAAAAAAAAAAAAAGAATCCACCCCAAAACCACTATGTTGCATTCCTATACACTAATGATGAACTAGCAGAAAGAGAAATCAGGAAAACAATTCCATTCACAATTGCATCAAAAAGAATGAAATACCTAGGAATAAACCTAACCAAGGAGGAGAAACACCTATACCCTGAAAACTACAAGGCACTCTTGAGAGAAGTTAAAGAGGACACTAATAAATGGAAATTCATCCCATGCTCTTGCGTAGGAAGAATTAATACTGTCAAAATGGCCATCCTGCCTAAAACAATCTACAGATTCAATGCAATCCTTATCAAAATACCGACAGCATTCTTCAACAAACTAGGACAAATAGTTCAAAAATTCATATGGAACCACAAAAGACCCTGAATAGCCAAGGCAATCCTGAGAAGGAAGAATAAAGCAGGGGGGATTATGCTCCCCAACTTCAAGCTCTACTACAAAACCACAGTAATCAAGACAATTTGGTACTGGCACAAGAACAGACCCATAGACCAATGGAACAGACTAGAGAGTCCTGATATAAACCCAAGCATATATGGTCAATTAATATATGATAAAGGAGCCATGGACAAACAATGGGGAAATGACATCCTCTTCAACAGCTGGTGTTGGCAAAACTGGACAGCTACATGCAAGAAAATGAAACTGGATTATTGTTTAACCCCATACACAAAAGTAAACTCAAAATGGATCAAGGACCTGAAGGTAAGTCATGAAACCATAAAACTCTTAGAAGACAACATAGGCAGAAATCTCCTGAATATAAGCATGAGCAACTTCTTCCTGAACGCATCTCCTCGAGCAAGGGAAACAAAAGCAAAAATGAACTCATGGGACTACATCAAACTAAAAAGTTTCTGTACGGCAAAGGACGCCACCAACAGAACAGAAAGGCATCCAACAGTATGGGAGAATATATTCATAAGTGACATATCTGATAAGGGGTTGACATCCAAAATTTATAAAGAGCTCACACATCTCAACAACCAAAAAGCAAATAACCTGATTAAAAAATGGGCAGAGGATCTGAACACACTTCTCCAAAGAAGAAATTCAGATGTCCAACAGGCACAAGAAAAGATGTTCTTCATCACTAATTAACAGGGAAATGCAAATTAAAACCACGATGAGATATTACCTGACAGCAGTTAGGATGGCCAGCATCAAAAAGACTAAGAACAACAAATGCTGGCAAGGATTCGGAGAAAGGGAAACCCTCCTACACTGCTGGTGCGAATGTAAACTAGTTCAACCATTTTGGAAAGCAATATGGAGGTTTCTCAAAAAACTGAAAATAGAAATACCATTTGACCCAGGAATTCCACTCCTGGGAATTTACCCAGAGAATACAAGTTCTTAGATTTAAAAAGACATATGCACTCCTATGTTTATTGCAGCACTATTTACAATAGCCAAGATATGGAAGCAACCTAGGTGTCCATCAGTAGATGAATGGATAAAGAAGAGGTGGTACATATACACAATGGAATACTATTCAGCCTTAAGAAATAAACAAATCCTACCATTTGCAACAACATGGATGGAGCTGGAGGGTATCATTCTCAGTGAAATAAGTAAGCCAGGCAGAGAAAGACAAGTAGCAAATGATTTCCCTCATTTGTGGAGTATAACAACAAAGCAAAACTGAAGGAACAAAATAGCAGCAGACTCACAAACTCCAAGACAGACTAGCACTTACCAAAGGGGAGGGGTTGCGGGTGGGGGGATTGGGGAGATTGACAGGTATTATGATTAGTACACATAGTGTGTGTGTGGGATCATGGGGAAGGCAGTGTAGCACAGAGAAGAGAAGTAGTGACTCTGTGGCATCTTACTACACTGATGGACAGTGACTGCAATAGGGTATGGGGGGATGCGATAATATGGGTGAATGTAGTAACCACATTGTTTTTCACTCATTTTAAGAGTTATAAATAATACCTTAATAAAAAAAATTATATAAAAAAAACTCTTCTAAATAACCCTTGGGTTAAATAGAGACTCAAAAAAGAAATTACAAACTGTTTTGAAATGATCAGCAAGAAAATCAACACTCATCAAAACCCATGATATGTAGCTAAAGTGGTATTCATAAGAAAATTGTAGCATTAAATTCATTTATTTATTCCAATATATTCAAATATATTTCAACTGAGAATACATGAACTATTTTGACTGACAGTAAAGGAACTAAACATTCAACTCAAGAACACAGGTTAAAAAACCAACAAATTATATATACCAAAAGAAAGTAGAAGAAAGTTAATAAATATTTTTTCAAAATTAATGGTGCATGCCTCATCAGTCCTCCCTCTTAAAACAAGAAAAACCCTGGATGAAATAACAATCAAGCCCAGGAAGACTCTGAAAAGTGGAAAAGAGAAAGTGAACTGCCTAGGAACTTTAGGATGTGAGGAACACTACTGTGGTGAATTGCCTGAGGTTTCGTTTTCCCTCCCACATATTGCAGATGGGGCACTGAAGATGTCTGCATCCTGAAACTGCCAATAGGCCCAGACCAAAAAAAGAGCCCCAAGAAGGCTTATTCCCTTCAGGTAAATAATCAGGGAAAGGGTAGCCTAGCAGGACAGAAAACCTTTTTGATAATACCCATCCTGCTCTAGTGAAACATCAATGGAAAAACTGCCCCTTTAGTTTTTCAGTGGTGCCAAATAGAGATACTCAGGTCTGGCCCCACAGGGCAGCAATTAGGCAGCGTGAGTTGGCCCTCCATATCCCATACAAGGGTGGTATCAGTGGGCTCAGACAGGGAGCTGAACTTCCACCCCACCTCCCTGGTAGCAAAGTGATGGAATGAGACGATGAAAGGTGGTGCTAGCTGGCACTTCATTTTCCCCACTGAGATAATGTCAGTGGGGCCATCCCCATCTGGCAGCAATGAGGTGGTGAGAGTCAACCCTTCATTCCCCATTTTTCCACCTGGTATTGGAGAGACCTAGCAGGGAGCTGAAATCCCACCCTATCCTAGCAGTAACTGAAAAGAAATGAGCAGAGCTTCAGGGAACTGTGGGAAAATAAAAAAAAAGGACTGAACTTTTACATCTTTAAAGTCTCAGAATAAAAGAAGGAAGACTATGGCTGGAAATGTACTCAAAGAAATAATGGCTAAAAGCTTCCCCCAAGTGAAAACGTTGACATTAGTAGACTGTGATAAGTTGCTTATGTAAAATGTAATAATTTAACAATCACTAAAAAATCTATATGACAAATACACTCAAAACCTGTATCAGTAAACCAAGATGGAATTCCTTAAAAAGGTTCAAGTAATACACAGCAAAGCAGGAAAAATGAAGAAGAGAAACAAAAAAAAATACCAGAGGGAACAAACAGAAAACAAAACCTAAAACAGCAAACAAGCCTTAACATATCAAAAATTATATTAAATGTAAACAGCCTAAATAAACCAATTAAAAAATGGAATTGGCAATGGTTAAAAAAAAAGAAAACTTGACCCAAACATGCTGTCTACAAGAAATCTACTTCAAACATAATGACATAGGTGGGTTGAGCATAAAAGGATGTTCAAAGATATACTCTGCAAAACGAATAAAAAGATAAGTAGACTTTAGAACAAAGAAATTATCACTCAGAGAAGGTAAGGGCCAATTCCCCAAACCCAAATGTGTATGCATCAAACAACAGAGATGCAAAATACATGAAGCAGAAACTAATAGAAATGAAAAGACAAATGAATCAAATCCATAATTATACTTAGAAACTTAACAGCCCTTGCTCAGCAACTGATAGAAACATTAGAAAATCATCGAGGATGTAGATGAACTGAAGAATACCATCAACCAACATTTGTAAAACATTCCACCCACCAATAGCAGAATTCTTTTCATAAATAAACCTGAAAATATTTAAAATAACCAAAACCATAGAAAAGTGTGCTATCTGACCACAGTGAGATCAAACTAGAAATCAATGACAGAAAAACAATAGGAAAACCTCCGAATACTTGGAAATTAAGCAACTCACATATACCATGGCCCAAAGAAGTAGCAATGGAAAATTTTTAAAATACATTGAATTTAATGAAAATGAAAATATATCAAAATGTGTGGGATGCAGCTAAAAGTAGTGTTGAGAGGGAAGCACTAAATAATTACATTAGAAAAGATGAAAACTCTCAAATAATCTAAGCTCCTATCCTACCTTAATAAATTAGAAAAACAATAGCAAAATATACTTGAGGTAAACAGATGGAAGGAAATAATGATAAAATGCAGAAATAATGATAAAATGCAGATAATGATCATAATGATTTTATCATTTTATCACAATGATAAAAGCAGAATCAATGAAAATGAAAACTGAAAAACCATACAAAAAACAAATGAGACAAAAAGCTGGTTCTTTGAAAAAAAATCAATAAAGCTGATAAACCTCTAGAAAGACTGACAAAGACAAAAGAGTGAAGACATGATTTACCAATATCAGGAATGAAAGAAGAGATATTGCCACAGAACTTAAATACATCAAAAGGATAGGGAAAACTATGAACAACTCTGCACAGGTAGATTTGACAATTTAGGAGAAATGGAACTACTGCCTGAGAAGCACAACATACCACAACTCATCCAATATGAAATTAATAATTTGAATAGTTCTATAACTATTAAGGAAATTAAACTCATAGTTCAAAAAGCTGAAAGAGAAAATCTCCATGTCCAGATAATTTCACTTGGGAATTTTACCAAGCCATTTAAAGATTTAACACCAGTTCTACACAGTCTCTTTCAGAAAAAAGGAGGGATTCCAACTCATTTTATGAGGCCAGTATTATCCTGAGACCAAAATCAGACAAAGCCAGTGGAAAAAAAGGAAACTACAGTCCAATATCCCTCATGAACAAAAATAATCTATCCCTCATAGATACAAAAATCCTCAACAAAATATTAACAACTAGAATCTAGCAATGTATAAAAATACTTATGTACAATAAAGCACAACTAAGTGGGGTTTATTCCAGGTATACAAGGCTGATTCAATATTTGAAAATCAATGTAATCCAATTATCACAGGTTAAAAAGGAAAAACTACATGATCATATCCAATGATACAGAAAAAGCATTTTACTAAATTCAACATCCATTCATGATAAAACTCTCAGAAAACTAGGAACACAAGGTAACATCATTAACCTAGTAAAGAACAGCCATTTAAAAAAAACTAGAGATAATATCATACTTAAAGTTGAAAGACTGAAAGTTTTCAGAATCAAGGCAAAGAAGTCTGCTGTCACCACTGCTATTCAACATAGTAGTGGGTGTTTTAACCATCCCAATAGGGCAAAATAAAATGAAATAAAAGGAATAAAGATTGGAAAGGTTGAAATAAGACTGTCCTTACTTAAAATGACATGATTGTATACGAAGAAACTCTCAAGGAATCAACACACACAAAAAACTATTGATACTGCACACAACAAATTGGAGAAATCTAAAGGGAATTGTGTTGAGTAAAAAAATCCACTCTCAGAAAGTCACATACTATGTGATTCCATTTATATAATAGTCTAAATTATTAAATTATAGAGATGGAGAACAGATAAGTGGTTTCCAAGATTTAGAGATGTGGGAGGAGAGATGATTGTGACTATAAAGGGGCAACAGGAAGGATTTTTGTGGTTACAGAACAGTTCTACATTTTTATTATGATGGTGGTTACACAAATATATGCACATGTCTCTAAACAAATGGCCATAGGCCTCAACAATAAAAAAAAAAACAGAAAAACTTGGGAAAATGGGAGAATCTGATTTCCAGAGTTACCACATTATATTTAAATGTCTAGTTTTCAATGTATTTCCTTGCTCTGTCACCTGGGAGGGCCTAGAAACAATGACACTCCAATGGTAATGAGCACATCTAGTATGAGGCAGGTAATAGAGGGAGGGCAAGCAGAGTTCAGGATCCCTGTAAGTTTCAAGGTTTCAAGGCTCTTGTAAGTTTCAAGCCCTTGTATGTCGCAAAAAGTTCCAATCCAACTCAGCCATTCAAAAGTACACTTAGTTACATATACCTCAGCTCTGACTGGTTATGCCCTATGGAAATGAAGCATTTACTTTCAGCCTATCAGGAGTAAGTTGCGTTCAGATCTCTATTAGGTGGGGGAGGGGAAATGCCTCCTCTCACAAGACAGTATAAACCCCAGACACCACAGCCCTGAAGGCATCCTCCTCTGGAACTTCTCCTGAGCAGCAGGAACTTTCTCTTTTCACTCATTGAAAGAGCTTTGCTGGTTGCTCCACACTCTTGTCTGCTGGCTTCATTCTTCATTGCTTCTGACACAGGATCCGGTAAAAAACAGCGTTCCAGCCGGTAACAGGATGATGATTAAAGTTCATTCAGTAATTAGCTACAATCATACGGTAGGTAGATGTCGGTTTGGCTGCTGTGAACCAGGAAGTTGGTTGCCATAGATATGTCAGAACCTTGACAGCCACTATTAGAACATTGCCATAAGGCTCATATGTGGGCAACTGAGACTGTGTTAATCTGGCAAGAAAGCTTGAAAGCTCAATATACCTTCCTATTACTCTACACATCCTATGTATCTCATCCAAAAAGAACCAACTTCTAATAAGATAAATAATTAACCACATCAAGGTAAGCAAAATATATTATCTCCCTTATACAGATAAGAAATCTGAAAATGGTAGGTTTCATTTAGTTGATTTCATCCCAGGGTACCCAGGGGAGGCACAGAAAATCAAAGAAAGGACTGGTAATCCTTAGTCAATCATTTTCCTCCTCAGTTATCCTACTTCTCCTTCCTTAGGATAAGTTCTTAAGCAAGAATTTATATGATGGCAGTTTGACCTTTCTTGGTAATAGTAACAAATACAGACAGCCTGAGATCAATCAGGAATCTCTTCCAATTATCAGGAAATAGATATGAAACCACTGCTGGCCTCATCCCAAAGGGAGATGGCTATCATGGAACCCAGATCAGGCTCTGGTGTTTCAGGCTCCAGGTCTTACCAGCCTCATGAGCAAAGCTGGAGTAAGACTGGTTTTCATCACAGGCCATATATAAGGTTTCCCTTTCATCTGGCATAAGCCAGAGTCATTCTCCAGGACATCCTTATGGGAAGTTGAACGATTTCATGTGGAATGAACTGTGCTCTAAGAAATGCTATGAAATGTGAGTCTCTATATGGGAACAGCAATTCTCCAAAACAGTGGGTGACCCTCAGAACCCTGCTAAGTTATTCAGTGATAAGCTGGCACATACACTGGTGTTCACCAGATAGCTAAGCAAAGCCCAACTGGTTGTCAGCTGAAGTACTTTACTAACCCAACCAGAACTTTCCCCATCTCTGGGTTCCAATATAACTAGTCATTAGGAAAATGTAAATGAAAACCAGTTAGATACCACTTCACATCTAATAGGACAGTTATAAATGAAAAGACAATGACAAGTGTTAGCAAGGATGTGGAGAAATTGGAGCCCTCCTGCCCCACTGTTAGGAATGTAAAATGTTGCAGCCACTTTGGAAACAGGCTGGCAGTTCCTCAAAAGGTTAGACATAGACATCATATTCCACTCCTAGGTATATACCCAAGAGAACTGAAAACAGATATCCATACACAAAGTTGTACACAGATGTTTATAGTAGCATTATTCATAAGAGCCAAAATGTAAAAATAATCCAAATGTCCATCAACTGATTAATGGATAAACAAAATGTGGTATATACATACCATGGAGTATTATTCAGCCATAAAAAGGAATAAAGCACTAAAACATGCTACAGCATGGATGAACCTTGAAGTGATTGTCTAAATTAACCTTGTTAGTTAGGTGATGACTTTCAAATACAGCTGCATTTTGAAATCACTTGGGGAGCTTATACAGCTCCCTGGAATCTTTGTGAGTAGGGCAGCTGAACTGATGTCTGAAATCTATTAAACCGGTTGATTTCTAAAGCCCCTTACAGATCTAGAAATTGTATTAAATCTATGGCCGTGGGTCACCAATGTTTTTGAAGCAGTAGTGAGAGAGCCAAGCCTGATAGATAGCTGTTACTTAGAACATGTCTCCCAATAGGTCCTTCTTGAAATCTCAGCTGGTTCCTCTCTAAGGCATCACTGCCCTCGAAGGTTGAATGAAAATAACTCTTGCTAACAGAGAGGAACTCTTGCTGCAGGGCTAGGCCACACCTGATACCATCATGCCTGTGTAGGCTGCTTTAATAAGAAATCACCCCATTTTCAGGAACCTGCTGCTGGAGTTGAGAATAACCAGGCCTTCCCTCTATGAAACTTATAGGCAAGGTTGGATAGAATGAAGTAATGGACTTCTGACAGTCCCAGGCTTTCTGTTTATCAGCACCTGTGGAGTCGTAAGCTGACTTAGTTAGGCTCAGTGTTACTAATGGGGCTGATTTTTTATTTACTTATTTTCCCTAATATTAAGGAACTAAGCTGAATAATGTTCCGGTTACTGACCTCCTGCTGGTCTCAGCTAAAGACCAAACAGACACAAAGGCAATGTTACAATTACTTCTCTATACCTATTCTGCCATTTTCTCCAATATATCTTCCCACAGTCCCTCAAGGCCCACCTCTTCATGATATATATTGTCAGGGGAAGTGATTAAGCAGTATCTGCAAGATTGGGGGTAGGGTAGGTGGAGGATGGTGAATCCTATCAGGCAAGTGAATCAGGGAAGAAAATCATCCTTGGAAGCTTTGGGGAGGGGTTCCTGCACCACTTTCTACCCTTTTTATGGTACACACATTGGGACTACTTCAGGCAGAGCCACAAACACCAAGGGAGGGTAGAATTCTTCATTTAGCCTAAGAACTAACAATGCCTTTAAGGTTTTGGCTCATTTTTCTTTTCAATTTCCAGGAATGTGACTGTTATTATCATCGGATTGGACAACTCGGGTAAAACTCTTCTTGTTGAGGCTTTCTAAAGATGTAAGTAGCTGAAACCTTTAAATACTATTTGAGGTCTCCCATGGGCTGCAGGACCAATGAGATAATCATTCCTACCTAGCCTTACCTGATGGCCGTCAGATTCCCTCTTTTGAAGATAAACACTTCCCAGAACACACACAATCATACATACTCCTCGGGTGTTACCAGCCTGTTTATATAATGTCTATCACCTGCTCCCTTTACAAGCTAGCCTGCTGGAAGATCCTCTCAGGGTGTCAGTATGAATGAGCTCAAATAATGTAAAGCACTGAAGTCCATTATGGAGGATAGCATGTTTGAAATACTATCTAGTTTCAGGACTCAAAGTATAATTTGGTCTAGATAAGAGAGACAAGTGTAAGATGATGGAAGTTTAAAAACATGAAACTCTTCGTGACAGTTAATATAGAGGGCTGAAACATGAGAAATGTTGTCAGCTAAGAGATGTGTAAATTGAATACCAGTTCTCTAGTTTAATACCTTGACATTTTAAGAAGCAGTTACACAGACTTTCAGGGAGCTACTATTCTAGTTGTGAAGACCCAGCTAACCACTGGCCAATAAATAAAAAAACCCAGCACAGTGAGTGGCATAGATATCCTCCATTGATGTTTATTAAATAAAAGGAGTATGATGATGTGGCTGAGCTTTATATAACCTGGCAGCACTTAATAAAGCACGGGAAAGGGCTAACCTGGCTCTACCTGGCCCGACTGGCCTACTTGAAGCCTGCATCAGTTCCCTTGAACTAAGCAACAGCCTGCTGGCTGATCTTGCCATCTCTAGTTGTACCCAGAGTATTCTGTCCACACAGTTGCCTGAAGGACTTAATGCAAAAAGCTTATCATGGCACTTCCCTGTTAAAACCATTCAATCCCTCCCCATCATCATAAAAACAAAACTTAAGTTCCTTAATGGCACACAAAGTCCTCCATGATTGGGTCCCTGACTTTTCCAGCTTCATTTCCCACACTCTTCACATATGCCCCCAATAGAGCCAAAACAAAAGATTCGCCATTACTTTGCCATCAGACTATTCTAACTCACATGCTCATGCTTTCCATACACATCGTCCCACTCCTAGCATTTCATACCTTCTATTACCTACCTACTTGAAACACCTCAAGACACAAGCCTATGCTCGACCTCCGGAAAGCCATCCCTAATGTCCAGTACCTCCTTCCTCAGCTCCAACTCTATTCTGTGCCTCCTGTCATCATGTACTTATCACAGTATCAGTACACAGTTTCCCAGTCCTTCCCCTAGATGATGAGTGCCTCAAGGAAAAGTAATGGATCTTATCAGGTTTGTATCTTCAGTTTCTGTATATTTAGTACGTTCAGGCAGGTACTCGATAAATATTTGTGGAATGAATGTTCTCCCCCATTCCACCACTCCACTCAGGCTACACGTTGCCTCTACAACTTCTCCATCCCTCCTCCTCTCCCAAGCCCCAGAGTGGCAGCCCCAAGCACCATGGTTTTTTTTTTTTTCTTAATTTTGGTATCATTAATCTACAATTACATGTGCAACATTATGTTTACTAGACTCCCCACATCATCAAGTCGCCACCACATACCCCATTACAGTCACTGTCCATCAGCGTAGTGAGATGCTATAGAATCCCTACTTGTCTTCTCTGAGTTGTAAAGCCCTCCCCGTGCCCCCCCTACCTTACGTCTGCTAATCGTAATGCCCCTTTTACCCTCTTATCCCTCCCTTCCCGCCCTTCTTCCCCAGTCCCTTTCCCTTTGGTAACTATTAGTCCGTTCTTGGGTTCTATGAGTCTGCTGCTGTTTTGTTCGTTCAGTTTTTTTCTTTATTCTTATACTCCACATATGAGTGAAATCATTTGATACTTGTCTTTTTTGGCTTGGCTTATTTGACTGAGCATAATACCCTCTAGCTCCATCCATATTGTTGCAAATGGTAGAATGTGTTTTCTTCCTATGGCTGAATAATATTCCATTGTGTATATGTACCACCTCTTCTTTATCCATTCATCTACTGATGGACACGTGGCTTGCTTGCATTTCTTGGCTATTGTAAATAGTGCTGTGATAAACATAGGGGTGCATATGTCTTTTCAAACTGGGGTGCTGCATTCTTAGGGTCAATTCCTAGGAGTGGAATTCCTGGGTCAAATGGTATTTCTATTTTTAATTTTTTGAGGAACGTCCATACTGCTCTCCACAATGGTTGAACTAATTTACATTCCCACAAGCAGTGTAGGAATGTTCCCCTTTCTCCACATCCTCATCAACATTTGTTGTTGTTTGTCTTTTGGATGGCGGCCATCCTAACTGGTGTGAGGTGATATCTCATTGTGGTTTTAATCTGCATTTCTTTGATGATTAGCAATGTGGAGCATCTTTTCATAAGCCTATTGGCCATCTGAATTTCTTCTTTGGAGAAGTGTCTGTTCAGATCCTGTGCCCATTTCTTAATTGCATTATTTGCTTTCTGTCTGTTGATATGTGTGAGCTTTTTATATATTTTGGATGTCAACTGTTTATCAGATATGTCATTTATGAACATATTCTCCCATACTGTAGGATGCCTTTTTGTTCTATTGATGGCGTTCTTTGCTGTAGAGAAGCTTTTCAGCTTGATATAGTCCCACTTGTTCATTTTTGCTTTTGTTTCCTTTGCCCGGGGAAATGTGTTAATGAAGAAGTTGCTCATGTTTATGTCCAAGAGATTTTTGCCTATGTTTTTTTCTAAGAGTTTTACGGTTTCATGACGTACATTCAGGTCTTTGTTCCATTTCGAATTTACTTTTGTGTATCGGGTTAGACAATGATCCAGTTTCATTCTCTTACATGTAGCTGTCCAGTTTTGCCAACACCAGCTGTTGAAGACGCTGTCATTTCCACATTGTATATCCATGGCTCCTTTATCATATATTAATTGACCATATATGTTTGGGTTACTATCTGGACTCTCTATTTTTTTCCACTGGTCTGTGGGTCTGTTCTTGTGCCAGTACCAAATTGTCTTGATTACTGTGGATTTGGAGTAGTGATTGAAGTTGGGAAGTGAGATCCCCCCTGCTTTATTCTTCCTTCTCAGGATTGCTTTGGCTATTCGGGATCTTTTGTGTTCAATATGAATTTTAGAACTGTTTGTTTGAGTTCATTGAAGAATGCTGTTGATATTTTGATAGGGATTGCATTGAATCTCTAGATTGTTTTAGGCAGGATGTCCATTTTGAGAATATTAATTCTTCCTACCCAAGAGCATGGGATGAATTTCCATTTGTTAGTGTCCTCTTTAATTTCTCTTAAGAGTGTCTGGTAGTTTTCAGCGTATAGGTCTTTAACTTCCTTGGTTAGGTTAATTCCTAGGTATTTTATTCTTTTTGATGCAATTATGAGTGTAATTCTTTTCCTGATTTCTCTTTCTGTTAGCTCATCATTAGTGTATAGGTGTATAGGAAAGAAACAGATTTCTGTGTATTAATTTTGTATCCCGCAACTTTGCTGAATTCAGATATTAGTGCTAGTAATTTTGGAGTGGAGTCTTTAGGGTTTTTAATGTACAATATCATGTCATCTGCAAATAGTGACAATTTGACTTCTTCTTTACCAATCTGGATGCCTTGTATGTCTTTGTGTTGTCTGATTGCCGTGGCTGGGACTCCAGTACTATGTTGAATAACAGCGGAGAGAGTGGGCATCCCTGTCTTGTTCCCGATTTTAGGTGAAAAGCTTTCAGCTTCTCGCTGGTAAGTATGATGATGTTGGGTGTGGGTTTGTCATACATGGCCTTTATTATGTTGAGGTTCTTGCCTTCTATACCCATTTTCTGAAAGAGTTTTTATCATGAATGGATGTTGAATTTTGTCAAATGCTTTTTCAGCATCTATGGAGATGATCATGTGATTTTTGTTCTTCTTTTTGTTGATGTGGTGGATGATGTTGATGGATTTTCAAATGTTGTACCATCCTTGCATCCCTGAGATGAATCCCACTTGATCATGGTGTATGATCCTCTTGATGTATTTTTTAATTCGGTTTGCTAATATTTTGTTGAGTATTTTTGCATCTATGTTCATCAGGGATATTGGTCTGTAATTTTCTTTTTTAGTGAGGTCTTTGCCTGGTTTTGGCATTACAGTGATGCTGGCTTCATAGAATGAGTTTGGGAGTATTCCCTACTCTTCTGTTTTATGGAAAACTTTGAGGAGAATGGGTATTCTGTCTTCTCTATATGTTTGATAAAATTCAGCAGTGAATCCATCTGGCCCGGGGTTTTTGCTCTTATGTAGTTTTTTGATTAACGATTCAATTTCGTTGCTGGTAATTAGTCTGTTTAGATTTTCTGTTTCTTCCTTAGTCAGTCTTGGAAGGTTGTATTTTTCTAGGAAGTTGTCCATTTCTTCTAGGTTTTCCAGCTTCTTAGCATGCAGATTTTCATAGTATTCTCTAATATTCTTTGTATTTCTGTGGGGTCCGTCGCGATTTTTCCTTTCTCATTTCTGATTC
The DNA here is from genome assembly GCA_029783875.1 of Phataginus tricuspis. NCBI lineage: Eukaryota > Metazoa > Chordata > Mammalia > Pholidota > Manidae > Phataginus > Phataginus tricuspis. Next base: position 84,068,039 of record JAQQAC010016209.1, read on the forward strand.
TGTTTATGTGGGTAGATTCTCTTTTTCTCTTAATAAGTCTGGCTAGGGATTTATCTATTTTGTTTACTTTTTCAAAGAACCAGCCTTTGGTCTCATTGATTTTTCCTATTGTTTTATTCTTCTCAATTTTATTTATTTCTTCTCTGATCTTTATTATGTCCCTCCTTCTGCTGACTTTGGGCCTCATTTGTTCTTCATTTTCCAATTTAAATAATTGTGACTTTAGACTATTCATTTGGGATTGTTCTTCCTTCTTTAAATAGGCCTGGATTGCAATATACTTTCCTCTCAGGACTGCCTTTGCTGCGTCCCACAGAAGGTGGGGCTTTGTTCTGTTGTTGTCATTTGTCTCCATGTATTGCTTGATCTCTGTTTTAATTTGGTCATTGATACATTGGTTATTTAGGAGTCTGTTGTTAAGCCTCCATGTGTGTGTGAGCCTTTTTGTTTTCTTTGTACAATTTATTTCTAGTTTTATACCTTTGTGATCTGAGAAGTTGGTTGGTAGAATTTCAATATTTTTTAATTTACTGAGGTTCTTTTTGTGGCCTAATATGTGGTCTATTCTGGAAAATGTTCCATGTGCACTTCAGAAGAATGTGTATCCTGCTTCTTTTGGGTGTAGAGTTCTGTTGATGTCAGTTAGGTCCATCCGTTCTGGTGTGTTGTTCAGTGCCTCTGTGTCTTTACTTATTTTCTGTCTGGTTGATCTGTCCTTTGGAGTGAGTGGTGTGTTGAAGTCTCCTAAAATAAATGCATTGTTTTCTATTTCCTCCTTTAATTCTGTTACTATTTGTTTCACATATGTCGGTGCTCCTATGTTGGGTGTATATATATTTATAATGGTTATATACTCTTGTTGGACTGACCACTTTATCATATGTAATGTTCTTCTTTATCTCTTGCTACTTTCTTTGTTTTGAAGTCTATTTTATCTCATACAAGTACAGCAACACATGCTTTTTCCTCCCTGTTGTTTGCATGAAATATCTTTTTCCATCCCTTAATTTTTAGTGTGTGTATATCTTTGGGTTTGAGGTGAGTCGCTTGTAAGCAGCATATATATGGGTCTTGCTTTTTTATCCATTCTATTACTCTGTGTCTTTTGACTGGTGCTTTCAGTCCATTTACATTTAGGGTGATGATCGATAGATATGTACTTATTGCCATTGCAGGCTTTGGATTCATGGTTACCAAAGGCTCAAGGGTAGCTTTTGTACTATCTAACAGTCTAACTTACCTCTCTTATTAAGCTATTATAAATACAGTCTGACGATTCTTTATTTCTTTCCCTTCTTATTCTTCCTCCTCCATTCTTTATATGTTAGGTGCTTTATTCTGTACTCTTTTGTGTTTCCTTTGACTGTTTTTGTGGATAGTTGATTTTACTTTTTGCCTTTAGTTAGTATTTGTATGGTCTTCTTTCTTTGCTGTGATTTTATTATCTCTGGTGACATCTATTTAGCCTTAGGAGTGCTTCCATCTAGAGCAGTCCCTTTAAAATATCCTGTAGAGGTGGGTTGTGGGAGGCAAATTCCCTCAACTTTTGCTTGTCTGGTAATTGTTTAATCTCTCCCTCAAATTTAAATGATAATCGTGCTGGATACAGTATTCTTGGTTCAGGGCCCTTCTGTTTCATTGCATTAAATATATCATGCCATTCTCTTCTGGCCTGTAAGGTTTCTGTTGAGAAGTCTGATGTTAGCCTGATGGGTTTTCCTTTGTAGGTGATATTTTTTCTCTCTCTGGCTGCCTTTAATACTCTTTCCTTGTCTTTGATCTTTGCTATTTTAATTATTACATGTCTTCGTGTTGTCCTCCTTGGGTCCCTTGCATTGGGAGATCTGTGGGCTTCCATGTTCTGAGAGACTATTTCCTTCCCCAGCTTGGGGAAGTTTTTCAGCAATTATTTCTTCAAAGATACTTTCTATCCCTTTTTCTCTCTCTTCTTCTTCTGGTACCCCTATAATGCGAATATTGTTCTGTTTGGATTGGTCACACAGTTCTCTTAATATTCTTTCATTCCTAGAGATCCTTTTATCTCTCTCTGCCTCAGCTTCTCTGTATTCCTGTTCTCTGTTTGTATTACATTAACAATCTCTTGCACCTCATCCAGTCTGCTCTTAAGCCCATCTATCGATTGTTTCATTTCTGTAATATCTCTCCTCACTTCCTCCCTTCACTCTTGCATATTTCTTTGTAGGTCCATCAGCATGGTTATGACTTTTATTTTGAATTCTTTTTTAGGAATGTTTAAATCTATTCCACCAGGCCCTCTCTCTGGAGTTGTCTGAGTGATTTTTGACTGGACCAGATTCTTCTGTCTTTTCATGATGATAGAAGTGGTCGCAGGCAGGTGGCACGTGTGTCAGCTGGGAGAACAAAGTCCCTTCCTGCTTGTTGGTCGCCTTGCCCTTCTCTGGAGCCTGTGCCGATTACCCGCACACAGGGAGGCAGTTCTGGGATAATCCCCTGAGCTGCTGTGGGCAGGGCCGCCCTCAGGCTAGCCTAGAGAACTGCGGGGGGGGGGCAGCCATGCCGGGTGTATTTTACTGCAAGGACGGTGCCCCTTTGTGCCTGCCGGACCTTGCTCCGGCTTCCACTCCCCTTCCCGGTTAGCTGTGTGCTTGGAGGAGACTCTGTGTGGTAGCCGTGGGCGGGGCTGCTCTCTGGCTTCTCCACAGCTGTGGCAGGTCAGCCGGTCCATTTGCAGCACTGGCCGAGGGGAACAAATGGCAGGCTGCTTATTGCCATGAGCAGCTTCAGGGCTGCTTTACCTGGCAGGGTGTTAGAGGGCCCGAAGTTCCTCAAGATTCCCAGCCTGCTGGGCTCAGTGTGCTGGGATGATTTTGTTCAGCTGTTGGGTGCTTGTCCCTTTAAGACTTTTAAAAAGCTCCTGCTTTTATTTTGTCCCAGGGGAGCCGGCTGTGGGGACCCGCTCGCAGTCTCGGATCCAGCCCTTCCATTTCTCTAATATCTAGTACACCATGCAGTGTGTGTCTGTACTCCCGGTGCAGATCACCAGGGCTGGTTATTTAGCAGTCCTGTTCTTCCACTCCCTCCCCACTCTGATTCTTTTCCTTCTGACGGTGAGCTGGGGTGGGGTGAGTGCTTGGGTCTGGTAGGGTCACGGCTTTGTATGTTACCCCCTTCGTGAGATGCTGAGTTCTCGCAGATGTAGATGTAGCCTGGCTGTTGTACTGTATCTTCTGGTCTCTCTTTTAGGAATAGTTGTATTTGTTGTATTTTCAAAAATATATATGGTTTTGGGAGGAGATGTGCACCGCCCTGCTCATGTCGCAATCTTGAACCCCCCCAAGCACCACGTTTTAATCAATTGTTCAGCCTAGTATCCCACTTTATAGGCAGCAAAATTGACTCCTTGCCTCATCCAGCTAATAGGCAGATATGGTGAAAATGTAAACAGCACCAGGAAAATCAAGGAGCCAGGATACACCACAAGACTATTTATTGATAAAAGTGGGGATGATTTTTAGACCAACTCAGCCCAACCCCTAGACTCCCATCCAGTCTGGGTAGGGCCTGGAACTATAGTTTAAGAACCTCCCAGCTGTTTCTGATGGTCAGCTAACTTTGGGAAGCACTCATCAGCAGATCACCTGTGTGCTTTTTTGCCTGTGAGAATAGTGTCTCCTTGCCATTCCAATTCCTAGAGGACAGAGCCTGGATGCTATTAATTGGTTACTGTGTAACTTGACTTGTGCTTGGTGAATAACTTTGGGCTGATTCATAATCCAGTAGGTTTATGGTTGGGACTTATTTCACAGAGAAGTTTTTCATAGTTAAGAAGCAAAGTGCCACTGATGTCACATTCTGAAGAATGTCTCAGGTCACCTCTGTCCACATAGGGGATCAGTCAACCTAGTGGGTTGCTCTATACCCAAAATGCGATCATTCACCTCTCCTGCTCCTGCAAATGTTTATAGTTGCCAAGAACAGATAATGGCATAGGAAAGAAATTCCAATTTACAAGTAGTAACTTGTGTGAGCATTCGAAGATGCCAGATATAAAGTATTTGGGGACATAAGACATTATCATAAATGACACCATCCACTGTAACTGTTTTCTCTGGCACAAACTGGACAAGAAGCCCAAGCACAAAGGTGCCCTAAGGAGGGCATTTAGACCCATGCCTCTCAAACAAGGGCATCTTTAAAAGAAAAACGAACAAGAATACAGGAATTAAGATGGCGGCATGAGAGGTGATACACAGGCTTCCTCCTAAAACCGCATATAATACACAAATAGAATTAACACAACTAATCCTAAAAGAGCAACAGGAAAGAGGACTGCACCAGACACCATACACCTGGAGGAAGAGCAGACCTCACAGAACAGAATAACATACCAAAGCTGGCCCAGCGGGACCAAGCCCTTCCCCCACCCCAGCTCTCTGGCAGGAGGAAGAGAAACTGAGCATGGAGGGAGTGGAGGCCTGGGACTGCTGAATACCTAACTCCAGAGATCTGCTCTTGGAGCACAAACCTACAGTTCATGGTGCTTGCATGATACTCTTGTGATTATGGAGTTGGAAAGCTAAGACAGGCAGAACTCCTGGAGAGACTGACATTCCAGCCCTTGTGGAAAGCAGGGATCCATATCCGACTGCTCTGGGACAAAAGAAAGACAGGGAGTCTGAAAGACTTCCTAACAAGGAAGCCCTTAGCAAGAGGGCTGCTAAAGGGACAAAGATTGCACAGAGCTTACTGCTCAGGAGAGAGGACAGGTAGACAAAATTGTCTGGGTGCACTCTGCCCAGCAGGTTGGGAGTGTTGTCACACAGTCTCTCATATTTAAGGAGGAAAAAGAAATATTCCTCCTTAGACGATCTTTAGGTGCTCCAGCTGCCTGGCTGGCTACACAGCTCCAAGGATCCCCCCCCCTCGTGACACGTGGCCTACTGCGCCTTTCTCCTGGACAGCCCCACCTCGCTTGCAAACAGGCAAACCCTACCCTGGCATTAGGCCAGCCAGAGGGCAGATCTGTCTACAGGAACTACAAACGCAAAGCATAGAGGCTTATACCTGTATGCTCAGCCCACTGGTTCAGGCAATGGAGACAGGAATAGCAGCTGGGTAGCAGAAAACAGCTCTTTCCTTGCCCTAGGCACCAATACCACTCCCCTGTGACCCCCAACATTAATTCAGGGACTGAGCACCTCCAAGGAGTAGAGCTTCTGGGGACTACAGGGTGCCATATACAAATATGAAATGCCAAAGGAATCAGGTTCAGAGTTAAATTATTAATACCACTCCTGAGAAAGATTTAAATGATATGGACCTCATGACTCTTCCTGAAAGGGGGTTCAAAATAAATATCATTAACATGCTTATGGAGGTATGGAAAGATATTCAAGAACTCAGGAATGAATTCCAGTCAGAGAACCAATTGTTGAAGAGCACAATGGACGGTATTACAAGCACATTGGATACGGTGGAGGAGACGATAAATGAAATAGAAACTAGAGAAGAGGAATACAAAGAAGCTGAGGCACAGAGAGAAAAAAGGATCTCTAAGAATGAAAGAATATTGAGAGAAATGTGTGACCAATCCAAACGGAACAATATTCGCATTATAGGGGTACCAGAAGAAGAAGAGAGACAAAAAGGGATAGAAAGTGTCATTGAGGAGGTAATTGCTGAAAACTTCCCCAATCTGGGGAAGGAGATAGTCTCTCAGGCCATGGAGATGCACAGATCTCCCAACATAAGGGACCCTAGGAAGACAACACCAAGACATATAGTAATTAAAATGGCAAAGATCAAGGACAAGGACAGAGTCTTAAAAGCAGCCAGAGAGAGAAATAAGAACACATACAAAGGAAAGCCCAACAGACTATCATCAGACTTCTCAACAGAAACCTTACAGGTCTGAAGGGAGTGGCATGATGTATTTAATGCAATGAAGGAGAAGGGCCTTGAAGCAATAATATTTTATCTGGCAAGATTATCATTTATATTTGAAGGAGGGATTAAACAATTTCCAGATAAGCAAAAGCTGAGATAACTTACCTCCCACAAACCATCTCTACAGTGCATTTTGGAGAGACTGCTATAGATGGAAGTGTTCCTAAGGTTTAATAGCTGTCACCAGAGGTAATAAAACCACAGCAAAGAAGGTAGAACAGTTAATTACTAAGCAAATGCAAAATTTAATCAACTATCCCCAAAGTCAATCAAGGGACAGACAAAGAGTACAGAATATGATACCTAATATATAAAGAATTGAGGAAGAAGAAAAAGGAAGAGAAAAAAAGAAACTTTAGATTATGTTTGTAATAGTATACTAAGTGAGGTAAATTACACTGTTAGATAGTAAGGGAATTGCCCTTGAACCTTTGGTAACCACGAACTAAAGCCTGCAATGCCAATAACTACATAACTATCTATAATCACCCTAAATGTAAATGGTCTGAATGCACCAATCAAAAGACATAGAGTCACGGAATGGATAAAAAAGCAAGACCCATCTATATGCTGCCTACAAGAGACTCACTTTAAACCCAAAGACATACACAGACTAAAAGTGAAGGGATGGAAAAAGATATTTCATGCAACTAATAGGGAGAAAAAGGCAGGAGTTGCAGTACTTGTATCAGACAAAATAGACTTCAAAACAAAGAAAGTCATAAGAGACAAAGAAGGACATTACATAAAGGGGTCAATCCAACAAGAAGATATAACCATTATAAATATCTATGCACCCAACACAGGATCACCTACATATGTGAAACAAACACTAACAGAATTAAAAGGGGAAATAGAATGCAATGCATTAATTCTAGGAGACTTCAACACTCCACTCACTACAAAGGACAGATCAACCAGACAGAAAATAAGGAGACAGAGGCACTGAATAACACACTAGAACAGATGGACGTAACAGACATCTACAGAACTCTACACCCAAAAGCAGAATACACATTCTTCTCAAGTGCACATGGAACATTTTCCAGAAAAGACCACATACTAGGCCCCAAAAAGAACCTCAGTAAACTCAAAAATATTGAAATTGTACCAACCAGTTTCTCAGACCACAAAGGTATGAAACTAAAAATAAATTATGCAAAGAAAATGAAACATCCCACAAACACATGGAGGCTTCAAAGCATGCTCCTAAATAACCAGTGGATCAATGATAAAAACAGAGATCAAGCAATATACGGAGACAAATTACAACAATAATTCAACACCGCAAAATCTGCGGGATGCAGCGAAGGCCGTGTTAAGAGAAAACTATATTGCAATACAGGCCTACCTCAGGAAAGAACAACCCCATATGAGCAGTCTAAACTCACAATTAACAAAACTAGAAAAAGAAGAAATGAGGCCCAAAGTCAGTAGAAGGAGGGACATAATGAAGATTAGAGCAGAAATAAATAAAATCGAGAAGAATAAAACAATAGAAAGAATCAATGAAGGCAGGAGCTGGTTCTTCGAGAAAATAAACAAAATAGATAAACGCCTAGCCAGACTTATCAAGAAAAAAAGAGAGTCTACTCACATAAACAGAATAAGAAATGAGAAAGGTAAAATCACTATGGACACCACAGAAATACAAAGAATTATTAGAGAATACTATGAAAAATTATATGCTAACAAACTGGATAACCTAGAAGAAATGGACAACTTTCTAGAAAAATACAACCTTCCAAGGCTGACCCAGGAAGAAACAGATAATCTGAACAGACCAATTACCAGAAACAAAATAGAACTGGTAATCAAAAACCTACCTAAGAACAAAACCCCTGGACCAGATGGCCTCATCACTGAATTGTATCAAACATTTAGTGAAGACCTAATACCCACCCTCCTTAAAGTTTTCCAAGGAGTAGAAGAAGAGGGAATACTTCCAAACTCATTGTATGAGGCCAGCCTCACTCTCATACCAAAACCAGGCAAAGACACCACAAAAAACAAAAATTACAGACCAATATCCCTGATGAACATACATGCAAAAATACTCAACAAAATATTAGCAAACTGAATTCAAAAATACATCAAAAAGATCATCCATCATGATCAAGTAGGATTTATTGCAGGGATGCAAGGATGGTACAACATTCTAAAATCCATCAACAACATCCACCACATCAACAAAAAGGACAAAAACAACATGATCATCTCCACAGATGCCAAAAAAACATTCAACAAAATTCAACATCCATTCATGATAAAAACTCTCAACAAAATGGGTATAGAGAGCAAATACCTCAACATAATAAAGGCCATATATGACAAACCCACAGCCAACATTATGCTTAACAGCAAGAAGCTGAAAGCTTTTCCTTTAAAATCAGGAACAAGACAAGGATGCCCACTATCCCCACTTCTATTCAACATAGTACTGGACGTCCTAGCCACAGCAATCAGACAGCAAAAGGAATAAAAGGCATCCAGATTGGCAAGGAAGAATTTAAACTGTCCCTGTCTGCAGATGACATGATATTGTACATACAAAACCCTAAAGAATCCACTCCAAAACTACTAGATCTAATATCTGAATTCAATTAAGTAGCAGGATACAAAATTAATATGCCAAAATCTGTTGCTTTCCTATACACTAACAATGAATTAGCAGAGAAAGAAATCAGGAAAACAATTCCATTCACAGTTGCATCAAAAAGAATAAAATACCTAGGAATAAACCGAACCAAGGAAGTGAAAGACCTATACTCTGAGAACTACAAGACACTCATGAGAGAAATTAAAGAAGATACCAATAAGTGGAAACACATCCCATGCTCATGGATAGGAAGAATTAATATTGTCAAAATGGCCATCCTGCCTAAAGCAATCTACAGATTCAATGCAATTCCTATCAAAATACCAACAGCATTTTTCAGTGAACTAGAGAAAATCGTTCTAAAATTCATATGGAACCACAAAAGACCCCAAATAGCCAAAGCAATCCTGAGAAGGAAGAATAAAGTTGGGGAATTATGCTCCCCAACTTCAAGCTGTACTACAAAGCCACAGTACTCAAGACAATTTGGTACTGGCACAAGAACAGACCCATAGACCAATGGAACAGACTAGAGAGCCCTGATATAAACCCAACCGTATATGGTCAATTAATATATGATAAAGGAGCCATGGATATACAATGGGGAAATGACAGCCTCTTCAACAGCTGGTGTTGGCAAAACTGGACAGCTACATGCAAGAGAATGAAACTGGATTATTGTTTAACCCCAAACACAAAAGTAAACTCAAAATGGATCAAGGACCTGAATGTAAGTCATGAAACCATAAAACTCTTAGATGACAACATAGGCAAAAATCTCCTGAATATAAGCATGAGCAACTTCTTCCTGAACGCATCTCCTCGAGCAAGGGAAACAAAAGCAAAAATGAACACATGGGACTACATAAAACTAAAAAGTTTCTGTACAGCAAAGGACACCACCAACAGAACAAAAAGGCATCCTACAGTAATGGAGAATGTATTTGTAAATGACATATCCGACAAGGGGTTAACATCCAAAATATATAAATAACATACACGCCTCACCACCCAAAAAGCAAATAACCCGATTAAAAAATGGGCAGAGGATATGAAGAGACAGTTCTCCAAAGATGAAATTCAGGTGGTCAACAGACACATAAAAAGATACTCCACATCACTAATAATCAGGGAAATGCAAATTTAAACCACAATGAGATATCACCTCACACCAGTAAAGATCGCCAGCATCCAAAAGACTAAGAACAACAAATGCTGGCGAGGATGCAGAGAAAGGCGAACCCTCCTACACTGCTGGTGGGAAAGTAAGCTAGTTCAACCATTGTGGAAACAATATGGAGGTTCCTCAAGAAACTAAAAACACAAATACCATTGGGCCCGGGAATCCCACTCGTTGGAATTAACCCAAAGAATACAACTTCTCAGATTCAAAAAGACATATGCACCTCTATGTTTATCACAGCACTTTTTACAATAGCCAAGATATGGAAGCAACCTAAGTGTCCATCAGTAGATGAATGGATCAAGAAGTGGTATATACAATGGAATATTATTCAGCCATAAGAAGAAAACAAATCCTACCATTTGCAACAACATGGATGGAGGTGGAGGATATTATGCCCAGTGAAATAAGCCAGGCGGAGAAAGACAAGTGCCAAATGATTTCCCTCATTTGTGGAGTATAACAACGAAGCAAAACTGAAGGAACAAAATAGCAGTAGACTCAGTGACTCCAAGAAGGACCTAGTGGTTACCAAAGGGGACGGGTGTGGGAGGGGATTGAGGGGTATTTTGTTTAGTACACGTGGTTTGGGGGATCACAGGGAAAACAGTGTAGCACAGAGAAGGCAAATAGTGAATCTGTGGCATTTTACTACACCCAAGGAAGTGACTGCATTGGGGTATGGGTGGGGACTTGATAATATGAGTAAATGTAGTAACCACATTGTTTCTTCATGTGAAACCTTCATAAGAGTGTATATCAATAATACCTTAATAAAAATAATAATAAAAAAAAAGAAAAACGAACCAGGATGCTTGAGCCCCACCCCAAATCTATGGCATCAAGGCCTCAGAGAATGAAGTCTAGTGTCATAGGTTTTAGTAGCTCCGTCAGTGATCCTGGAGCACGGTGAGTACTGAGATTCAACAATCAGAATCACCTGGTGAGCTTTCACACCTGACTGGTGTGTACTGACTGGACAGCTGGAGGTTCAGATGCTTCACTCTGGGCAAGGCCCATGAATCAAAGTCTTAACAAAAACACCAGATGCTGCTGAGACACACAGGAATGATGAGTTTCATTGCTCTCTGGGGCAGTGGGGTGTCATACTTTAAAGTGCAGAAGACTCACCTGGGACTTTGTGAATCACAAGAGTTTGTTAAACCTCCTTGGTTTTCCTGCTGCTGTTTACCTTTTCACCATATCTGCCTATCAGAGAGGAGAGTTGGCAGAGGCAGGAGTCAAGTTTGCTGCCTATAAGGTGGGTCCCAAGCATAGCAATTCTGATTCATTTGGTGTATGGTAGGGCTTAATGATCGCCCCCCTCCAGTTATAACTCTGAAGCAGACAGTCCGCAGACTGTGCTTTCCAAAACACTCTACTAGGGATACTCAGATGTATTAGACTCAGTACATGTTGTCAGGGAATTTGTAAATTAATAGAGGGAAGAAGAGAAATGTAAACTGTCAGGAACAACTTCTCATGGCTTCTATTGCTATGATTTCAAGTAAAAAGAAAAAAAATGAGGGGAAATGTTTTGCTTTCACAGGAAAACATATATATAAAGCTTTCCTCAATGTAGGAAACAAGATTTAAAAGTTCCTGTAGAGTTTTAACCTATTCAATTATTTTTAAGTAATCTAATACAGATATAGCAAATATCACATCAAAGTTGTGACTGAAAATTATGTTATCTGAAAGCTATAATTTAAAAGATCATTGACTAACATGAAAATAGGAGTTATAAGATGACATTAAAATGTAATGATAATATAAACATATACACACATGTAGAGATATATATGTATACACGTAAATGTGTATATAATCATACATTTCCAAAGATCTGAAAGCATCTTATGAACTTCTCAGCTAAATGACTCATTCCAGCAAGCCTATATGGAAACTCACAGGTAGATTTGACTATAAATAAGCAGCTACTAATTCTGGTCTTACAACTCTCAGGTATGAGTGTAGAGAATGTATAAAATCATTTTGCTACTAACGTGGGCAGAAAGCTAGGCCAGGATCGTGAGTTCAACAGAATGGAATGTGTATAAAGACTGTCATTTTGCACTGCATTTTTATGGGAGCTTAATGAGAGAGAGAATCCCCTACTGGATGGTGCGCTCTGGCCATAGTAGGGCAAATGTATCTGAGTTTGGCATGGTTTCCTGGAGGTGATAGGAAGAAGAGAATTTCATACTCTCATCCACAGCAACAGGCACCACACCACCATTTACTGAACACCTACTGTGTGTAAGGTAATGCAGAGCCCCTCCCTCACAGAGATTACTTGTTAGTTGAGAAGACAGAGCATGCACTGAATGAGGTGAAGGACCAGTTTAACATACCACATGCTCAATGGGAGGGAAACAAGAGCTGGGCAGGTCAGAGAGGCTTCCTAAAGAAAGTGGTAGTCGAGCTGGGCCTTGAAGAAAGGGTGAGACAGGGGGCCTCCTGTTTATTCATTCCACAAATATTTATTGAGCACCTGTGTGCCAGCTTCTGTCTTTGGCATCATGAATACAATGGTGAATAAAATAGAAAGTTTATAAAATCATAGAATTTATAACACTGTAATATGCACTGTGATAGGGTAAGCCCAGAAGAAAGGCACCTTATCTGGACTGGGGGATGGCAAAGTGAGTTAGGGAAAACTTTCTGTAGGAAATAAGACCTAAATTGATTTTTTTAAAAACAGGCATTAAAACAAGTAAGTAGTGGAAGAGTGTTCTAAGCAGTGGGGATAGCACCTTGTGAAGGCCCAGGGCAAGAGAGGACATGGCATTCTTGTGGAGTGGGGGAAGTATGAGCCAAGGAGCAGTAGGAGGAAGAGACTGGGTATGTCCCAGGGACACTGTGGACACCAGTCAGGGCAGAGATAGGTCTGGCAGGTTAGGAGGCAAAGGAGTCCTTATTCTGTCCTGGGAACGGTGGGCACTTACCAAAGGCTACCGAGCCAGGACAGGGTAGCATGACCAAGTGCTGGTTCAGGAAGATGAATCCCTGAGTGTGAGCAGGATGGCAGAATGCCTCAGTAGGATTCCTCAGGGCAGTCAAGGTTCCTTTCATCAAGGTTCAGATCGTTGTTTAATACATTCTTTCGTCTGACACTATGCCCATGCTTTGTGGTTACTTCTCCTCTCTTCCCCTATGCGTAGTACTTCCCAGTAGGATGGATAATTTTATGGAATCTGAATTGACTGTGCTCCTACTGGATGAATATGAAGTTTCCATCTATGACCTGGACAGAGACATGCAAGGCTGGGAAATCTGGCCCAACTACTATGCACAGGCACATGGGCTTGTCTTTGTCCTGGATTCCAGCAACTTTGGACACATGCAGGAAGTAAAGATCATCTTAACGGGTCTGCTGTCTGATCAAAGAGCGGCAGGGAAACCCATCCTAGTGTAAGAATCGGGCTTTGTGCCCAATTTCTCCTTCCCATTTTGCGCCTGTACAACAGAAGTAGACAGAAGAAGAGCTGGGTGGTCCCTTTGTCACAGCCAGCTAGACTTCCTCTTCCCCTGGCTCAGTGACAGGGGATACACTCTATGGGGCTATTTACAAGAGCCACTTTCTCCCACATCCTGCCATGGGGTAACATATTACCCGATTGTGCAAAGGTAATTTTGATGCTAAGCATCAAAGGGAAATGGAGAATATCTGGATCTTCCATCTCCATCCTTCAACTTCCCGGAAGACTGCTTTCCTGAATTTGCTTCTCTTTCCTGGCTTCAGTCTCTGACCCTGAGACGGTGGCAGAAAACAACCCCTATTTTGTATAATCAGTGCCAACAGGCTCCTCCCTTGGCAGACTGCCCAAGAGTCATGTAACTAGCACTTATTCTAGGGTAATAATTCAAGTGGCCTGTCGAGCCTCGCTCCTCCCCACTCTCTTTTTGCCTTTTTTGTTCCTCATTAGCACCCCGAACTCAAGCAAAAACAGAGTTTGGAAGAGTAAGTTAAAACTCCAAAGGGGGAGAACTTCCGGTAAGATGGCGACGTGAACAGACCGGCAGAAAAATTCCTCCCAATATTATATTTATTCACGAAAACACAGCAAATACAACTATCCCTAAAAGAGAGACCAGAATACACAGGAAAGTGTACAGCATACAGGTACACCTGAGAGAACTCGGCAGCCGGTGAGGCGGACAAGATACGGAGCCGCGACCTGGCAGGACTGAGCGCTCCTCCCCCTCAGAGCTCTGGCGGTCAGACACTCCGGAGAGAGGACAGGGCACCCGGCGAGGCAGGACGGAGCCGCGACTCAGCAAGACCCGAGCACTCCTCCACCCCAGCACTCCGGCGGGAGTCCCGGCAAGGCAGGTAAGATACAGAGCCGTGACCCGGCGGGACCGAGTGCTCCTCTCCCCCAGTGCTCCAGCTGGAGGAGAGGATTCAGAGCCGGGAGGGAGTGGAAGTCGGCACTGGGAGTGCCGACACACAGCCTGCAGTGTAGCGGAGATTGGAGAGACAGAGGGCACAGGGTCCCAGCCGGGAACATGCAAGCTGCCCGCGGCAGGCTCCGGGAAGGAAAAAGAAAGGAAAAAAAAGGGAAGAAAAGCGCGCGCTCTTTCTCAGTGGCCTTAAAGAGACAGGAGCTCAGTAGAGGGGCCGGATAGTCCCGCAAACTGAGCCCAGCACACTGGGAGTCCTGGGGAGCTTTGGACCCCTTAGCTGGTGACTGGGAAAGGGTAGCTGCTAATAAGACCCCCACAGAGATCAACAGCTTCCCATTCGTTCACAACCCAGCCAGAGCTATAAAGGGCCTTGCGGGGCAGCATGGCCATGGATCTGGAATAGAGGAGCAACAGCACCACCTACAGCATTCACACAGAACCCACTCTCAGTGGCTTTTTTTTTTTTTTTTACTTATTGTTTTTTCTCCCCTTTCTTTTCCTTTTCTTCTTTCCCTCTCTTTCAACAGCCTCCCATTCATTCTCACCCTGGCCAAAGCTTTAAAGGGCAGTGTGGAGCGACGTGGCCACGGCTCTGGAAAAGTGGAGCAATAGCGCCACCTAGAGCATTCACACAGAAACCACACCCGGTGGGCGTTTTGGTGTTTTTGTTTTGTTTTTGTTTTTGTTTCTTTTACGTGTTGCTGCTTTTTCTTTTTCTTTCTTTTATTTTGCTTTTTCTCTCTCTCTTTTTACTTTTTTTATTAGTAGAAATTTTTTTTCTCTTTGTTTTCTTCTTTTCTTTTCTTTTCTCTCCTTTCTTCTCTTTCCTTATTAAAGTCATAAAGAGCACAGCTGACATACGTGACAACTACCAACAACTAATTCTATAGTCATGAGAAGACAGAAGAATATGATACAGACAAAGCTTCAGACAAACACCACCCCAGAGAGAGAATCTGAAGGAATGGACATACATAGTCTTCTAGAAACAGAATTCAGAACAAAGTCATAGCCATGCTGACGGATCTACAGAAAAATGTGCAAGAGCTGAGGGAGGAAGTGAGGGAAGTGAGGAAAGACAATACAGAAATGAGACAAGCCATTGACGGGCTTAACAGCAGATTGAATCAGGTTCAAGACACGACCAAGGAATTGCAAGACAGGGAACAGGAATACAAAGAAGCTGAGGCAGAGAGAGATAAAAGGATCTCTAAGAATGAAAGAATATTAAGAGAACTGTGTGACCAATCCAAACGGAACAATATTCGCATAATAGGAGTACCAGAGGAAGAAGAGAGAGAAAAAGGGATAGAAAGTGTCTTTGAAGAAATAATTGCTGAAAACATCCCCACGCTGGGGAAGGAAATAGTCTCACAGTCCACGGAAGCCCACAGATCTCCCAACACAAGGGAACCAAGGAAGACAACACCAAGACACATAATAATCAAGATGGCAAAGATCAAAGAGAAAGACAGAGTATTAAAGGCAGCTAGAGAGAGAAAAAAGATCACCTACAAAGGAAAACCCATCAGACTGTCATCAGACTTCTCAACAGAAACCTTACAGGCCAGAAGAGAATGGCATGATATATTTAACGTAATGAAACAGAAGGGCCTCGAACCACGAATACTGTATCCAGCACGATTATCATTTAAATATGATGGAGGGATTAAACAATTTCAAGACAAAAGAAAGTTGAGAGAGTTTGCCTCCCATAAACCACCACTACAGGATATCTTAAATGGACTGCTCTAGAGGGAAGCACCCCTAAGGCTAAAAAGATGTCACCAGAGAAAATAAAATCATGGCAAAGAAAGCAGACCATCCAAATACCAACTAAAGGCAAAGAATAAAACACCTAATATATAAAGAAAGGAGGAGGAAGAATAGGAAGGGAGACATAAAGAAACATCAGGCGGCGTTCACAATAACTTAACAAGAAAGTTAAGTTAGATTCTCAGATAGTAAAGAAGCAACCCTTGAACCTTTGGTAACCACGAATCTAAAGCCACCAATGGCAATAAGTACATATCTATCAATAATCACCCTAAATGTAAACGGACTGAAAGCACCAATCAAAAGACACAGAGTAACAGAGTGGATAAAAAAGCAAGACCCATCTATATGCTGCTTACAAGAGACTAACCTCGAACCCAAAGATATACACAGACTAAAAGTGAAGGGATGGAAAAAAATATTTCAAGCAAACAACAAAGAGAAAAAAGCAGGTGTTGCAGTACTTGTATCAGATAAAATAGACTTTAAAACAAAGAAAGTAGCAAGAGACAAAGACAGACATTACATAATGATAAAGGGGTCAGTCCAGCAAGAAGATATAACCATTATAAATATATATGCACCCAACACAGGAGCATCAGCATATGTGAAACAAATACTAATAGAAGTGAAGGAGGAAATAGACAGCAATGCAATTATTTTAGGAGACTTTAACACGCCACTCACTCCAAAGGATAGATCAACCAGGCAGAGGACAAGTAAAGACACAGAGGCACTGAACAACACACTAGAACAGATGGACCTAACAGATATCTACAGAACTTTGCACCCAAAAGCAGCAGGATACACATTCTTCTCAAGTGCACATGGAACATTTTCCAGAATAGACCACATACTAGGCCACAAAAAGAACCTCAGTAAATTAAAAAATATTGAAAACCTACCAACCAACTTCTCATATCACAAAGGTATAAAACTAGAAATAAATTTCAGAAAGAAATCAAAAAGGCTCACAAATACATGGAGACTTAACAACATTTTCCTAATGAATCAATGGGTTAACGACCAAATCAAAACAGAAATCAAAGAATATATGGAGAATAATGACAACAACAACACAAAGCCACAACTTCTGTGGGACGCAGCAAAGGCAGTTCTAAGAGGAAAGTACATTGCAATCCAGGCCTATTTAAAGAAGGAAGAGCATTCCCAAATGAACAGTCTAAAGACACAATTATTGAAATGGGAAAAAGAAGAACAAAGGAGGCGCAAAGTCACCAGAAGGAGGGACATAATAAAGATCAGAGAAGAAATAAATAAAATTGAGAAGAATAAAACAATAGAAAAAATCAATGAAACCAAGAGCTGGTTCTTTGAAAAAATAAACAAAATAGATAAACCCCTAGCCAGACTCATTAAGAGAAAAACAGAATCTACACACATAAACAGAATCACAAATGAGAAAGGAAAAATAACGACGGACCCCACAGAAATACAAAGAATTATAAGAGAATATTACAAGCATCTATATGCTAACAAGCTGCAAAACCTAGAAGAAATGGACAAACTTCTTAGAAAAATACAGCCTTCCAAGACTCACCAAGCAGGAAACGGAAAAACTAAACAGACCAATCACCAGCAACGAAATTGAATCGGTAATCAAAAAACTACCCAAGAACAAAAGCCCTGGACCTGATGGATTCACCTCTGAATTCTACCAGACATATAGAGAAGAAATAACACCCATTCTCCTTAAAGTTTTCCAAAAAATA
>JAQQAC010016209.1:84090667-84140645 GCA_029783875.1 Phataginus tricuspis
TATTGCTCATGTAATTGTAGGTTAATGATACTAAAATAAAATAAATTAAAAAAAAAAAACTCCAAAGGGGTTCATATCCCAGTTAGCAATTCTAATTAAAGTCTGATGGCAGTGTAGAGGATGTGAGAAATGAGGCCTGGGGTTATCTTGGATTGAAAATTGGCTAGAAACATGTCTGGCTCATCTCACTGGGTAGGTCTTTAAAGCTAGTTCCTGGATATGCGGCAGTTGTACCAAAATTGGTTCTCCCCCTTTCCCTTCTTGCCTTGCCCATGGCCTCTATTTCTATTTCAATCTTCTGTCCTTCCTCCCTCCCCTCCCCTATGCCCTGCTGTAGCCTGGAAAATAAACAAGACAAGGAGGATGCCCTCCTACCTAGAGAAATTATCAAATACCTACTCCTGGAAAGGCTTATGAATGAAAGCAAGTCCCGCTGCTGAGTAGTAAGTGTCAACCCCTCCCCTCCCTCACCCTCTTGAGCCCAGCTGATGCGTTCCTTGGCCCATTCCATAAACAAGCCCCATAATGCTGGGTCCCTGGCAAAGCCTCTTCCTACCAGGCAACATCTATAGTGATGACTTCTAATTTGGTGACAATAAATATCACATGTTATAATGCTTTCACATGTTTTTCTCACTAGGCCTTCAAAACAGCTCTGTAAGTTAGAGTTTGAATATCCTCATGGATAGGAAAGCTAAGACTCAGAGACTCTGAGTGACTTACCCAAGGTCATACATCCAAGACATTATACCAGAAGCACTTTATTAAAGGACCTTAGCTTTCGTTATCTCTCATTTATTTACCTTCTCAGGAGTAAATGCTGAGTGTCCCCTAGGAAGACTTAGAGCCTCTTTAGGCACAGCAGAGCTTATACGTACCTCTGCCCTTTTCCTGAAAGTGATTGGATCTGTGGGCCCCAGAGATCCCAGCCTCCTGGGTTGGAGCCTTCTCATCTCTTTTTGTCACAGGAACCCTGTTCAGCCATCAAGGAAGTCCAAGGAAAGAACCATCAGCCCATAATTGAAGGGCTGCGCTGGCTGTTAGCTGCCACTGGGGATAAATATGGAGAGATGTGTACTCACCAACTGCCACTCATCCTGGACATCCCAACCTCCAAGGACACCAGAGGCTCTGGGGTTACATGCTCATCAGACAGGTACTGAGCTGCCTCTATTAGGTACTGGTAAGAATAGATACAGAAGCCAATCTTCAACATGTGCAGGGAGTTCTGGGAAGTACTTGGATTCTGTGCAGTGCTGAGCAAGTCTCTCAAGATCAGCTGGGCCAAAAAGGGCTACAGCAGTGACCAGGAACATTCCAGCACTGTTAGGGACACCTTCCCCACCCCCCACCACAACTTGAGTGGTCACGTTAGTGGCATGAGTCATATAAAGGTAAAGCAACCTATCAGCATTGGAGCTTCTCTAAAATGGGGATTTTCTTCCCTGGTTTGCCACATGGAGGAGAAAAGGAACATGAGCCCCTCAAGGAGCTTTCTGGCAATACTGTACAGGTGAATGTCTTAAAGCTACCCCACGTTCTCCTCTTCCAGTTCTCTGATCCTCTCAATAATAAGGAAAGATGAGAGAGAACGGTAATAAGGAGAAGAAGAAGAAAAATAAAGAAAACTGAGGTGATCAAGGTTCTGAGAAGCAAAAGGCCTAAATGTCCTTGCTCTGTGGTCCTTTTCATTGTCCAAAGGCATATGGCAGGGAGGGGGCAAGAGTGGCATTCAATTAAGAAGCTCGAGGTGTTTTCGTTTGTCCTTCCTATCTTCCTTAGCTTCACTACCAGGATGGGAATGTCCATAAAAAAAGGCAGCATCGAGGACAATGCCCAATGGAATCTAGGCCCCTAAAGCCAATCCTACTGGTAAATGGCTCTTTAAATGTTACTGCCCTAGAGACCACTCCCTGAACTCTCAGGCACCAACTGACTTTTTTTCTCCATCTTCTTGTTGTATAGAAAGAAGGTTCAAGATTAAGGTCTAAAAAGAATGTATCAGTAACATTTGCTTTAGATGAACCCATGGAGGAAGGTGAATGTTCTGTGGGTAATATGGCTTGGAACACTACTGAGCCTCACTGCAATCCAAGTGATGACTTGCAGACCCCAGCTCCATGTGTTGAGAACCATCTTTTTGAAGGTAATGCTTCATCACTGGTTAGTCAGAGAAGAAAAGACATACAGGCCTTCCCTCGCAATTTGTAGCACAGTATTCCTATTTTTAATCTGAAACTCTTTTCTCATATTCTGGTTGCTGGTCAGGAGAAGGAAAAATGGATCAAGTGCAGGGAGAGTGCTTGGGGACCACCATTTGGTAGCCTAGGATGATGCCCCAGGACTGGCTGACACCAGATCTGTCTTTGGATGGCGATAGGGTTGTCTTAAAGGATATGATATCCAATGGTGAAAGTAAAAATTGGTACAGCCTTTATGGAAAATACTTTGGTCATCTGTCTCTCTCTTTTTCTCCCTCTCTCAATATATTTATCAAGAACTTTTAAAATGTGGAAAACCTGTGAACCAATCATCTCATTTCTTAAACTGTATCCATAATTACACAAAGACCCAAAAAAGTATGTTTGTCATTGTTCTAGCACAACATTGTGTACAACAGCTAAAAGCTGGAAACAAGCTCATGTCTAACAATGGGGAATGGGCTAATAAATTATGATCCATCCACACAGCAGAATGCTATGCAGACACTAAAAGGCTAAAGTTGACTCATGTTTACTGATATGGAAAGCTTTCCACAATCTGATGCTTTGTTAGGGAAAATGGCAAGTCAGAGTATAGCATTTACAGTATGATGGGTATACGTGCATGGAATATCTGGAGGGAAATCACCAGAACATCAGCAGTGGTTTTCTCTGAGGGTGAGATAAGAGGTGATTTTGAGAACTAAAACGCCTAGGTGACTTTCTTTGGATTTTTGTTTTATTGGAAATTTTCATTTTTATAATAAGCACATATGATTTCTCCCAATACAATAAAGGCATTTTCTAAAAAGCTATGAGGACTTAAAGGCCCAGTGTAGTTAATGGCTACTCCTTTTCAGTGTTGCTTGGGACTCCAGTCTCCATGATGGTCAACCATCAATATTATGTCCTCTCTAATCTCCCAGGGATCTGGCCCTTCTGGCTACCCCAGAGCCTTTGGTTGTTCTAACTATGTAGCCAGAGGGCAGGGGGTGGGGCATTGGGGGTGCAGGAGCTGGCCTTGGCCAGGGTCACTGAGAAGGAGAAAAGCACTGCTCCGGGAACGAGGGGTGAGGGTGAGAGATGAGAGCCAGGAATCTGGTAAAAGAGTGGAGGAAGTGTTTTTCTAGATGTAGTCAGAAACTACTACTAAATCTTTGTTCAAAATTGAAATCCATTTTCATTTCTATAACCTCAGAACCCAGGGCAAAAAAGAGAATGGATATGTGGGACACAGAAGAGATGTTACTGGACAATCCTTGTGGATAAACCTTTGGATCCTGTGATTAGTAGTCCTTAAACACAGGGTAGAAGGGAGAGAGCAAGAGCGAGAAAAAAATCTGAGGCCACGGCTGGGTGGGGGTGCTTAGTGGGGTGCAGGCTACATCCCCTTGGAAAGTGGCCACCACCCTCCTGCCCTGAGGACAGGAAACCTGGCACACAGCTTCGGTTGCACTGACTGGTTGTTTTCTTTCCCTCACACTTTTAACAGAGTACTACAGAGAAAAATGGAGGGAAGTCAAAAGAAACATCTAAAATCCCTCCCTCAGTAAATGGGCTCATCTCCAGAACCATCAGGACTGCTCAGTTTTTCAGTTTCTACTTGTTAATACCTCTACAGTCCCCTACAATGACACTTACTCTAACATCACATCTCTCAGAACTCCCATTGTTCCTATACATCTACATTCGGACTGTCAAATGAATTTTATACCCACCGACAGGCCCAAGAAAAGCTAGGTGGCATCCATTTGAGAATGAAGACGACCTTGGCAAAGAACAGAGACTTTCCATCTTTGCATCCAGATGGTCCTGACGAAGCCTGTGAACAACATGCCGTGGGTGACCAACTGCAATTAAGCCTTAGAAGTACAGGGATAGTTTAGAATTACATTTCTCCCCTAAGTTTCTTCAGTATAAGGGGACTGGCAGAAATAAAGTTTTCTGATGAGAATTATGCTCTGCTGACTCATGTTCAGTCACTCCTCCAAGAACAACTCGCTTTTAAATTCCCAGCCACTATCTGTGGAGCCTGGCAACAATCCCTTTGCTGTCCCTTCAGGAATAGCAATTGCTGCCTCTCCTCACACTGTGGTTAGGTATGCAAAAGCTGTACACACTTGAACACGCTCAACCCTTCACCTCAAGGGGGGTAGTGGAAGTGGTGGTAGTTACTGACCATCACTATGACTACTACTATCACCAGGTACCATAGCCACCATTTGTTGAGTGCCTTCTGGATGTCGGGCCCAGCACTGAGTTCTTCACATTCATTATCTTATTCATAACAGCTCTTGAGGGGAGGCAGTAGACCTGCCTGCATTTTACAGATGGGGAAACTAAAAGGGCTGAGAAGTTAAATAACTTGCCCATGGTCCCAGAGCCTGTAAGAAGCAGAGCAAGGCACTGAATCCAGATCTAGTTCTAGAGCTACTTTAGAGCAGAAAGATCTACCTGTGCTTTACTCAGCCTCCATCCAGGAAGAGAAAGCTATACTCAGGAAAAACGGTGAAGCTTAGCCAGGCCCATCCCAGGAGAATGACACCGATAGCAATAAGCACACCAATTGTAGTAATAGGCACGATAACTGAGCACTTCCATTTTGTCAGGCGCTGGGCTAAGTGCTTTACATACATTATTGCCTTTCATTTTCACAAGCCTCTGAGGTCAGTTCTATTACCATCGTCTTACAGAGGCAGTAACTGGTATTCAGAGAGGTCAAATCATTCGTCCCAGGGTACCCACTAGGAAGCAGCAGAGTTCAAATGAAGGCCCAACTCCTAAACTCATGCTTTAACTCCTACCCCATAGGGTCTCACCAGGCAGTGCAAGCCAAGTCGCCCAGTTGTTTCCAGCCTTACAACCCCATCTGGAGGGTCTGAGACTTTCTAAGGCTGCATCATTTGCTATTATGCATTGCATATGGCTTTGTCTCCAAGGAAATCACCCCAGGCACCTTGTGGGTCTTTGACAGGATTCTGACTGAGGCTCAGCTTATTGATCATGTAGCTGGAAGGAACCTTACAGAGCCTTTAGTCCAACCCCAGTTAAACAGATGAGGAACTTGGGGTACAGAGAGCTTAAGTGGCTTGCCCAAGATTGTACAGCTGATCACTGATAGAGGTGCTCCTAAAATCCAGATATCCTGTGTGCCGGAGCCAGTGCTCTATCTTCTATGTCCAAAAATACCACATCCTCCCTGAGTCTTCTCTGGCCATTCCTGATCCACCTACTTTCCTCCAGTTGTCTGATACAAATCACTGGAGAATTCTGCTGGCAATCATTCTCACCTCAGGATGGAGCAAATATCTCTGCTGAAGAAGAGTTTTATCAGGCAGATGTGATTCAACAAATCAAGTTTCTCAATAAAATTGGAATACCCACATTTCTCTGTATGGCATGTGTGTTTATGAGGCAGGCACACCTTCTCAGCCAAAAGGGAAGGGAAAGTGTGGCCAGAAGGGGGTGGGGGTGTTCCCTATGAATGTGGACAGGGTGGAGAATTTAGGTTGAAATGACTCTGACAAAATTCAATTCCAGTATGTTGGCACCCTTCCCTTTGTACTAGGTATGTATTCCTCGGTGTCGACCAAATTTTCCCACATAGAATCTGTCCATCACAAGGAGTTATTTAAAGAATAAATATCTCCCAACTACAGCCAGAATACCCTAATTTATTTTTGACTGAATCTTAATTTTGTTTCTGCAGACTGTTACTGTACTTTCCAAACCTCTTACCAAGCTGGGTGACCGGGCAATTTCTCCCAGTGAAGACAAGAATACGAGTAACGTACCTCACAGGCTTGATGTGAGGCTCAAAGGGGACAAATCCATATAAAAATGCTTAGTAGAGTGCCTGGCACATAAGAAGTAGCTCATTAAATGTTAGCTACTATTATAACTAGGGGAGGAGCTTAGATCATTAGACAGCTATACCCCTCCCCATTTGGGGGAGAGGTACCCTTTTTTCTACAAAGAACAACCCAAAGAGAGATGTCTTGGATTCTAAAGTACAGAGAGCATAGAGACTCTAAGGTAGGCACAACCACTGCCAACCACAGCTCCCAAATCCTTGTCTTTGAGAATCTTCAATCTGTCAAAGAAATCTTACAGATCTATACCTTAGCAAGGCAGCCCAGAGACCAAGATTAAGGATAGTTTCTGAGCCTAGAGGGCGAATCTTCTTTCAAGCCAGTGACTGCCTTGGAGTTTCCCTCCTTTTGCTGTCAAGGTCTTAGACAGCCTCCTCCAGGATTTTTTAAGCCTAGCTCCTGTCAGAGGTGCTCTGAACATGTGTGCCCCTGGCTCAGCATTCAACAAGCCCCACTTGGCCCTGGGTACTTGTCCATTTTGTCTTGCAAGACATGCCCAGGCTTCCTGACTAGAGAATTCAATATGCAGAGGTAGGGGGATCCCTCTGCTCTGAATGGTTTTCAACTCCTGAAATCTATTATCACTCTTCATGCTTATGTTGTTTCTACCCACCAGTAGTATCATGTCAGCAGGGTTGGTATCCAGTATGACCTGCAGAACACGGGTCATATAGTTTGTACACAGTAAGGGTTAAGGAAGAAGAGTGATAAGGTGATCTGGGAGACTGGAAACCAGTCGTAGCTAACCTAGCTATAAATCCCCTGAAGATGTGAGTGTTTGGTGCTTGGGCCATACCATTTATGTTTTGAATATATCACCCTTCATTCCAATTAGTGTGTCCTATTAGAAATCACTTGTTTTCAAGGCAGTTGCTACTGGTGAGATTTAACCAAGTGCCTTGAACACACCACCACTCTTCTCAGGAGACTCCTGCCAACCAGCATTCTTAACTATAAAATGCCATTATCCATGGGTGGGGTAGGGGTCAAGCATGAACTCAGTGCTTTGTCACTCACCCCTATAAGCCCTTTATGGGATAACCAAAACTTGGATTTCTGACAGAAAGGGGTGTAGAGAATGAGAGCTACTGTCCAGTTTTCCAGGACTTGAAATCATCCCCTCACACCCCCTTCACTTTCACAGGTGCCTAAAAGAACACAGCCATGGCACCCCGACCTGTGCATATTCCTTTAACTGCAATAATCCATCCTCCCACTCCCCTTGCCATTTCTCTCAGATAAATTTCTATGGGAAACACAGGTGGAGCTGTTATCCCAGGCAAGCCAAAAGCAGTAGGAACTTCCTGCAGTTGGCATGAAGGGAGTATCAGCTGAGGGTTGTGGGTTGTGGGAGTCAGGGCTTGTATTTCCACCCCTGTGCCTATGAAGTGCCCGACCCAAGTCCAGGGAGCCTAGGAGGCTCCGCTGTTGGGTGGTGGGCAGAGCAATGTTAACAAAGCACTCAAACAGTGCTGTGCGATGATGACTCAGGAATCCCACGCAATCCCACGTTCACACTAGTCGCCACTTCCAGGAACTAAAAAAGACCTCGTGCTAAGAGACAGCAGGCCTTTTCTATCTGCTCAGGAAAGTGAACCCAATCTTAAGAACTACCATGCTATTAGATACAATATACCATTACACAGCCATTAAAGAAGACGATTATGTGCACTGTGCAGGTGAGAACCAGAATGCAAAATAATGCTAAGTGAAAACAGTGAAATAGGAATGAGCAGGTACACATGCTGATCACAATTATGGGAAACATACAAACAAGAGTTCCCTAAAAGAACCTGAGCGAATGAAGAGCACTATAGTCCTTTTAGATTCTGCTCCCCCTCCACCAATACCTTTTATAGTAATACATTCTTTAAACTGCCATGCTGGGCACACCAGATTACAGAGACACCTGCCTTTCAGCTGACATGGGAGTTAATGCTGCAGATCATTTGATTCAGGGATTAGAGAAGCACTGGATGTTCAGGAGGCTGGCACTTTAAAATGGGCCGGATCCTGCCTCTTTCCCACTCTTCTCCCATTCAGGACTTAATTACCATTGCAGGCTTAGCACTACAATGAGACATTCCTTTCAAACACCTATCCCACCAAACTCGAAGAGGGGAGCTTAAGAAAACATATATTTATAACTCGTTTAAGTCAGGCTGCTCTGTTTTGAACTAGACTAGCTTATACTGAAAGGAACAGTTTGCAATAGGCTGCCAGAAATTCCTTACTGTAAAAGAATTGCTATGCGCTACCCATGCTCCTCTCACACTCCTTGTCACCTTGCTGTGGGTAGTGCTTAGTCAGTCAAACATCTACTACATATCTGAGTATCTGGGTAAGCACTATTCTCTCCCTGGAGCCCTGGTCTCAACACCTGCCCAAACTTGGTTTTTCCAGAATTAGCTTTCAATTGGTATGTTTAGTTTTTAAAAGATTATACTTAGGTTCTTTTTTTAAAAACTTTTTATTTTGAAATGATTTTAGATTTACAGAAAAATTGTAAATATAGTACAGAGAGTTCCCATATACCCCTCATCCACCTTTCCCTAAAGTTAATGCCTCACATAGCTCTGATACTTTGATAAAAACCATGACATTAACATCAGCACAAAACTATTTACTCATCTACTGACTTTATTCAGATGTCACCAGTTTTTCCACTAGTGTCCTTTTTCTGTTCAGGATTTGATCCAGGATCCCATGCAGCATTTCTACTATGTTTAGTTTTTTTAAAAAACCCATCTCTAGAAACAAGTTTCTTTTTGGAAGGTAGAAAGGGTAAGCCAGGAGATGTTCTGGGCAATTTATGATCCTGAGCTATTCTACCCAGAAGGGAACTCAACTCCATCACTTCTGTACTGAAGTCCTCAATTCATGACACCTCATCAGTTATTTTCAGAAAACATGTCTTAACATTAGCACTTCTCACAGTAGCACAAAGGGATTTGACAAGTGGGTTATTTTATAAACCATATTATGAGGGTGACAAAATGAGAGGGATAGTGTGGGGAAGTTGGGGTTCCTATGGCCAGGATCCTCACTGAACTTAAACCACCTGATGATGTAACTGGCCTGTTGCTAGGCTACCACTTCCACACCTCTAGGCAGTAAGCTATTATTGTGCTATATAGAGAGCTCGGCCCAGTGCTCTGGGCAAAGGCAGAGACACTGGTGCTCGACCTTCCGCCTGGAGAACAAGCCTGGTAATAAACCCTTTCACACCTAAGAACGTTCTGCTGTCAATTTCTTTGGTCACATTGAAACCATAGCGAACTTGCCCGGGGCTGAAACCCATTGATAAGACTATTGGCGAAAGTCGGCAGGGTTCATTGTTGACCAAGGAAAAAGACAAGCTGCCCTTATGGGAGGGGTGCTTCAACGGGCTGCCCCTGTGAATGGGGAAACAATGGATCATCCCCCAATGGGTATGTCGTCTGAGGTGGCTTGCCTCCTAGAGGACTGGGCCCCACCCCAGGACTGGAGGCAAGTGGAGGTGACACATGAGGCAGTAGGGGTGCCCTTGGTATAGTAAGCAGATCCTTTGAGAAGCAGAGTGCCTGTGAGGCAGCGGCAACTGTGGGTTGGCTGCTTCCCCTAGTATTAAAAAAGTCTACAGAGAAGACCCAAGAAATGGTGGCACGAGAACACGAGCTGCAAACTTCTGTGGATTCCCTGAGGAGAGAAATGGCATTGATGCAAGAGGAGGTGGCATGAGAACACGAGCTGCACACTTTTGTGGATTCCCTGAAGGAAGAGATGGCATTGAAACAAGAGCATCAGCAGCAAGGTGCCATTGGAGACAAGACGGCAGTGCTGCCAGGTGTTCTGAAGGAAGAAGAGGCCATCAAGGAAAAAGATGAACTCCTGAGGGAAGCATAGGCGGAATTGAGCTGAAGGTAAGAGACCTTCTGAAGACTGAGGTAGCACTGCTGCGAAGTACAGTAGAAAAGGTAAAGGTTGTAGCAGAGGAGGCACTCGGGGGAGGGGAGAAAAAGGTGCTATCAGCCCCAGAAATGGAGGAGCTGGAGAAAGATGAAGGGGTGATACCAGAGGCACTGGCACCTCCTGTATTTAAAGCACACCCAGTGGTTGTAAAGAAAATAAAGACCCAGCAGCTGAAAGTTCCCCAAGGAGAGGAGCAGCCCCCTCCCCAGGTCATGGAGCACTCTATGGTCCGCCCCTATACTCAGGCTGAGCTGGTGGATTTGGGCTCCCGGTTTAGGCAGAAGCCCTTGGAGTCGATATCAGCTTGGCTCCTGCGTCTGTGGGACTTAGGGGTGGATGGAATTGTTCTGTCGGGGTCACATATGGGAAAGCTCTCTTCCCTGACAGTGCAGCCCGCCTTGAGGCAGTGATTACAAAATGCACATCAGACCCAGGGAGTCACTCCCTCCTCGATTGGCTTACGGCTGCACTTCGTGCTGTGTGGCCCAATCTGGGTGATCTACCATCCTCTCCTGTTAGATGGCAGACATAACCTGAACTCCAACAGGTGCTATGAGAGCTAGGCATAAGACATGCCACCTATAGTCCAGAGAATTATGGCCCAGATGAAGAGATTTTCACTACTGGGACGAGAAATACTGTACTTCAAATGGCTCCTACATCCCTCTTTGGGTCTCTAGTGGCCATTCTTTCTCCTCACTTAGGACATCCCATAAGCGAGGTGACACGTACAGAAGCATACTTAGGAGAGGCTGAAGCAATGAGAATCTGGAAAGAAATAAGACCTGTTGCTCACAAGAAGAATTTACAGGGCCCCATGAAGGTTACGAGGAACCAGATGTGGGTTGATTTAATATGGGCAGGAGCAGATGGAAGGAAATTAGATGGAAAGCATGTAGATTGTAAGGCGAGAATCCTGGAGGGGTGGAGTGTGGGGAAGTTGGGGTTCCTATGGCCAGGATCCTCACTGAACTTAAACCACCTGATGATATAACTGGCCTGTTGCTAGGCTACCGCTTCCACACCTTTAGGCAATAAGCTATTATTGTGCTATATAAAGAGCTCAGCCCAGTGCTCTGGGCGAAGGCAGGGATGCTGGTGCTCAACCTACCACCCAGAGAACAAGCCGGGTAATAAACCCTTTCACCCCAAAGAACGTTCGGCTGTCAATTTCTTTGGTCGCATTGAATCCATAGCGAATTTGCCCGGGGCTGAAACCCATTGGCAAGACAGATGGCCTTATCTGTTTGCCATGCTTCATTTTTCTTCAAACTATATTTAAACTTTTTACTAGAAACTATAATATTTGACTGTAACATAAATGCTGAGATACACCCACACCAACAGAGAAGAGACTCTTTCCAATGTGTGTTTGACTCTGATTGCCTGAAATTAAGATTTAAAATCTTACAGACACTAAAACTGATTAGGTTACTTTTGCTTGTTCATCTCAAGAGAGGGAAGGGAAAGCAGGCTATGACATTCACTTATTCCTTCAACAAATAACCAGAGTATTAAGAATAACTCCCACTTAATGTACACCAACTATGTGCCAGGCAATTTGCTAAGTAATTTACATAAAATTGTTCCTCTGAATGGGTCACAACAATCCCATGAGGTAAGTACTATTATTATTACCTTTCTTTTACAGGGAGAGGGGCTGGGAACAGAGGGTTGGAGAGGTTAAGTAACTCACCCAAGGTCACATAGCACCTAAGTGATGGAGACAGGATTCAAGGCCAGGTCAGCCTGATTCGAGTTGGTTCCTGTGGCCTGTATGCTATACTGCCTCTCTGAGCACCTGCCACATTTCAGACAGTGGGCTGGGTATTAGAGATACAGCAGTGAACAGGATCTAGCCCTATTCCTTCAAACCTTACAGTCTAGCTGGAGGAGAAAGGCAACTAAACAGCTAAGTATAATACAGCCCTCTCTTCTTCTCAGGTATTCCTTCGATTGGTTTTAAGTAAAGGCGATCAGTGAATGTAAGCAGTGAATGCCAAAACCTCTAAACATTTAAATTCCTTTTTTAGGTCTTCAGAGCAAAGTCCTCTCCCCTCCATGTACCCTGAGGATTCCTAAAAGTTAGGAGTGGACTTGAGGATATGGACATGTTACTCCATTGTGTGGCTCTGGGCTAGATGTCAGCACTGCCACCCCACTTAGTCTCTCTCCTTTGAAGAGAAACAATAGGAAATAAAATGTGGAAATATATATAATGATGGAATAAACTCAGCTGATGAAATAAATTTTAAGTCTGGAACTTAATAATTATATTCCATATCAATTCTTCTGTCCATTTGCATTAATTGGTGAGCTGTAAGGGGGCTTCAGTTGGTTCATGACTGCACTTTATGGGCATGACATTTTGAAATACATTTCTTAGAAAAATGACAATGATGACCCTGTGAATTGTAAATTGGCATTGTAATTTTGATGGTGAAGGGTTGGAAGACTTAAATCTCAATCATTCTCTTCACACTCCCAACCCCAAAACAATCAAATACCCTAACTCTGTGGTTCTTAACCCTTGCTGCCCATTGGAATCACTAGGGAAACACCAAAATTACCAATGCCTGTTTCCCACCCCCAGAAAGTGTGATGATTTAATTGGTCTGGGGTGTGGCCTGGGTTTTGGAGTTTTGAAAGATCCCAGGGGATTTTACTGTGCAGACAAGTTTGGGAACCACAGCCCTAAGCGGAGGATCAAAATAACCCTGGCTGCACATTTGAATCACCTTTGGGGGATCTTTTAAAAATTCAGGCGCTTGGGCCACACCCCTGACCAACTGAATTAGAGTATTGGGGGATAGGGTTCATGTCCAGGAACCAGTATTTTTTAGCTTCCAGATGAGTCCAATGTGTAGCCAAGACTGGGAATCACTGCCGAGGTGAAACTCCAAATCTGTAATGAGGATGATGACAAAATTTGCATTCACAGGTTTGGTCTCTCTAAGATGAGCCTAATGAAGAGAAGCCAGTTCTGGATGATAGGGAGGAGGCAGGTGAAGACAAACCCTTAAAACAACTGTCCTACTCAAGTAGTGACTCTATAGCATCTTACTACACTGGTGGACAGTGACTGCAATGGGGTGTGTGGTGGGGACTTGATAATACGTGTGAATGTAGTAACCACAATGTTGCTCATGTGAAGCCTTCATAAGATTGTATATCAATGATACCTTAATAAACAAACAAAAAAAAACCCTCAACTATTCTACTGTAATAGTAAAGTGAGCTCCCTCTTCTCTTGCCATGTTTGAGTTAATTTTAAGGTCTGGCTAGGATTACTAGCAACTGATGGTAAGTAAGCCCCGCTCTACCACAGCCACCAAAAAAACTGAAGAAAGAATGGGAAAGACAACGCTTTAAAAGGATGAAAACCTTTGCAAAGGGCTGCAAACCACTGCTCAGGGACCTGGGATGTCTAGCTAAGGAGGAAGCAGAAAAGCAAGCTCTTTGGCCTATGTGTTACCCAACCAGTTAAGTTTTTATCTGCGACCCGATGTGCCCTTTTATTCATCAAGCCAAACACTGAGCTTGGAGACAAAAACTGCAGACCATGATTCTCATCCTTACCTGCACATTAGTCATCTTGGAGCTTTTAAAATAATGATGTTAGGGCCACACTCAAAATGAATGAAATCAGAATCTCTGAGGGGATGATGCCCAGGATGACCAGCTCTGTTTTAAAAAGGTCCCCTGGTGATTCTAATGTGCACCCATGGCTGAGAACAATTGCCCTAAACCAGTGGTTCTCACACTAGAGTGTATATCAGATCACCTGGAGGGCACGTTAAAACCCAGATGGCAGAGCCCACCCCCAGAGTTTCTGATCCAGTTGGGGTAAGGTCTCAAAATCAGCACTTCTAAAGAGCTCCTAGGGGATGCCAATGCTGCTGGTCCAGGGGCCACACTTTGAAAGGCAAAGGCCCACCTAGATCACTGGTCCTCAACCTTGCCTGCAGAGGAGAATCTCGGTGGGGGGGCGGGGGGGTCATTTTTTAAATACTGATGCCTCAGCCCCTCCCCAAACCAATTAAACTGGATTGTCTGGAGCCCAGGCATCAGTATGTTGAAACTGATCTCCAGGTGATTCTAATGCATGGTGAAGTTTGTGATCAAATGCCCTAGACATAGATATTTTACAGCTAGAAGAGATATTTAGTACAAACCCTTAAGACTCCTGGGAATTTACAACTACTTTACCTACCACTGGTCCACATATACTAACCTCAATTACCACTGTTCTTCACAATCATTATTACTATGCATTAATAATGTGATCAATTTAGGGTGACCAAATTTTTTCCCAGTTTGCCTAGGATGCTCCTGGTTTTAACACTGAAAGTCTCAGGTTCAGAACAGATTAAGACAGTTGGTCACTGTACTAATGTCTTACAGCTCACAGACTGAACTATTAGATTTTGCTTCTAATATCCAGCATCCAGATCCTGTTTTCTAAATACCATTCTCCATTAAAAGGATCCAGGGCTCTTTGGAAATGGCTGATTCCAGGACTGGGGCAAAGAAATGTGTGGTGAGCCTTGGAATTTTGTGCCAAAATCTAAGGACATGCTCAAAGACTCCTGGAGCCATATCAAAAGGACATGGGAGCCAGTCTGAAGAGAATCCTGCTGGCCAAACTGGAGAAATTTGAGCGTTACAAAGAAAATAACTGAACTAAATGTGTAACACTGAATTTAAGAAAACATTGAATCAGTGATAATCAGAAACAAACAAAACGACTTTGCTACTATAGGAGGTAGCTGTGACGTCAGCTTCTTGCTCTGAAAACTGGTATTCAAAGGGAAAGAATTAGGTTTTTACCTTGCATTTTTGGTTCATGTTCTATAGAGGAGAAAAAGCTCATATTTACAAAATAATGTCAGCTAAGAAATGTAGGTTGGATAACAGAATTAAATCACTGTAGAGAAAATGGAAGTTCCCATGGCCAGGATTCTCACCTGGCCCTGGGCAGTTTGCTCACTACACACGTGTGGGCAATATGTTATTACTGACTATAGAAAGAGCTCCACGCAGGGCTCTGGGCTGCTGCATGGCTGAAGAGAGCAGAAGCTGGAGTGGTGGCAGCGCTGAAGATAGAGACTGAGATGGCTGCGGGGGCAAAGAGACCCAGAGGCAGAGACTGCTTGCTGCATGCAGACTTGTTCTGGGGTGGACCGAATTCTAGCACTTGACCTGCCATCATCGGGAGAATAAAGATGGGTATAAATCCTTTTGTTACTAGCTGAAACGTTGTTTCTTCCCAGGATTTTGTCTCAGAGGCTATGAAGAATGAAGCCAGCAGACAAGAGTATGGAGCAATCAGCAAAGCTCTTTCAATGAGTGAAAAGAGAAAGCAAGAACTCCTGCTAGCCAGAAGGGACTCCAAAAGAGGATGCCACCAGAGTTGCTCTATCAGGGGTTTATATTGCCTCCTGAGAGGAAGGACGTCCCACCCACCACCCACCACTCACCACCCACCACCAGATGGAGAACTGAATTAATGACATCACAACTCATTCCTGATTGGTTGAAAGTACAATGCTTCATTTGCATAAAGTAGCTGAGGTCTATGTACCCTTGAATAATTGAGCTTCATTTGCACAGGGCACACAGAGCAGCTGAGGTCTATTGAAATGGCTGAGTTGGAGTGGGGATTTTTACAAGGGTCCTGGACTTTATCTGCATGCGTCCCACCACCAGTTGCCTCACTTTCACTCCAAGAACATTCCATTGTCATTTTTTGGTCTCACTGAATCAAGAGTGAACTTACCTGGGGCTGAAACTCTCAGGCAAGACAATCACCAACTCAGGAAATACATTTTTTAAATTAGGAAAACAAATTACTGAGTAGGAAAGCAGTAAGAAATGGATGCTAAAATCTTTAGGTGACAAGTTATTGAAGAACCGGACAGCCACATGGTGCTGAAGTAACAGCTTACATATCTCTTGTTAATTATAAAGAGAAAACTATGTAGAGAGTTCTGAGGGCCACCACCTTAACCATCATCTTTACTAAGAGTGGACAACTGCCATTACACGCCTCACGATGTGATGCAACATAAAGTATGTGGCACTACTTATGATGCATTCTTGTTGAAAATGGTTAAATACAAATATAATCAAGCCCCTAGGCCCAACAACTCCTGGTTTACAGGAAATTCACAGGCAGGAAGGAGGAGCTGAACACCACTATAAAGAAACAAACCATCCTGGCTTTCCCAGGACTGAGGGTACCCCAGGATGCAGGGTCAGTGCTAAAACCAGGAGTCTCAGGCAAACTCAGGTGGTTGATCACACTATAATCAGACAGGTTCCTAATGTGGGGCATACTTGGTCTTTAAAAGTCAGTGCCAATAAAAAGAAAGTACGGAGACTGTGCTAGATTAAAAGAGACTAAAGAGACACTATGCCCAAATGAAACATGTGAACTGGCCATAAAAGACATTGAGGGGACAGCTGGGGATATCAAAATACAAAGAGCAGTGCTACTCTGCCAGCCCATAGATGAAAATGAGCTATGTCACTAAGTG
Source organism: Phataginus tricuspis (assembly GCA_029783875.1). Lineage (NCBI taxonomy): Eukaryota > Metazoa > Chordata > Mammalia > Pholidota > Manidae > Phataginus > Phataginus tricuspis. The sequence continues at coordinate 84,107,231 of JAQQAC010016209.1, forward strand.
CACTGTCTAATTTGGCTGTTGGTAACAGGACTTTCTCAGTGAAGGATGTGGCACACTGATGCACATTCCAATTCATGCTCCCCCTGTGAACTATCAAGCAGTCTGCAGACCACCCTTCTGGAAGCATGGATCAGGTATTAGATAATATTGGTGAAGATCAATGAGTCACTGTTTATCTTTTTTGGCTGGGCTTATAGTATTACGGTTATGTAAATAAATATCCTTATGCTTAAAAGATGTATGCTGAGGTATTTAAAGATGACATGTTATGATGTCTACAGCTTACTTCCAAATGGTTTATCAAAGAACATAGACACAGATAAAGCAAACATGGCAAAATAGTATCACTTGTTGAATCTTTGTGGTGGACATACTGGTGTTCATTGTACTATTCTTTCAACTTTCCTGCATGTTTTAAAGTTTTCATAATAAAAATGACAGAAGAATAAATCTAACATCTTCTTATAAGATATGACTAATAGAATTATCAGGAAGCTGATTATCCACACTCAATCCTATATTTCTTTATTAGACATTCCTCATATGTAACTTAAAAACAGAAAGATGAGTAGATGTAGACAAAAGAGGTAATGAAAAGCACATTCCAAGCTGAAGAAACAGAATGTGAAAAGAACCAGAATGGCAGAAATTTGTCTTTTGCAGAGAAAACAATTCAATGTGTCTAGAGAAATGAGGCTGCCCAGATGATGAAGGGGCTTTGAAGCTATATCAAGAATTTGGGACTTTATTTTAAAAGCAAAAAAAGCTGATAACAGATGTTAAGCATTTGAGAAACCCAATGAGAGGGCATTTTAGAAAACTCACTCAACAGAGAATGGAATGGATGCAGGCAAGAGTGGATACAGCAGTATCGGTTGGAAAGATGGTCCTTTCTGTAATAATCTGATGGGAGATGATGGGCACCTGCAGGGATGGAGACCTGGTGATACATTCGATGGGGCAGGGAGTACAGGAGAAGGAACACTCAGATGTAATTCCCAGGCTTCTGGCTTGATTGACTGCATAGATTGATGTATTCACCAAGATTGGGAATATAGGAGCAAGAACAGGTTTGGGGGAAAGATGTAAAGCACTCAACATTAGCTATTTTGAGTTTGGGAAGATATCCAGGTGAAGTCCATCTTGTAGGAAGCTGAATATGAAAATGAGAAAGGTAACTCTGGTTCCCAGCTCAGGTAACTAATAAGTAGGCTTCCTATTTACAGATATGGGGAACACAGGAGGAGAAAGTAGAAGTCACTTTACATTTACAAATTTTTAAGTTATAAAAATAATATAACCTGATTAAAGACGGCGGCATGAGAAGTGAGACACAGGCTTCCTCCTAAAACCGCATATAATAGGAAAGTAGAATTAAAACAACAAATCCTGAAAGAGCAACAGGAAAGAGGACTGCACCAGACTCCATATACCTGGAGAAAAGAGCAGATGTCACAGAACAGGGTAACGTACCAAAACTGTGGCCTGGCAGGACACAAGCCCTCCCACACCCCAGCTCACCAGCGGGAGGAAGAAAAAATGAGCAGGGAGGGAGTGGAAGCCTGGGACTGCTGAACACCTAACTCCAGAGATCTGCTCTGAGAGCACAAACCTACAATTCATGGTGCGTCCATGATACTCTTGTGATTATGGGGTTGGAAAGCTAAGACAGGCAGAATTCCTGGAGAGACTGAGATTCCAGCCACTTGTGGAAAGCAGGGATCCATATCCGGCTGCTCTGAGACAAAAGAAAGGCAGGCAGGCTGAGAGACTTCCTAACAAGGAAGCCCTTAGCAAGAGGGCTGCTAAGGGGGCAAGGATAGCACAGAGCTTACTGCTCAGGAGAGATGACAGGTAGACAAATTTGGGTGCACTCTGCCCAGCAGGTTGGGAGCTTTGCCATATAGACTCTCATATTTAAGGAGGAAAAAGAAATCTTCCTCCTTAGACAATCTTCAGGTGCTTCAGCTCCCTGGCTAGCTACACATCTCCAAGGACCCCCTCTGTGATATGCAGCCTACTGCGGTTTCTCCCGGCCACCCCGACGTGGCGCACAAACCGGCAAATTCTATCCTGGCATCAGGCCAGCCAGAGGGCATATCCGTCTACAGGAACTACAAACACAAAGCATAGATGCTTCTTCTGTGTGCTCAGCCCACTGGTTCAGGCAGTGGAGACAGGCATAGCAGCCAGGTAGCAGGGAACAGCTCTTTCCTTCCCCCACACACCAATACCACTCCCCTGTGACCCCTGACATTGCTTCAGGGGCTGAGCAGCTCCAGGGAGTAAAACTTCTGGGCACTAGAGGGCACCATACACAAATATTAAACGCCAAAGGAATCTAGTTCAAAGTAAAATTATTAATACCACTCCTGAGAAAGATGTAAATTACATCAAACTCATGACTCTTCCTGAAAGGGGGTTCAAAATAAGTATCATTAACATGCTCATGGAGGTATGGAAAGATATTCAAGAACTCAGGAATGAATTCCGGTCGGAGAACCAAATGTTGAAGAGCACAATGGACAGTATTACAAGCAGATTGGATATGGTGGAGGAGACGATAAATGAAATAGAAACTAGAGAAGAGGAATACAAATAGGCTGAGGCACAGAGAGAAAAAAGGATCTCTAAGAATGAAAGAATATTGAGAGAAGTGTGTGACCAAACCAAACGGAACAATATTAGCATTATAGGGGTACCAGAAGACGAAGAGAGAGAAAAAGGGATAGAAAGTGTGTCATTGAGGAGGTAATTGCTGAAAACTTCCCCGATCTGGGGAAGGAGATAGTCTCTCAGGCCATGGAGATGCATGGATCTCCCAACACAAGGGACGCAAGGAAGACAACACCAAGACATATAATAATTAAAATGGCAAAGATCAAGGACAAGGACAGAGTCTTAAAAGCAGCCAGAGAGAGAAAAATGATCACCTACAAAGGAAAACCCATCAGGCTATCGTCAGACATCTCAGCAGAAACCTTACAGGCCAGAAGGCAGTGGCATGATGTATTCAATTCAATGAAGCAGAAGGGCCTTGAATCAAGAATACTTTATCTGGCAAGATTATCATTTAAATTTGAAGGACAGATTAAACAATTTCCAGATAAGCAAAGCTGAGAGAATTTACTTCCCACAAACCATCTCTACAGTGTATTTTGGTGGGATTGCTATATATGGAAGTGTTCCTAAGGTTTAAGAGCTGTCACCAGAGATGATAAAACCTCAGTAAAGAAAGTAGAACAGCTAATTACTAAGCAAATGCAAAAACTAAAATAACTATCTCCAAAGTCAATCAAGGGAGAGACAAAGAGTACAGAATATGATACCAAGTATATAAAGAATTGAGGAGGAAGAAAAAGAAAAAGAACCTTTAGATTGTGTTTGTAATAGCATATTACATGAGTTAAGTTAGACTCTTAGATAGTAAGGGAGTAAACCTTGAACCTTTGGTAACCATGAATCTAAAGCCTACAATGCCAACAAGTATATACCTATGGAAAATCACCCTAAATATAAATGGCCTGAATGCAACAATCAAAAGACATAGAGACACTGAATGGATAAAAAAACAAGACCATGTATATGCTGCCTACATAAGAATCACTTTAAACCTAAATACATACACAAACTAAAAGTGAAGGGATGGAAAAAGATATTGCATGCAACTAATAGGGACAAAGAAGCAGGAGTTGCAGTACTTGTATCAGACAAAATAGACTTCAAAACAAAGAAAGTCACAAGAGACAAAGAAGGACATTACATAATTATAAAGGGGTCAGTCCAACAAGAAAATATAACCATTATAAATATCTATGCCCAACACAGGAGCACCTACATATGTGAAACAAATACTAACAGAATTAAAAGGAGAAATAGAATGCAATCCATTCATTCTAGGAGACTTCAACACTCCACTCACTCCAAAGGACAGATCAACCAGACAGAAAATAAGTAAGGAGACAGAGGCACTGAACAACACAATAGAACAGATGAACCTAACAGACATCTACAGAACTCTACACCCAAACGCAGCAGAATACACATTCTTCTCAAGTGCACATGGAATATTTTCAAGATAGATCATACACTAGGCCACAAAGAGAGCCTCTGTAAATTCAAAAAGATTGAAATTGTATCAACCAGCTTCTCAGATCACAAAGGTATGAAACTAGAAATAAATTATGCAAAGAAAATGAAAAATCCCACAAACACATGGAGGCTTCACAGCATGCTCCTAAATAACCAATGGATCAATGACCAAATAAAAACAGACATCAAGCAATATATGGAGACAAATTACAACAATAATTCAACACTGCAAAATCTGTGGGACGCAGCAAAGGCCGTGTTAAGAGGAAAGTATATTGCTATACAGGCCTACCTCAGGAAAGAAGAACAATCTCATATGAGCAGTCTAAACTGACAATTAACGAAACTAGAAAAAGAAGAACAAATGAGGCCCAAAGTCAGTAGAAGGAGGGACATAATGAAGATTAGAGCATAAATAAATAAAATCGAGAAGAATAAAACAATAGAATCAATGAAAGCAGGAGCTGGTTCTTCAAGAAAATAAACAAAATAGGTAAACCCCTAACCAAACTTATCAAGAAAAAAAGAGAGTCTACTCACATAAACAGAATCAGAAATGAGGAAGGGAAAATCACTACGGCCACCATAGAAATACAAAGAATTATTAGAGAATGCTATGAAAAATTATATGCTAACAAACTGGATAAACTAGAAGAAATAGACAGCTTTCTAGAAAAATACAACCTTCCAAGGTTGACCCAGAAAGAAACACAAAATCTGAACAGACCAATTACCACCAACAAAATTGAACTGGTAATCAAAAATCTACCTAAGTACAAAACTCCTGGACCACATAATTCACCGCTGAATTTTATCAAACATTTAGTGAAGACCTTATACCCATCCTCCTTAACGTTTTCCAAAGAGTAGAAGAAAAAGGAATCATTCCAAACTCATTCTATGAAGCCAGCATCATTCTAATACCAAAACCAGGCGAGGACACCACAAAAAAAGAAAATTACAGACCAATATCCCTGATGAACATAGATGTAAGAATATTCAACGGAATATTAGCAAACAGAATTCAAAAATACATCAAAAAGATCATCCACCATGATCAAGTGGGATTCATCTCAGGGATGCAAGGATGGTTCAACATTTGAAAATCCATCAACATCATCTACCACATCAACAAAAAGAAGGACAAAAACCACATGATCATCTCCATAGATGCTGAAAAGGCTTCTGATAAAATTCAATATCCATTCATGATAAAAACTCAACAAAATGGGTATAGAGGACAAGTACCTCAACATAATAAAGGCCATATATGACAAACCCACAGCCAAAATTATACTTAACAGTGAGTAGCTGAAAGCTTTTCCTTTAAAATTGGGAACAAGACAAGGATACCCACTCTCCCCACTTCTATTCAACATAGCACTGGACATCCTAGCCATGGCAATCAGACAACACAAAGAAATAAAAGGCATTAGTTAAACTGTCCCTGTTTGCAGAAGACCTGATATTATACATAAAAGACCCCAAAGAATCCACTCCAAAACTACTAGATCTAATATCTGAATTCAGCAAAGTTGCGGGATACAAAATTAATATGCAGAAATATGTGACATTCCTATACACTAACAATGAACTAGCAGAGAAAGAAATCAGGAAAACAATTCCATTCAAAGTTGCATCAAAAAGAATAAAATACCTAGGAATAAATCAACCAAGGAAGTGAAAGACCTATACTCTGAAAACTACAAGACACTCATGCGAGAAATTAAAGAAGATACCAATAAATGGAAACACATCCCATGCTCATGGATAGGAAGAATTAATATTGTCAAAATGGCCATCCTGCCTAAAGCAATCTACAGATTCAATGCAATTCCTATCAAATTACCAACAGCATTTTTCAACGAACTAGAGAAAGTCATTCTAAAATTCATATGGAACCACAAATGACCCCAAATAGCCAAAGCAATCCTGAGAAGGAAGAATAAAGCTGGGGGGTTATGCTCCCCAAGTTCAAGCTCTACTACAAAGCCACAGTACTCAAGACAATTTGGTACTGGCACAAGAACAGACCCATAGACCAATGGAACAGACTAGAGAGCCCTGATATAAACCCAACTATATATGGTCAATTAATATATGATAAAGGAGCCATGGACATACAATGGGAAAATGACAGCCTAATCCACAGCTGGTGTTGGTAAAACTGGACAGTTACATGCAAGAGAATGAAACCAGATTACTGTTTAACCCCATACACAAAAGTAAACTCAAAATGGATCAAGGACCTGAATGTAAGTCATGAAACCATAAAACTCTTAGAAGACAACATAGGCAAAAATCTCCTGAATATAAGCATGAGCAACTTCTTCTTGAACGCATCTCCTCAAGCAAGGGAAACAAAAGCAAAAATGAACTCATGGGACTACATCAAACTAAGAAGTTTATGTACAGCAATGGACACCACCAACAGAACAAAAAGGCATCCAACAGTATGGGAGAATATATTTGTAAATGACATATCCGACAAGGTTTTAACATCCAAAATATATAAAGAACTTACACACCTCAACACCCAAAAAGCAAATAACCCGATTAAAAAATGGGCAGAGGATATGAAGAGACAGTTCTCCAAAGAAGATATTCAGATGGCCAACAGACACATGAAAAGATGCTCCACATCACTAATCATCGGGGAAATGCAAATTAAAACCACAATGAGATATCACCTCACACCAGTAAGGGTGGCCAGCATCCAAAAGACCAAGAACAACAAATTCTGGCGAGAATGTGCAAAAGGGGAACCCTCGTACACTGCTGGTGGGAATGTAAGCTAGTTCAACCATTGTGGAAAACAATATGGAGGTTCCTCAAGAAACTAAAAACACAAATACCATTGGGCCCGGGAATCCCACTCGTTGGAATTAACCCAAAGAATACAACTTCTCAGATTCAAAAAGACATATGCACCCCTATGTTTATTGCAGCACTTTTTACAATAGCCAAGAAATGGAAGCAACCTAAGTGTCCATCAGTAGATGAATGGATAAAGAAGAGGTGGTACATATACACAATGGAATACTACTCAGCCATAAGAAAGAAACAAATCCTGCTATTTGCAACAACATGGATGGAGGTGGAGGATATTATGCTCAGTGAAATATGCCAGGTGGAGAAGGACAAGTGCCAAATGATTTCCCTCATTTGTGGAGTATAACAATGAAGGAAAACTGAAGGAACAAAATAGCAGTAGACTCAGAGACTCCAAGGAGGAACTGGTGGTTATCAAAGGGGAGGGGTGTGGGAGGGCAGGTGGGGAGTGTGGGAGAAGGGGATTGAGGGGTATTTTGTTTAGTACACATGGTGTGGGGGATCACGGGGAAAACAGTGTAGCACAGAGAAGGCAAACAGTGAATCTGTGGCATCTTACTACACTTATGGACAGTGACTGCATTGGGGTATGGGTGGGGACTTGATAATATGGGTAAATGTAGTAACCATTTTTTTTCATGTGTAACCTTCATAAGAGTGTCTATCAATAATACCTTAATAAAGAAAATACTAGTTGACCTGACATTTACATTTTGTAAATCAATGTTTGCTAAATTACATATCCTTAGGCTGTTAAAATATTCAAAACATAATCTATATTGTCAGGCAAGTATCCAAGAACAACTCCAGAGCTGAAGAAATCATAGACGAGAGAAAGTGTGTTGCAATATCCAGTTTATTATAGTATATACTGGATCATCAGGGGATTCTGGAGCTTTCTGCCTCTATACTACACAGCACAATTTTAGGTATTCAGTCTCTTCTTTGACAGTCTTTCCAATAGAGACTCTACTATGACCAATTCTCCCTCCAAAGGCAAGAGCTAATTGATACTACTGCCCCTATGGATAACCATATTTTTAACGGGTATTCTAGAAGCTTCAAAGCCTAGAAAACCCAAAGGAATGAAGCTCTACTGAGGTCATGCCGTTACCCTGCAATCACTTCAATGGCTTACTCTGCTGTTATATAAAGCTATACTTGTTTCTACTTCTAATTCTTGGCTACCTCATGAACATATCCAGTAAAATCTCTGGGCAAATACAGAGACCCAAGTCAATGTGAAATTATTACCAACTGCAGAAAAAAGCAGTTGTCAGCACACCCACAGGCAGAGTTAGTTAGAGGAGACAAGCCTATAAAATAGGATCAAGGCAGCCATGACAGGCTAATGGCATGAGGAAGGAACAGTGCAGATCCAGGGCAAAGGGGTGGTGACAACCAAGCACACACTCATCAGAACAAGGGAACCTGAAAACTAAGGTTATAAATCTCCCTCAGATGGGAGGCCTACGATATTCTTCATGCCCATGATCCAAAGACTGGTTTCCCTGGTAATGCTCTCAGAGTCTACAATGCACCAATATGCCAAACCTGGAAATTACTGAAATTTCAGCCTTAACAAAGAGCCTGCAGTCTTGGAGGAGGCCGCTTATCTTGTGAAGAGGAGCACCAGCTCACAGTGTGGGGTGTGTGGGAACAGATCCACAGGCACAGCTCGTCTCAGCACAAAAGGCTTGCCGAAGAGCTTCTTAGCAGGGTTTGAAGGGCAGCACAGCCTGTAAAAACAGATCATATTATCAACTATTAGAAACCAAGGAAAACCTACAGGAACACCATTTCCTACAATGTAAGCCCTTCCTCTGCATCCCACAGCTGCCTATTTTTCTCTCTATAATAGCACTTACCATATTTAACGTAACTACCTGCAGTTTATTTTTAACCATCTTCTTCACTGGAGTATAGTCTTTTTGAAGGCAGAAACAAGGAAAAACCTGCTTATTATTAGTCTCTGTGTTCCCAGTGTCTGACAGAGTAAGGGGTTCAATAGTGAATGGATCAAGGAGTCAGGTCATATACTTCTCTATATGATTTGCACAAATAGGTAATTAATAAATATTACTGAATTAGATTATTCTACTGAAATTTTTCAGGAGCTGGTCAAGGGGCAGGCCTACTGCAAATCAAGGTTTTCTGGCTCCAGACTTCCGGGAAGATGGCGACATGAGCGGAGTGGCAGAAATTTCCTCCCAACATTATATTTATCCACAAAAACACAGCAAATACAACTATTCCTAAAAGAGAGACCAGAATACACAGGAAAGCGCACAGCGTGCAGCTACACCTGAGAGGACTCAGCACTCCGCGAGGCAGTCATAAAGAGCCCAGCTGACATACGTGGCAACTACCAGCAACCAATTCTATAGCCATGAGAAGACATAGGAATATGGTACAGACAAAGCTTCAGACCAAGACAACCCCAGAGAGGGAACCTGAAGGGATGGACATGCACAGTCTTCCTGAAAAAGAATTCATAATAAAAGTCATAGCCATGCTGACGGATCTACAGAGAAATGTGCAAGAGCTGAGGGAAGAAGTGAGGGAAGTGAAATTTTTCAAAGTATATTACTTTTTCCCCTTATTTGAAAGGTAGTCAAGGAAAAGTGAGAACAAAAATTCACCTTTAAACTCACCATGCAGAGAAGAATGACCATTTGCTAACACTTTAGGATATATCTTTCCAAATATGTGCATTTAAATTGGTTTCTTAAAATGGAGTCACACTGCACATATTGTACACACTGCTTTACAACCTGTTTCTTCAGCTAATAATACCTCATGAACATTTCTCCACTATATGTAAAGTTGCCTCACTTTTATTGGCTGTATGGTATTTCATTAAATAAATAAAATGTAGTTTATTTATCTAATTCCTTGTTATTGGAAATTTAAGCTGTTTCTAACTTTTTGCTATTTAAAAAGGTCCCTCCATGAATAGTGTTAATGGTTATACCTTTGTGCATATTTTTAGTTATTTAGTGGAACTGCTGAGTTGAAGGGCCTGTATGGTTTTAAGGCCCTAAGATGTGTATACTAAATGGTTCTAAAAACAGTTGAAGCAATTTACATTCAAACTAACAAAGCAGAAGAGTTCTTGTTTCCCTTGCTAATACTCAATAGCTTAAATAGCACCATCCCATTAAAATCAGGAACAAGACAAGATATTCACTATGACTCCTACAATGGAACATTTTCTCATCCAGTGTAATAAGAAAAAAAAGAAAGAGACAAGACTTTTTTTATTATGGTAATCTTATGGCCAGCTACCAAGAAAATTCAAGATATTGAACTGAAAAATGAATAAAACTAATAAAAGAGAAAGGTAGTTGGACACAAGATCAGCAATAACCGCTTAGAAAATGTCATGAACAAGATCCTATTCATAATGGCAATAAAAACTTTACAATATCTTGTATCAACCTTAAGAAGAAGACCCATACTGGAAAAAATATACAGCTAAAGAGAATTGCATTTTAAGACCCCAGTAACTGAAGAGACATACCACATGCCTGGACAGAAAAAAATACTGTAAAGATTTTAATTCTCCTTCAACTAATTAATAAATTCAGTGTACTTCCAATTACAATCCCAAATGGATGTTTTTGATAAGTTGATTCTAGAACCCTATTATAAAATACATGAAAATGTTAGAGCATACATCCTTTAACCCAACAATTCCACATCAGGGATTTATCTAACACATATTATCACATACACTTATTCATTACCTATACATACTTATTACACATATGGGCAAAGATAATTGCATGAGGATATTCACTGCAACATTGTGGTAACAATACAGTATAAACAACCTTAAAATTTACTAGCAGGGACTAGTTAAATGACATATTTATGTAAGTTAAAACTATATAGCTTATTTAAAAACTTAAGTAGACCTATAAGTATTGATGCAGATTCTACATCATGGTAGAACAATCTCCAAAATCTATTGTTAACTGAAAAGCATGGTACAGAACAGTGTTTATAGTCTGTTTCTATTTGTTAAAAAAAAGAGAGAGGGATGGTAGTACACATACACATACTTGGACACACACACATATAGTCACAGAATATCTTTGATAGACTACACAAGAAACTGGTAAGCATGGTGACACCTGAAGTTCAGGAGTAAGAAAGACTCATTCTTCACTGCATACTCTTTTGCACTGCTAGATTTTTTTCTGCTATAGTCACATATTGTCTTCTCAAAATAAATTTTTCTTGCTTTTCTGAGGACATGTTCAGTGTTTCACTCAGTATGAGTGTTAGCCAAATCCTACATTAACTCTTAATTGTTGCATTTTTAAATTCATTGTTTTGCATAGTGAATATTTTCATTTTATTCAAAAATGAAATAGCATAAAAAGATATACAGTGAAGTCTCCTTCCCACCCGTGACTCCCATCTCCACAATTCTACCCTACCCACAGGTAACTACTATCCACAGTTTCTTACGTAACTTACCAGTTTCTCTATACATATACAAACACAGATCTATATTCTTGTCTGCATCCTCCATCCTTTTTTACAAAAATAGTTTACTATTATATGAACAATTTTACACACCTTGCTATTTCCAATTAGCAATATACCTTTGATCCAAAATCACAGCCACAAAAGAAAAAAGTCTGGAATCTTCAAAATTAAATACTCTTGTGCTTCAAAGGACACCATCAAGAAAGTGAACACAGAACCCACAGAATAGGAAAAAAATTTTGTAAATCATGTATCTGATAAGGCACTTAACATCTGAATACATAAAGAAATCTGAGAACTCAATAATGAAGGACAACCCACTTCAAAAATGGACAAAGGATCTGAATAGACATTTCTGCAAAGAAGACATACAAATGGTCAATATGCACATGAAAAAATGCTCATAACATTAGCCACTGGGGAAATGTAAATCAAAACCACAAGGTAATACCACTTCTTACCCACTAGGATGGATATAATCAAAAAGACGGACAATAATAAGAGTTGGTGAGGATGTGGAGAAATTGGAACCCTCATACACTGCTGGTAGGAATGAATAATGGGGCAGCTGCTCTGGCAAATGGTCTGGTAGTTCCTCAAAAGGTGAATACAGAGTTACCACATGACTCGGCAGTTACACTCCTAGGTATCTACCCAAGAGAAATGAAAACATGTCCACACAAAGCTTGCACATGGAATGTTCACAGCAGCATTATTCATAAGAGCCAAAAGGCAGAAACAACCCAAATGTCCATCAACTTATGAGTGAATAAGTAAAATGTGGTAAATCCATATAATGGATTATTTCGGCAATAAAAATGAATCAAATACTGATTCATGGTACAGCATGCTAAGTAAAAGAAGCGAAGCCAGATGCAAAGAACCACATATTGTATGATTTCATTTGTATGAAGTGTGCAGAATAGAGATAGAAAGTAAATTCATAGTTGCCTAGGGCCAGGGAGTTGGGGAAAAATGGGGAATGACTAGCAATAGGTCCAGGGCTTCTTTCTGAAGACATGAAAATGTTCTGGAATTAGATGGTGGTGATAGATACACAATTCTGTGAACACATCAAAACCACTGAATTGTATGCTTTAAATGGTTGAATTTTATGATATGTGAATTATATCTCAGTAAAGTTGTTATTAAAAGATAACATACCTTAGGGATCTTTCCATATCAGTACATAGAGAACACCTTCATTCTTTTTTATAGCCATACAGTATTCCATTGTATGGATATGGCATAGTTGATTTAACTAGTTTCCCACTGATGAACTTTCAGGATATTTCACTGTTTGCTGTTACAACATTGCAATAAAAAAAGTTGCACCTTTGTCATTTTACAGGTATGTCACTATATTTGTAAGATAAAGCTTCAGAAATGGAATTACTGGGTAAAGGGTATATACACATTTTAATTTTCATCTATATTGCTAAATAAATTTCCCTCCAATGGCATAGCGCCAGTTTACACTCTGAGCAGTAATTTTTTAAATTAATGTTTCCCCAGAGTATTGCCAAGAGTGATTACCAAACTTTTGAACTTTTGCCAATCTGAGATGTAAAAAGTAGTTTCACAGGGTACTTCTAATTTGCATTTCCATCATAATGGAAGAAACTGAGCATCCTTCCGTGGTTCATAAACACATTTATAATATTTTCTTTTCATAGCCTCTGTTCATTTTTCTTTGGAGCTGTTTTTTTCATATTGATTTCCAGGAGTTTGTTAATCTTAATAAAACTCTTTGTGATATGAAGTGCAAATTTTTTTCTAGTTTATATGTCATTTCCTGTCTTCATTTCTGGTGCTTTTTATCATGCAAGTTACTAATTTGTTTCCACTGTTTTTTGATGAAGAATTCACATACCATACAGCTCACCCATTTATACAGTTTAGCAGCTTTAACTATATTCACAGAGTTGTACATCCATCACAACAATTTCATAATATTTTCATTAATCCAACAAGATATCATGTACCCCTTACCAGTCATTCCCCATTTCTCCCCAAGCTCCCCCTACCTCAGCCCTAGGCAACCACAAATCTACTTTCTGTCTCTGGAAGACTTGCCTAGTCTGGACATTTCCTGGAAATGGAATCATTCAATAAGTAGCCTTTTGTGGGTGGCTTCTGGATACAGTCCCTTATCAGATAAATGATGTGCAAATATTTTCTCCTATTCCATAGGTTGTCTTTTCACTTTTTTGATGGTATCATTTACAGCACAAAAGGTTTTTTAACTTTGATGATGTCCGATTATACACACAAACACACATATACATACACAAACATATGTATTTTTTGATATACATATTTTGTTGTTGTTGCTTGGGTTTTTGACGTCATCTAACAAGGCTTTGCCTGACCCAAGACCACAAAGATTTACTCCTATGTTTCAGCTCTTACATTTAGTTCTGTGATCCATTTTGAATTCATTTCTGTGCATGATGTAATGAGGGGAGAAGTTATTTTTCTATGTAGCCAAATTTAACATTTTATTATATGGCTCCTGAATTTTCACAGAAAGAGGCTTTCGCATCCCAAGATTATAAGTAAATTCTATGACTTCCTATGGTACACTTACAGTTTCCCCTGTTTACATTTAAATCTCTGGCTGCTTTGTAATTTATCCTGATATACAATGTGAGATACAGTTCTAATTTTTATGTATTCCACCATGGCTACCCAGTTGTCCACCACTATTTATTGGATAGTCCATCTTTTTCCCATTGATACTGATTTATTATATATTCAAAAACATTTTTAAATAATATAATAAAAATAAAAATAGAGGGCAAATGGAAGAGTAAAATGTGTGATAATACACAAGGAAAGAAGACTGTGAGAACATATGGGCCTCATGCTTTCATTCTGGGTAGCTCTTTGACAACTTTCTGCTTTTCTTCCATGGTTACAGATCTGTTCAGGTTTACTATATCTTCTGAAATTAATATTGGCCATTTGCATTTTCCCAGAAAATCACCCATCAGGGTTTTCAAATGTATTGCGAGGGACTTGTATAAATTATTTTCCTTTAAAAAAAATCTTCACGTTTTTTTTTCTGTTTTTCTCACGTAAGACTTTATATTTTTGTTTTATTCCTTTATATTCTTGATAGGTTTATTTATCTATAATTTTATTTTATCCCTCCAGTAACACCTCTCTGTTTATTTGTCAAGTCTACAGGGTTTTTTTGTTTTGCAGTTCATTTATATCCGGATCTATTTCAACAGTATTGATTTCTTCCCTCAGCTTCCTTTACATTTATTGTTCTTTTTCTAGCTCATTGACTTGAAAGCTCAGTTCATTTAATTCACACTTATTTCACCCAGGCATATCATCTATACTTTATATCTACCTATGTTGTTTGAATATTACAAAGAAATTATAATATTTACATAAAATGAATACGAGAGAGATGAAGAGAAAGACTACAAGAAGAAAGCATTTCAAAAATCAAAATATCAAAACAACTGACCAGAGCCAGAACTGGAGTGAAGCAAGAGGCACTCACTTTGGGCGTAAAATTTGAGAACGGGCCCAAAAAATTCAATAATCAAGACAAATATTATTTTGATGCAATATTTTAGAAAATCAAATTGGAAGGCTACAGCCTGTAGGCTGGCTGCCTGCTTTTATAAAAGGTTTTACTGGAACCAGGGCCAGGATAAGGGTAAGGTTTAGAGGCAGGGTTTAGCAAGTACAGGAATGGATCTCACCTTCTAAAAAACTCCTAATATTTTGTTCAGCATGGGTTTTTTGAACTAATTTTGGTTTCTGAAAACATTGCATTGAGAATGCATCTTGATTACTGAGATATGGGGCACCTTCTTAAATTTTTCACTTGAAGTAAGTTGCTCTACTTGCCTCATCAAAGACTCAGCTCTATAATTATCTTGATGGTAGTATGACTTTTTCTCTTTCTTTACACTTCTCTGCACTTTCCAAATTCTACACAATAAGCATGGATTACTTTGATAATCAAGAAAAAACAATTTCAAAAAGAAGTGCAGACTCACTCAATGATATTCCTTGTGGCTTCACCGTGGGGCTTACAGGAAACAAACACTAGTGTGTGGATGGCCCTGCAGTTTCGAACAGCTTGCACCACCTGGTAATCTGAAGGAAGAAACACATTGCTATTAATATAATTAAGCTATCGTGGTATGGGTTATCATAAACTCCCAAGTGGCCAGCAACTAGAGGAGAAGCCAGTTCACAGCCAGCCCACAGCCAGCCCATCAGGAGCACCGTTAGCATGGTGTGGGCACGAGGGACTAAAGCGAGTGGACATTATCACAACACCCAACTAGTTCTGTAGCAGGAAAGCCATCATCCTTACGTAGTCCCGCCCGGGCTGGGTTCAGCACAGCAACAATTAACTGTCCGTTTTCTTTTGATTTAAGCAGCTGTGGCAAAATCTTCTCTGCTCGACCAGTGTGGAACTCACAGTTGGTGATGCCTGCAGAAGAGAGGCCCAGGTGACATAACTCAAAACTCAAGCCCAACAATGCAGGATGCGGAGCTTCTGCTTTAAATATGTGCAGAAGCCAGGCCTCTGCCGTTTTCCATTTGAATCTAGAATACTTCTCAGTAACAATGAAAGAAATGCTTTTGGACCTGCTTCCTTTCTTCCAAAGCACTTTCTCTTGCAGTATCTTGGTAGGCCTTTCAGCTCAAGCAACTAGACAGAATGTTACCTTACAGCTTAGTGACTCACACAATGTGTAAGTACCTCTACCAAGAAGAGAACCTTGACTTTTACTCAAGTGCTCTTTCTGTTATGTTGCAGGTTTTCACACAGCCTCAGGTGTCTGAGGTGAGGGAGAGACAACAAAGGGATCTGTTTTATATACTGCAGTTTGGCATAATGTTTTGTTCAAAGAAAAGGTCCTGTTGCTAAAAATAGTTTGAAACCTAATGTTATGCTTTATGAGCGTAAGGTCAAGAATGATCTTCTTATATATTATTCAAAGTTTTGTCAAGTTCACTTCCTATCAACTAGGCATGAACCTTTCCTCAGGCTCTTCTCCTAAAAAGAAAAAAAAGATTAGCTATTGGGACCACTTTCAGAAAGCCAGCAGGACCCAACTCTGAGCACTCCAGAACATTCCTCTCCTTTCCTCCCCACAGGCTGTAGATAAGAAGATGCCCTTTGCCATACAACCCTTTCTGTAGCACGGAAACAACTGCAGCTTTTAATTTCTGCCCAGACTGTGAGCAGTGTACCGTTGAAGGCTGCAGTCCACCTGGCGTCCTCTACCGCCTGCTCCACCAACTCAATCCCAAGGACCTGGGAGGAATGCTGAGCCAGAGAGAGGCCAATCACACCTTGGGAAGTAAAAGAGAGTAACAGGAGGGTATTTCAGAGTTTAAACCAGTTAGGGTCATACCTACATCACTACCACCCCCTCCCAACCTCAGCTGCCAGGGCCCTGGGTGCTAGGTGGCTGGGATTCAGCAGCTAAGCAGCATGTAGATTCTGCCCTGGACTTCCACTTGCCAGTTCCACAGCAGATATCAAGCAGGATGGTATTAGAGTTCACTCCACTCAGCTCTCTCACAGTCTGATACAGCATTTCCGCACCAGCCGTATTAATCTGGAAAAAGGCATCTGGAGAGATGCGGATCTTCAAGTCCAAGAGATCTTCAAAGATGTGCGGTTCGCCAAATAGGAGCTGGTAGGGGGATTGCTGATGGCTGCAGCGGGTCATGGTGCTGGAAAAGAGTAAAAGAAGAAAGCGTCTACTATGCATCAGCTGTACTTCAATTAAAAAAAAGAAGAAGAAGAAGAAGAAAGCACCTGAGAATAGCAGACCATTCTATCTCTCATGGTTATTTGAAGTGGGAGGCCCCAGCATCTCATCCAGGAGACACAGCCTCCATGGCACAGCCCTGAGAGCTCTATAGGAGCTTCCCTCTCAAGGCATGGAGGTGCATGCAGACACTCTCTCAACTACAGTCTGGCTTGGCTTTCCACGCCTGCCTGGACACAAGGGCCAGTACCATTTAGCTCAGATCCTCAGCCATCAGCAGCCTTGCCTCTACAACCAACAGCCCAGCCAACGGCAAGCCATCAGCCTCCTGCTTGCTGTCTGGCTGTCCCAAGCTTACCTCTCCTGGAAGTAAAGTGATGTCAAGTCACAAACTGCTCCTGGTCCCTTGGTGAAAAATGCCTTTATTGTCTCCTTCTGAACACAGAGTTCCTCCTGCACAGACCACAAAATGAGAAGTCAAGCAAAAACTCATCTTTGACAAATTTTCTCCCTGAGCTCTACAGTCATCACCCTGCAGCAGTCAGACAAGAAGACACATTTCTCAAATCTGATTATAAGTAACACTTAATATGAAGCAATGTTCTATAGGTCAAGAAGAAATAAGCTATTTTCATATCTCAGTAGAAGCACTGCTTTGCATATCAGCTTCTGACAAATCCTATACAGTAGACTTGGCACATTCTCTGGTTTGAGCCTCTTTAGTAGTTCTCTAAAGAAAGTGTGAGATATTCTTGCTGTAAACAAGGAGCTAAAGTCAGCTTTTGTCCCATCATGAAGAAGCCATGCCTTTCAATTCCCTTCATACTTCTCCACTTCAAATACCCTAAGCACCCACAAAATACCATCTCAGAAGAGATGAGTCCTGGGAGAAAAGAAAAGAGAGGGCACAGAAGAGACTGAGCATGGTAACTAAATACTTTTGTTTTTTCGGTTTTGAACATTTAAAACTTCTTACATCACTACAGAGAGACTATTCGCTTGATACAAGGACATATCACAATAAATGATGCTGGAGCCACACAGTTAAAAGGCCAGGAACCAACGACCCGGGTTCAAGCCCTAGCTTGACTATTTATTGCCTTTTTAACCTTCTATGGTTCCATTTGCCCATCTGTGAAACTACGGTGATAAGACCTCTCACTCTCCCACCTACTTCACAACTTCATTCAGGTGATCACACAGTTATGGGAATGTTAGAAAGCTCTCAGTATATTATAGATATAAAGTATTATATGGGTTATGAAATTCAGACTATATTACAGTCTCTATTAAACTGACTTTTGGACTCAGTAGAGTACCTACAAACTAACTTCCAAGGGCAAAGTTCTTGTGAAAATACTTAGGTATCCCAAAAACAGCAGGATACACATTCTTCTCAAGTGCACATGGAACATTTTCCAGAATAGACCACATACTAGGCCACAAAAAGAACCTCAATAAATTAAAAAATATTGAAATCCTACCAACCAACTTCTCAGATCACAAAGGTATAAAACTAGAGATAAATTTTAGAAAGAAAACAAAAAGGCTCACAAACACATGGAGGCTTAACAACATGCTCCTAAATAATCAATGGATCAATGACGAAATTAAAACAGATATCAAGGAACATATGAAAACAACAGCGCAACATCCCAACTTTTGTGGGAGGCAGCAAAGGCAGTTCTAAGAGGAGAGTATATAGCAATCAAGGCCTATTTAAAGAAGGAAGAACAATCCCAAATGAATAGTCTAAATTCACAATTATTGAAACTGGAAAAAGAAGAACAAATGAAACCCAAAGTCAGTAGAAGGAGAGACATAATAAAGATCAGAGAAGAAATAAATAAAATTGAGAAAAAGAAAACAATAGAAAAAATCAATGAAACGAAGAGCTGGTTCTTTGAGAAAATAAATAAAATAAATGAACCCCCAGCCACACTTATCAAGAAAAAAAGAGAATCTACACACATAAAGAGAATCAGAAATGAGAAAGGAAAAATCATTCGACACCACAGAAATACAAAGAATTATGAGACAATACTATGAAAAATTATATACTAACAAATAGGACAACCTAGAAAAAATGGACAACTTTCTAGAAAAATACAACCTTTCAAGACTGAACCAGGAAAAAACAGAAAATCTGAATACACCAACTGCCAGCAATGAAATTGAATCGGTATTCAGAAACTACTAAAGAACAAAACCCCCGGATCAGATGGATTCACCACTGAATTTTATCAGACATTTAGAGAAGATATAATACCCATTCTCCTTAAAGTTTTCCAAAAAATAGAAGAGGAGGAAATACTTCCAAACTCATTCTATGAAGCCAGCATCACTCTAATACCAAAACCAGGCAAAAACACCACAAAAAAAGAAAATTACAGACCAATATCCCTGATGAATGTAGATGCAAAAATACTCAACAAAATATTAGCAAACCGAATTCAAAAATACATCAAGAGGATCATACACCATGATCAAGTGGGATTCATCCCAGGGATGCAAGGATGGTACAACATTTGAAAATCCATCAACATCATCCACCACATCAACAAAAAGGACAAAAACCACATGATCATCTCCATAGATGCCAAAAATGCTTTTGACAAAATTCAACACCCATTCATGATAAAATCTCTCAATAAAATGGGTATAGATGGCAACTACCTCAACATAATATAGGCCATATACAACAAACCCACAGCCAACATCCCACATAACAGCGAGAAGCTGAAAGCTTTTCCTCTAAGATCAGGAACAAGACAACAATGCCCACTATTCCCACTTTTAGTCAACATAGCTCTGAAGGTCCTAGCCACAGCAATCAGGCAACACAAAGAAATACAAGGCATCCAGATTGGCGAGGAAAAGTTAAACTGTCATTGTTTGCAGATGACATGATATTGTATGTAAAAAACCCTAAAGAATCCACTCCAAATCTACTAGATCTAGTATCTGAATTCAGCAAAGCTGCAGGATACAAAATTAATACACAGAAATCTGTTGCATTCCTATACACTAATGATGAACTAGCAGAAAGAGAAATCAGGAAAACAATTCCATTCACAGTTGCATCAAAAAGAATAAAAGACCTAGGAATAAACCTAACCAAGGAGGTGAAACACCTATACTCTCAAATCTACAAGACATTCTTGAGAGAAATTAAACAGGACACTAATAAATAGAAATTCATCCCATGCTCTTTGGTAGGAAGAATTAATATTGTCAAAATGGTCATCCTGCCTAAAGCAATCTACAGATTCAATGCAATCCCTATCAAAATACCAACAGCATTCTTCAATGAACTACAACAAAAAATTCATGTGGAACCAAAAAAGACCCCGAATATCCAAGGCCATCCTAATAAGGAGGAGTAAAGCAGGGAGGATTATGCTCTCGAATTTCAAGCGCTACTACAAACCCACAGTAATCAAGACAATTTGGTGCTGCCACAAGAACAGACCCATTAACAAATGAAACAGACTAGAAAGCCCACATATAAACCCAAGCATATATGGTCAATTAATATACGATAAAGGAGCCATGGATATACAATGGGGAAGTGACAGCCTCTTCAAAAACCGGTGTTGGCAAAACTGAACAGTTTTATGTAAGAGAATGACACTGGATTACTGCCTAACTCCATACACAAAGTAAACTCGAAATGGATGAAAGACCTGAATGTACATCATGAAACCATAAAACTCTTAGAAGAAAATACAGGCAAAACTCTTGAATACAAACATGAGCAAATTTTTCATGAACATATCTCCTCGGGCAAGGGAAACAAAAGCAAAAATGAACAAGTGGGACTGTATCAAACTAAAAACCTTCTGTACAGCAAAGGACACCATCAGTAGAACAAAAAGGCATCCAACAGTATGGGAGAATATATTCATAAATGACATATCCAATAAGGGGATGACATCCAAAATATATAAAGAGCTAACGCATCTCAACAACCCAAAAGCAAATAACCTGATTTAAAAATGGGCAGAGGGGAGATACTGATTGGATTAATGATGGCGGCATGAGAGGATTCCTCCTAAAACCGCATATAATATGAAAATATAACTAATACAACTACTCTTGAAACAGCAACAGGAAAGAGGACTGCAACAAATTGCATACATCTGGAGACAAGAGCAGCCCTCACGGAAAAGGGTAATGTACTAAAGCTGTGGTCCTGTGGGATCCAAGCCCTTCCCCCACCCTAGCTCACCAGCAGGAGGAACAGGAACAGAGCAGGGAGGGAGTGGAGATCTGGGACTGCTGAATATCTAACTCCGGAGATCTGCTCTGGGAGCACAAACTTACACTTCATGGTGCTTGCATGATACTCTAATAATTAGGGGGTTGGAAAGCAAAGACAGGCAGAATTCTTGGAGAGACTAAGATTACAGCTGCTTGTGGAAAGCAGAGACCCATATCCAGCTGCTCTGGGACAAAAGAAAGGCGTGCAGTCTGAGAGAATTCTTAACAAAGAAGACCTTAGCATGAGGGCTGCTAAAGGGGCAAGGAATGCACAGAGCTTACTGCTCAGGAGAAAGGACAGGTAGACAAATTTGTCCAGGTGCACTCTGCCCAGCAGACTGGGAGCTTTCACCATCTTCAGGTGCTTCAGCTCCCTGGCTGCCTAAACAGCTGCAAGAACCCCCTCCATGATAGGCAGCCTACTGCACCTTTCTCCTGGCCAGCCCCACCGAGCTTGCAAACCGGGAAACCACACCCTGGTGTTAGGCCAGCCAGAGGGAAGATTTGTCTACAACAACTAAAAACGCAAAACATAGAGGCTTATACCTGTGTGTTGGGCCCACTGGTTCAGGCAGTGGAGACAGGCATAGCAGCCAGGAACCACAAAACAGCTCTTTCCTCCCCGGAGACACCAATACCACTCCCCTACAATCCCGAACACTGCTTCACAGGCTGAGCAGCTCCAGAGAGTAGAGCTTCTGGGCACTAGAGGGCGCCATACACAAATATGAAACGCCAAAGGAAAATGGTCCAGAGTAAAATTATGAATTCAACTCCTGAGAAAGATTTAAATGATATGGACCTCATGACTCTCCCTGAAAGGGAGTTCAACATAAAAATCATTAACATGCTCATGGAGGTATGGAAAGATATTCAAGAACTCAGGAATGAATTACGGTCGGAGATCCAATCATTAAAGAGCACAATGGACGGTATTAAAAGCAGATTGGATACAGTGGAAGAGACGATAAATGAAATAGAAACTAGAGAAGAGGAATACAAAGAAGCTGAGGCACAGAGACAAAAAAGGATCTCTAAGAATGAAAGAATATTGAGTGAACTGTGTGACCAATCCGAACGGAACAATATTAGCATTACAGGGGTACTAGAAGAAGAAGAGAGAGAAAAAGGGATAGAAAGTGTCTTTGAGGAGGTGATTGCTGAAAACTTTCCCAATCTGGGGAAGGAGATAGTCTCTTAGGCCATGGAGGTGCACAGATGTCCCAACACAAGGGACCCAAGGAAGACAACATCAAGACACATAGTAATTAAAATGGCAAAGATCAAGGATAATAACAGACTATTAAAAGCAGCCAGAGAGAGAAATAAGATCACATACAAAGGAAAAGCCATCAGGTGATCATCAGACTTCTCAGCAGAAACCTTACAGGCCAGAAGGGAGTGGCATGATGTATTTAATGCAATGAAGCAGAAGGGCCTGGAACCAAGATTACTTTATTCAGCAAGATTATCATTTAAATTTGAAGGTCGGATTAAATAATTCCCAGATAAGCAAAAGCTGAGAGAATTTACCTCCCACAAACCACCTCTACAATGTACTTTGGAGGGACTGCTAGAGATGGAAGTGTTCCTACAGTTTAATAGCTGTCACCAGAGGTAATAAAACCACAGTAAAGAAAATAGAACAGTTAATTATTAAGGAAATGAAAAATTAAATTAACTATCCCCAAAGGCAATCATGGGATAGACAAAGAGTACAGAATATGATATCTAATATATACAGAATGGAGGAGGAAGAAAAAGGAGGAGGGAAACAAACAAACAAAAAAAGAACCTTTGGATTGTGTTTATAATAGCATATTAAGCGAGTTGTTAGACTCTTAGATAGTAGGGAAGTTAACCTTGAACCTTTGTTAACCATGAATCTGAAGCCTGCAATGCCAATAAGTACACACCTATCCATAATCACCCTAAATGTAAATGGACTGAATGCACCAGTCAAAAGACATAGAGTCACTGAATTGATAAAAAAAAAAGACCCATCTATATGCTGTCTTCAAGAGACTCACTTTAAACCCAAAGACATACAGAGACTGAAAGTAAAGGGATGGAAAAAGACATTTCATGCAACTAATGGGAAGAAAAAAGAAGGAGTTGCAGTACTTGTATCAGACAAAATAGACTTCAAAACAAAGAAAGTCACAAGAGACAAAGAAGGACATTGCATAATGATAAAAAGGTCAATCCAACAAGAATATATAACCATTATAAATATCTATGCACCCAACACAGGAGCTCCTACATATGTGAAACAAATACTAACAGAATTAAAGGGGGAAATAGAATGCAATGCATTCATTCTAGGAGACTTCAACACACCACTCACTCTGAAGGACAGATCAACCAGACAGAAAATAAGTAAGGAGACAGAGGCACTGAACAACACATTAGAACATATGGACCTAATAGACATCTACAGAATTCTACACCCAAAAGCAGAATACACATACTTCTCAAGTGCACATGGAACATCTTCAAGAATAGATCATATACTAGGCCACAAAAAGAGCCTCGGTAAATTAAAAAAGATTGAAATTGTACCAACCAGCTTCTCAGACCACAAAGGAATGAAACTAGAAATGAATTACGCAAAGAAAATAAAAAATCCCTCAAACACATGGAGGCTTAATAACATGATCCTAAATAATCAATGGATCAATGATCAAATAAAAACAGAGATCAGGCAATATATGGAGACAAATGACAACAATAATTCAACACCGCAAAATCTTTGGGACACAGCGAAGGCCATGCTAAGAGGAAAGTATATTTCAATACAGGCCTACCTCAGGAAAGAAGAACACTGCATATGAGCAGTCTAAAAATCACAATTAACGAAACTAGAAAAAGAAGAACAAATGAGACCCAAAGTCAGTAGAAGGAGGGACACAATAAAGATTAGAGCAGAAGTAAATAAAATCGATAAGAATAAAACAATAGAAAGGATCAATGAAAGCAAGCGCTGGTTCTTTGAGAAAATAAACAAAATAGATAAAGCCCTAGCCAGACTTATCAAGAAAAAAGAGAGTCTACTCACATAAACAGAATCAGAAATGAGAAAGGAAAAATCACTACAGACACCACAGAAATACAAAGAACTATTAGAGAATACTATGATAAAATTATATGCTAACAAACTGGATAACCTAGAAGAAATAGACACCTTTCTAGAAAAATACAATCTTCCAAGGCTGATGCAGAAAGAAACAGAAAATCTCAACAGACCAATTACCATCAACGAAATTGAACTGGTAATCAAAAACCTACCTAAGAACAAAATGCGTGGACCAGATGGCTTCACCGCTGAATTTTATCAAACATTTAGTGAAGACCTAATACCCATCCTCCTTAAAGTTTTCCAAGGAGTAGAAGAAGAGGGAATACTTCCAAACTCATTCTATGAGGCCAGCATTACTCTAATACCAAAACTGGGCAAAGACACCACAAAAAAAGAAAACTACAGACCAATATACCTGATGAACATACAAGCAAAAATACTCAACAAAATACTAGCAAACCGAATTCAAAAGAACATCAAAAGGATCATCCATCATGATCAAGTAGGATTTATTCCAGGGATGCAAGGGTGGTTCAACATTCGAAAATCCATCAACATCATCCACCATATCAACAAAAAAAGGACAAAAACCACATGATCATCTCCACAGATGCTGAAAAAGCATTTGACAAAATTCAACAGCCATTCATGATAAAAACTCTCAACAAAATGGGTATAGACGGCAAGTACATAATAAAGGCTATATATGACAAACCCACAGCCAACATCATACTTAACAGCAAAAAGCTGAAAGCTTTTCATCTAAGATCGAGAACAAGACAAGGATGCCCACTCTCCCCACTTCTATTCAACATAGTACTGGACGTCCTAGCCACAGCAATCAGACAACACAAAGAAATAAAAAGCATCCAGATCGGCAGGGAAGAAGGTAAACTGTCCCTGTTTGCAGATGACATGATACTGTACATAAAACACCCTAAACAATCTACTCCAAAAATACTAGATCTAATATCTGAATTGATCAAAGTTGTGAGATATAAAATTAATGCACAGAAATGTATGGCATTCCTATACACTAACAATTACCTAGCAGAGAGAGAAATCAGGAAAACAATTCCATTCAAAGTTGCATCAAAAAGAATAAAATACCTAGGAGTAAACCTAACCAAGGGACTGAAAGACCTATACTCTGAAATCTACAAGACACTCATGAAAGAAAGATACCAATAAATGGAAACACATCCTGTGCTCATGGATAGGAAGAATTAATATTGTCAAAATGGCCTCCTGCTTAAAGCAATCTACAGATTCAATGCAATACCTATCAAAATATCAACAGCATTTTTCAACGATCTAGAGAAAGTCATTCTAAAATTCATATGGAACCACAAATGACCCTAAATAGCCAAAGCAATCCTGAAAACGAAGAATAAATCTGGGGGAATTATGCTCTCCAAGTTCAAGCTTTACTACAAAGCCACAGTACTCAAGACAATTTGGTACTGGCACAAGAACAGACCCATAGACCAATGGAACAGACTAGAGAGTCCTGATATAAACCCAAGCATATATGGTCAATTAATATATGATAAAGGAGCCATGGACAAACAATGGGGAAAGGACATCCTCTTCAACAGCTGGTGTTGGCAAAACTGGACAGCTACATGCAAGAAAATGAAACTGGATTATTGTTTAACCCCATACACAAAAGTAAACTCAAAATGGATCAAGGACCTGAAGGTAAGTCATGAAACCATAAAACTCTTAGAAGACAACATAGGCAAAAATCTCCTGAATATAAGCATGAGCAACTTCTTCCTGAACGCATCTCCTCGAGCAAGGGAAACAAAAGCAAAAATGAACTCATGGGACTACATCAAACTAAAAAGTTTCTGTACGGCAAAGGACACCACCAACAGAACAAAAAGGCATCCAACAGTATGGGAGAATATATTTGTAAATGACATATCCGACAAGGGGTTAACATCCAAAATATATAAAGAACTTACATGCCTCTATACCCAAAAAGCAAATAACCTGATTAAAAAATGGGCAGAGGATATGAAGAGACAGTTCTCCAAAGAAGAAATTCAGATGGCCAACAGACACATGAAAAGATGCTCCACATCACTGATCATCAGGGAAATGCAAATTTAAACCACAATGAGATATCACCTCACACCAGTAAGGGTGGCCAGCATCCAAAAGACTAAGAACAAATGCTGGTGAGGATGCAGAGAAAGGGGAACCCTCGTACACTGCTGGTGGGAATGTAAGCTAGTTCAACCATTGTGGAAAGCAATATGGAGGTTCCTCACAAAACAAAAAATAGAAATACCATTTGACCCGGGAATCCCACTCCTTGGAATTTGCCCAAAGAACACAACTTCTCAGATTCAAAAAGACATATGCACCTCTATGTTTATTGCAGCACTTTTTACAATAGCCAAGATATGGAAGCAACCTAAGTGTCCATCAGTAGATGAATGGATAAAGAAGAGGTGGTACATATACACAATGGAATACTATTCAGCCATAAGAAGGAAACAAATCCTCCCATTTGCAACAACATGGATGGACCTGGAGGATATTATGCTCAGTGAAATAAGCCAGGTGGAGAAAGACAGTGCCAAATGATTTCCCTCATTTGTGGAGTATAACAATGAAGCAAAACTGAAGGAACAAAATAGTAGCAGACTCAGAGACTCCATGAAGGAACTAGTGGTTACCAAAGGGGAGGGGTGTGGGGGGAGGGATGTCGGAGGGTGGGTGGAGAGGGTGGGAGAAGGGGATTGTGGGGTATTATGTTCAGTGCACATGGTGTGGGGAATCACGGGGAAAACAGTGTAGCACAGAGAAGGCAAACAGTGAATCTGTGTCATCTTACTACACTGATGGACAGTGACTGAATTGGGATATGAATGGGGACTTGATAATATGGGTAAATGTAGTAGCCACATTGTTTTTTCATGTGAAACCTTCATAAGAGTGTATATCAATAATACCTTAATAAAAAAAATTTTTTTTAATGGGCAGAGGATCTGAACAGACCCAAAGAAGAAATTCAGATGGCCAACAGGCACATGAAAAGATGCTCCTCGTTGCTAATTATCAGGGAAATGCAAATTAAAACCACAATGAGATATCACATCACACCAGTTAGGATGGCCAACATCCAAAAGACAAACTACAAATGTTGGCAAGGATGTGGAGAAAGGGGAACCCTCTATACTGCTGGTGGGAATGCAAATTAGTTCAACCATTTTAGAAAGCAGCATGGAGCTTCCTTGAAAAGACTAAACATAGAAATACCATTTGACCCAGGAATTCCACTCCTAGGAATTTACCCTAGGAAAACCAGATACAGATTCAAAAAGACATATGCACCCCTATGTTTATCACAGCACTATTTACAGTACTCAAGATATGGAAGCAACCTAATTGTCCATCAGTAGATGAATGGATACAGAAGAAGTGGTACATGTACACAAGGGAATATTATTCAGCCATAAGAAGAAAACAAATCCTACCATTTGCAACATGAATGCAGCTAGATGGTATTATGCTCAGTGAAATAAGCTAGGTGGAGAAAGAGAAGTATCAAATGATATCAGTCATTTGTGGAGTAAAACAACAAAGCAAAAACTGAAGGAACAAAACAGCAGCAGAGTTACAGAACCTAAGAATGGACTAACAGTTTACCAAAGGGAAAGGGACTGGGGAGGGTGGGTGGGAAGGGAGGGATAAGGGGACTGCGGGGCATTATGATTAGCACTCATAATGTAGGGGGGTCACAGGGAAGGAACTATAGCACAGAGAAGACAAATAGTGACTCTGTAGCATCTTACTATGCTGATGAACAGTGACTGTAATGGGGTATGTAGTGGAGACTTGATAATGGGGTGAATCTAGTAACCACAGTGTTGCTCATGTGATTGTATATCAATGATACTCTTTTAAAAAATAAAATAATAAAAATAAAGCACCGTATGGGTAAAATTGCAAAAAAAAATTAATATTTAGGTGTTGTCACATGATAATCAGCTCAGTAACCTCGCCTCAGTCTCTGTGGTTTTAGTATATAAGCAGCATGGTTAAAGAGAATCCTTGCTATCTCCTCCTCACCCCCAAGCTTTCTTCCTAACCCACACAAATATTCTGGGGAGATTGGTGTCTGCTATCTGCCCTGAAACTAAAAACCAATTAATTGCAGGATAGTGACTGTTAAGGTTGCTCCAAAAGCTGCCCCTTATCATCCTAGGAGTCTCACCTGCATTAATTCCTGGGGATGGAAAGTGATGATGGCCATCGTGTGCCCTTGGCTATTGGTGCGGACCGTGAGCTCACGCCAATATCCACCTTCATGAAACAGAAGGCAGGGCTCCAGTGGGGACTGTCGAAGCAATACTTCATAGTACTAGGAAGAAAACAAGATTATTACACAGGCAAAACTAACATGTTCCAAAGCTATTAATGCTGAGTGAGTGTCATGAGCTGAACTGTATGTATCCCCTGCAAAATTCATATGTTGAAGCCTTAACCAATCCAGTAACTCAGAATGTCACTGTCTTTGGAGATAAAGTCTTTAAAGGGGGTGGTAAGTTAAAATGATGTTGTCGGGTGGGTCCTAAACAACATGACTGGTATCCTTGTAAGAAGAGGAAATCTGGACACACAAAGAGGTGCCAGGGATGTGTAAACAGAGGAAAGATTACACAAATACACAGTGATCAGGTGGCCATCTAGAAGCCAAGGAGAGAGTCCTCACAAGAAACCAGATTTGCCAACATCTTGATCTTGGACTTCTAGCTTTCCTCACTGTCAGAAAATAATCTCTGTTGGTTGAGCTGCCCAGTTCGTGGTACTTTGTTATGGCAGCTCTAGCAGACTGATACACTTTTGGCACCAAGAAGTGGGATGCTGCTATAACAAATACCTAAAACTATATAATGGCTTTGGAACTGGTAATGGAGAGAGGCTGGAAGAGTTTTGAGGTGCGAATTAGAAAATGCCTAAGCTGCCCTTAAGAGATTGTTGGTAGGAATACCAATGTTAAAGGTGATTTGGGTGAGATCTCAGAAAGAAATGAGACACATGAAACTGGAGAAAATTCAATCCTTGTTATAAAGTAGCAAGGAACTTGGATGAATTGTGTCCTAGTGTTGAGTGGAAAGTAAAAGTTGTAAGTGACCAACCTGGGTATTTGGCTGATATTTCTAAGTGACCAACTCAGATATTTGGCTGACATTTCTAAGCAAAGTTTTGAAGGTATGGCCTGGTTTCTCCATGCTGCTCATAGTAAAATGCCAAAGAGAGATACACTGAAGGAATTGCTAAACAAAAAGAAACCAGAACTTGAAGAATTGGAAAAATTTCACCCCACCCATATAACAAAACATGGAAAAAGCATGTTCAGGAGATAACACCAAGATTATGGCTAGACAGTCTTTTGATAAAGAGATTACAGGTGTGATTCATGGATCCATTCAGCTATCTCAGCAGAAGTCAGGAGTAGAGATGGGTTGAGATCAGCAGAAACAGTGCCACCTTGGGCTGAAAGAGAGAGAGAGACAGGATGAATGGAGGAAGGCTATCAGACTTCTGAGCTTCCATAGGACAGGACAACAGACCTAACTGACTGCCAGGAGGTATCATCCTTCAAGAAAAGGGAAGAATGACCACTAACACAATTCAGAGCTCATCAGGGGCTACTGCTGCCACCACAGGTCCAAAGGGGACAGGCCCTAGTGGCAAAGCTGTCTCCTCAGTTTGGGTGGGCCACGCTGCCAAAGCCCAGGGTCTCAGGGGTGGGGTTGCCACCCCAGAAGGCCTAAACAACAGAGCATCAACCCAAAGAGGATTATTCTGGAACCTTAAAATCTAATGGCATTGCCCTGTTGGGGGAGCATTGTGTATTTTGCTCGGTTCTTGTCCACACCACAACAAAGAATTGAAAGGCAGACACAGTAGTGAAGCAGAGTAAAACTTTTATTTAAGTTCACTTACTTAAAGAGAGAGAATATGTGGAGGACCTCAGGGAGAAGAGGAACCCTGAAAGATTTAAGTTTTATTTAAAGAGAGAAAGTGCACACTCAGAGAAAGGGGAGTGTGAGCTACCTCGTAGAAGAGTTGCTGAAAGATTGGGAAAGGTTTATTAAAGTTACACACTTAGAAAGTGCAGGTGACCTCAGAGAGAGGTGTACACCTAAGGGTTTAGGGTCTGGAGTTTTATAGGTGGTTGAGGATTTTCAGGAAAGTGACAAAGAACCAGATGTGGACCTGCCAAATGGTCCCAGAATGTTCATCTTTGATAAGACATTGTTTTTTCTTTTAACGTAACACAATAAATTTACTGCTTTGATTCCTTTCCAGGATATCAGTTTCTGGAAGCATATCAATCAAGACTGTCTGCCCTGCCTCCAAGGGGGGCTAAGCCACTGTCCATTTGATTAAAATGCAATCTTAGCTTTAAGATAGAATTTTTCCTGAATGAACTGGGCCTTTGAGTAGGCTAAAGTAAATCTTACAATGCTATGTTATAAAACACAGTGAAAACATACACTATGCTGAGACACTTTTCGTTACCTGGGGAGTATTTAAACATCCCAGGCCAAGTTGATCCTACACTTCTGAGCTTTCTATTTTTAACTGGTTAACTCTTTCAGTCCCCTCTAGTGGGCTTTACTGGCCCTATTCTCTTTCCACCCCAGTCACATCTGTTTTCCTGCCTAACAGCCCCACTAGGTTTCAGACTTGCTGGGGACTACTGATTCCTTTCTTCTTTCCCATTTATCCCTTTTGGAATGGGAAGGTCTACCTCCTTTAACTGGCTCCACCAGTCCTCCTCTCCTCCCAGATCTCTTAAAATGGGAGTGCGCCCCAGGCAAGTTCCATTTCCTCTTCTCTTTTCTATCCATTCTCACTCCCTTGGTGGTCTCTTCCAGTCTTGTGATTTTGAAATAACACCTATGTGTTAACAACTCTCATATTTCTAACTCTTAAACCCCAGATCAATATATCTGAACACTATTTAACATATATGCACCCAGACTCAACCTGACATGTCATATGCACCATTCCAAAGGTGAACAACTCATCCCTTTAAGACAGGGACCGTGAGTGTAGTCAGAGTAGGGTGAGAGCCTCGGGAAAAAGCAAGGCAGGTTATTTGCAGTCAGAGCAATGTAACTACATGCAAGGAAACCCCCTACCAAAACTCGGTGTTACATTCAGCTCTAGAGTCATTCTTCAGTGAGATCAGTTAATATACCCCCGATAAAGGAGAGTAGCACATTGTTTATATTATGCTAATCCTTTATAATCATGTGTAAGAATCACTTTAACATGCTAAAAGGCCCAGGCCTACGTGCTGTCTTTCCTCCTTCAGATCTGATGAAGTGATTTTGCAAACTAATTTAGCATGCAGGCCCAGCCATAAACAACACAGAAAAAGGCAAGAAGGATTCCACCTTAAAGATAATACTGCATTTTAATACCCAAGACGTTAAGATGTTAGAAATTCTTAACTTACTCTTTGGCCAACAATACCTCAGCCCACCTTGGGGCCTGAGCAGGTGGCCTTGTTTCATATGCCCCCAGACCAAGATGCTGGTATCTCAGGAAGAAATCATCAGAGCAGAAAGTTGCTTGTGTTAAGTTAATTCTAAATATTCTGGCACCACTTAACAAGTCCACACCCCTAAGCTTTTTTCCATATTCTCAAAAATCCTCAATGGCCTATAAAACCCCTAGACAACGCACCACCCCAGACACTCTTGTCCCCTCCTGGCGTGAGCTGGGAGCTCTGTCCTTTCACTTTATCTCTAAATAAAAGCCTGTACCTTGCTCTCCTACCTTGACTGTTTGTGAAGCTCATTCTTCGGCTTTGTGAACAAGAACACCGGCATCACGCTCCCCTGAATATGGGACGCCATAAGTGTACTGGCTCCCTACAAAAACCCATGGCCCTCTTTTACTCACCTCTTTCTCTCATACATCTTTCAACTCATCAGGAAATCCTGTTGTTCTGTCTCGAAGGCAGCTCCTCCTCCAGCACTACTGCTGGTTTACATCAGCTCTCACCCAGCTTACTGCAGCAGCCTCCTACCCGCTCGCTCCCCCCTCTACCCATCCCTCAACACAACAGCCAGAGGGATCTTGTTAAAACCTAAACTATATCATGACAGTCCCCCATCAGACCCTCCAATGGCTCAGAATAAAAGCCAAAGTCGCTATAAAGACCCCCCCCAACAGGCACTACCTAATGTGGCCCCCTTAACTGCCTCACCTTATCTCCTATCTCCTACTACTCGCATGTGCCAACTTTCAGGTCCTCCTGAAGGCCTGCCACTCTCCCATCTTGGGGCATTGCCATAGCTGTTCTCTTTGCCTAGAATGCTCTTCCCTCAGACCCCTGCATGGCTGACACCCTCATTTCCTTTCAGTCTTAACTGAAAGGTTTCTCAACACCAGCACTGTTGATGTCTGTGTCCCATAAGCCTTCACTGTATGGGGCTGGGCCGTGTACTGGATGATATGTAACAGCATCCCTGCGGGCTACACACTAGGTGCCATTAGCACTGCCCAAAAGCCCCCCCTCCAATTGATGACAACGAAAAATGTCTCCCGACATTGCCAAACATTACCTGCAGGGCCAAACTGCCATACACACACACACACACACACACACACACACACACACACACACACACCCATTAAGATTCAGTGCTTTCAACCCTTGAACCTTTGGTAACCACGAATCTAAAGCCAGCAATGGCAATAAGTACATATCTATCAATAATCACCCTAAATGTAAATGGACTGAATGCACCAATCAAAAGACACAGAGTAACAGAGTGGATAAAAAAGCAAGACCCATCTATATGCTGCTTACAAGAGACTCACCTCAAACCCAAAGATATACACA
>JAQQAC010016209.1:84147454-84169069 GCA_029783875.1 Phataginus tricuspis
TGTGTGTGTGTGTGTGTGTGTGTGTGTGTGTGTGTGTGTGTGTGTGTGTGTGTACAGAGCAGACCCTTGAACAAAGCAGGAGTTAGGGGAACCAATCCCCAGCATAGTCAAAAATCTGGGTATAACCTTTGACTCCCCCAATTTTAACTACTAATAGCCTGCTGTTGACTGGAAGCCTTACCAATAACATAAACAGTTGATTAACACATATTTTGTATGTCATATGTATTATATACTATATTCTTATAATAAAGTAAGCTAGAAAAAAGACAATATTAAGAAAACCATAAGAGGAAATACATTTATAGTATTCTACTGTATTTACGGAAAAAAATCCTCATTTAAGTGGGCCTACTCAGTTCAAACCTTGTTGCCTGTTCTTTGCTGCCTTTTTTTTGTTCAAGGGTCAACTACATTTTGGTACTATTCCTACTACAACAGGCATCTAGCCTGTACCTACTAGACTGGATCTTAGGCCTAGCACAAATTTTACAGGGAAAAGGAATTGTCTGGACAGATGTGGAGGAGAGAGATTTGCCCTACAGAAGCAAAAAGGGCTAGAAACTTGGGTAAATATTGTGAAAAGGTATTCATTCACCAGACTTTTGATGAGCACCCACACATGTATGAATCTGGTAAGTGCTAGGCCTCAAAGTTAAATGACACACAGCTGCTATCTCCGTGGTCTAGTGGGGGAAACACCAATGCAGGACAATGTAATACAGCATAACAAGTGCCACAACAGGAGCTAGGCTGTAGGGGACACAGCAGCAGAGGGTAGGAAGCCCTAATCAGACTGCTGAGTCACGTAAGGTTTTCTACAGGACCTTGTGCTGGAAATAAATCTTAAAGTGGGAGCAGAAGCCAGGAAAAGATGACTGAGGGCATTCTAGAGAGAGGGCTACCTCAGATAGGTATGACATAGCCTGGCAGGGTAACTCTAGTTCAATAAAAATGCAAAGAGGAAAATATGTGCGGATATAGCAGAAGAGGAGGCTGAGAATCTTACTATGAAGAACCTTAAGTGCAAAGGTAAGGAATTTAAATTTTATTCTAAAAGCTTTTGGGCAACCACTGCAGAATTTTAAGGAAGACAGTGGTATAACCTTATCTGAATGTTAAGTACAGCTCTGGCCTCAGTGTGGAGAACACACCAATGCAGGGGACTGGGGCCAGTGAGACCATTGGGAGGTTACTGCAGTAGTCTAGGCAAGAGAAGATAGTAGCTTGGACTAGAATGGCGGTAGAGATGATGGTGGCAGTAGAAATAGAGAGTACAGGGTGGAGTCAAGGTATTTTTAGAAAGAAAAACTGACAGGACTTAGAGATTGATTAGATGTGGCAGAGAAAGGGGGGACTAAGACAGAGGATTCAAGGATGACACGATTCTAGTAAATGGTGCTACCATTTACTAAGGGGCAAAAAAAAAGCACATTTGGAAAGGGAAGAGGATGAGTCTAGTTTAGGGCAGTGGTTCTTAACTGGAGGTGATTATGCCTTCCAAACGATATCTGGAGGCATTTTTGGTTGTCACAACTAATGGCATCTAGTGGGTCCAGGCCAGGGATGCTGCTGAACATCATACAATATACCTAGCAGGCCCCTACAACAAAAAAGTGTCCAGCCCAAAAGGTCAATAGTTTGGAGGCTGAGAAAGCTTGGTCTTTAAAGGGCTCTGCAGGGCAGTTAAGTGAGGACATTCAGTAGCCCTTTGGAAACACACTCCTGAAGCTCAAGGGGGAGACAGACTGCAAATATAAGTTTAGAAGTTGTCAATTTACAGGTGGTCATTCCAGTCATCAGTATAGTTGGGTGCAATCTCCCATGAATACACTCCAGAAGGCCAAGGACAGGGACCAGGGGGCCACCAACACTTACAGTGGGCAAGTAGAGGATAAAAAGATCCCATGGCAAAGACTAAGAAGCGGCCAGCAAGAAAGAACGAAAATCATCAGAGAATGGTATCATAGAAACCAAAGACAGTGTTTCAGAGTGCGAAATAAGAACAGTAAGTGGTGCCAAAGGCAGAGACAAGTTGAGTAAGTTTAGGGGCAGAAAGTTTCCATTGGGTTTGGCAAAACGGAGGTCTCTAATGACTTTGGCCAGATCCGTTTCTATGGAATACTGGGGACAGAAGCAAGAACCACCAGAACTTTTTAAAAGATGGAAGGTATTTAATGTTTATGAACTGAAAGAAAACAGTCAATAGATGTAGGGGGAAAGAGGTAAGGAAACAGAAGAAAGAAGGTGTGTAATAAGGGCACAAGGATCCTGGGGAGGGAGGAGATGAATCCAAGATAGCGTTTCAAAACGAAGAAGAATAGCCTTGGATGGGGGACAACCAACCACCTCTTTCAGTGAGACACGAGGGAAAAATGGGTAAGATTTCAGTGAAAATGGTACATGTTAGGAGAAGGTAAGGGAGTTCTCATCTGATGGCCCTGATTTCCCAGGGAAGAATTAGGCATGGACATGAGCTAAAAGGGTAAAGGCAATGAGGTAGGGAATCTGAGAAGTAACAGTTAAGAACAGTCACTGAAGAGAATGGGAAAGGAAGCTGATGAGAGCCATGTAGGAAGATTTCTGGAGAACAATCCTACAAAGGGAGCTGTGTCCTAGCAGGGAAATCTTGGAGGTCAAGATGTGTCCTATCAGAAGGCACCACCCAAGCGTCAGAAATGAGAATCATCAGGAAGGTGGGTGCTGGTAAGATTTAACGGGGAACAAGAGTGTCAGTGGAGAGTCCTGTGCGGTTCCCATGACTCGGGCTTCCGCTTTAAGCTCCACTAAGGTAGGTGCTATGTCTGCTTGAGTCACCACTGGATCTGCAACACCTACCATAGTGGCCGACACATGGCAAGCCCTCAATACACAATGTCGCATGAAACAGAGGCTATTAAAATGTCTCTGAGACCAGGAGCGGAGCTCATGATGGCGGCATGAGCAGGGCACCAGAAATTTCCTCCCAAAACCATATATATTTTTGAAAATACAACAAACACAAGTATTCCTAAAAGGGAGACCAGAAGATACAGTACAACAGCGAGGCGACATCTACATCTGCGAGAACACAGCACCTCACGAAGGGGGTAAGATACAAAGCCGTGACCCGGCAGGACCCAAGCATTCCCCACACCCCAGCTCACAGGTGAGAGGAAAAGAATCAGAGTGGGGAGGAAGTGGAAGCACAGGACTCCTAAATAACCAGCCCTGGTGATCTGTACCAGGAGCACAGACACACACCACATGGTGTACCGGATATTGGAGAAACGGAAGGGCAGGATCCAAGATGGAGACTGCGAGTGGGTCCCCACAGTCAGCTCCACTGGGACAAAAGAAAAGTGGGTGCTTTTTAAAAGTCTTAAAGGGACCCCCAAATAGCCAAAGCAATCCTGAGAAGGAAGAATAAAGCAGGGGAAATTGTGCTCCCAGACTTCAAGCTCTACTACAAAGCTACAGTAATCAAGACAATTTGGTACTGGCACAAGAACAGACCCATAGACCAGTGGAACAGAATAGAGAGCCCAGATACAAACCCAAGCACATATGGTCAGTTAACATATGATAAAGGAGCTATGGATATACAATGGGGAAATGACAGCTTCTTCACAGCTGGTGTTGGCAAAACTGGACAGCTACATGTAAGAGAATGAAACTGGATTACTATCTAACCCAATACACAAAAGTAAACTCAAAATGGATCAAAGACCTGAATGTAAGTCATGAAACCATAAAACTCTTAGAAAAAAATATAGGCAAAAATCTCTTGAACATAAACATGAGCAACTTCTTCATGAACATATATCCCCAGGCAAGGGAAACAAAAGCAAAAATGAACAAATGGGACTATATCAAACTAAAAGTTTCTGTACAGCAAAGGATACCATCAGTAGAAAAAAACACATCCTACAGTATGGGAGAATATATTCATAAATGACATATCCGGTAAGGGGTTGACATCCAAATTGTATAAAGAGCTCACATACCTCAACAAACAAAAATCAAATAAGCCAATTAAAAATGGGCAAAGGAGCTGAGCAGACACTTCTCCAAAGAAGAAATTCAGATGGCCAACAGGCACATGAAAAGATGCTCCACATCACTAATCATCAGAGAAATGCAAATTAAAACCACAGTGAGATATCACCTCACACCAGTTAGGATGGCCAACATCCAAAAGACAAACAACAACAAATGTTGGTGAAGATGTAGAGAAAGGGGAACTTTCCTACACTGCTGGTGAGAATGTAAATTAGTTCAACCATTGTGGAAAGCAGTATGGAGGTTCCTCAAAAAACTCAAGATAGAAATACCATTTGACCCAGGAATTCCACTCCTAGGAATTTACCCTAAGAATGCAGGAGCCCAGATTCAAAAAGACATATGCACACCTATGTTTATCACAGCACTATTTACAGTAGCCAATAAATGGAAGCAACCTCAGTAGATTAAGGGATAAAGAAGATGTGGTACATATACACAATGGAATATTATTCAGCCATTAGAAGAAAACAAATCCTACCACTTGCAACAACATGGATGGAACTAGAGGGTATTATGCTCAATGAAATAAGTCAGATGGAGAAAGACAAGTATCAGATGATTTCATTCATCTGTGGAGTATAAGAACAAAGAAAAACTGAAGGAACAAAACAGCAGCAGACTCACAGAACCCAAGAATGGACTAACAGTTACCAAAGGGAAAGGGAGTGGGGAAGATGGGTGGGAAGGGAGGGATAAGGGGGAAAAATGGCTATTACAATTAGCACATATAATGTAGCGGGGGTGGGGGTAGGGTGGGGGGATATGGGGAAGGCAGTATAACACAGAGAAGACAAGTAGTGATTCTAAAACATCCTACTACGCTGATGGACAGTGACTGCAAAGGGGTATGTGGTGGGGACCTGATAATAGGGGGAGTCTAGTAACCATAATGTTGCTCATGTAACTGTATATTAGTAATAGCAAAATTTAAAACAAAAAATAAAAAAAGTCTTAAAAGGACAAGGGCCCAACAGCTGAATGAAATCATCCCAGCACACTCAACCCAGCGGGCAGGGAGTCTTGAGGAACTTCGGGCCTCCTGCCCCTTGCAGGGTGAAGCAGCCCTGGGGCCCCTAATGGCAATAAGCAGCCTGCCATTAATTCCCCCCGGCTGGTGCTGCAAACAGAAAGGCTGAACCACCACAGCTGTGGAGCAGCCAGAGAGCAGCCCCACCCACGGCAACCACACAGTCTCCTCCCAGCGCGCAGCTAACCAGACGGGCAACGGAAGCTGGAGCAAGGTATGGAGGCGCAAAAGGGCCCATCCTCTCGGTACACCGCACCCAGCGTGGCGGCTACACCCCAAAGTGCTGTAGGATAGCCTAAGGGCGGCCCTGCCCATGGCAGCTCAGGGGATTATCCCAGAGACTGCCTCCCAGTGTGCGGGTAACCGGCACAGGCTGTGGAAGCTGGAACAAGGTCCGGAAGGCAAGAAAGTCCCGACCTTGCAGTAGAACACACCAGGCGTGGTTGCAACCCCCACAGTGCTCTAGACTAGCCTGAGGGTGGTCCCGCCCACAGTAGCTCAGGAGAGTATCCCAGAGACTCCCTCCCAGTGTGCAGGTAACCGGCACAGGCTGCAGAGAAGGGTAAGGTGAACAACAAGCAGGAAGGGACTTTGTTCACCCAGCTGACACACATGCCACCTGCCTGCGACCACGTCTATCGTCATGAAAAGACAGAAGAATCTGGTCCAGTCAAAAATCACTCAAACAACTCCATAGAGAGTGGGCCTCGTGGGATAGAATTCAACATTCCTGAAAAAGAATTCAAAATAAAAGTCATAACCATGCTGATGGACCTACAGAAAAATATGCAAGAGCTAAGGGATGAAGTCAGAAGGGAAATTACAGAAATGAAACAATCGACTGACAGGCTTAAGAGCAGACTGCACAAGGTGCAACAGACTGTTAATAGAATAGAAATCAGAGAACAGGAGTACAGAGAAGCTAAGGCAGAGAGAGATAAAAGGCTCTCTAGGAATGAAAGAATATTAACAGTACTGTGTGACCAATCCAAACGGAACAATATTCGCATTATAGGGGCACCAGAAGAAGAAGAGAGAAAAAGGGATAGAAAGTGTCTTTGAGGAGGTGATTGCTGAAAACTTCCCCAAGCTGGGGAAGGAAATAGTCTCTCAGAACACGGAAGCCCCCAGATCTCCCAACACAAGGGACCCAAGGAGGACAACATCAAGACATATAATAATTAAAATGGCAAAGATCAAAGACAAGGACACAGTATTAAAGGCAGCGAGAGAGAGAAAAAAGATCACCTACAAAAGAAAACCCATCAGGCTAACATCAGACCTCCCAGCAAAAACCTTACAGGACAGAAGAGAATGGCATGATATATTTAATGCAATGAAACAGAAGGGCCTTGAACCAAGAACACTGTATCGAGCACAATAATCATTTAAATTTGAGGGAGGGATTAAACAATTCCAAGACAAGCAAAAGTTGAGGGAATTTGCCTCCCACAAGCCACCTCTACAGGATATTTTAAACGGACTGCTCTAGATAGAAGCACTACTCAGGCTAAATAGATGTCATCAGAGAAAAAATCACAGCAAAGAAAGCAGACATTCCAAACACCAACTAAATGCAAAAAAAAATCAACTATCCACAGAAACAAAGGAAACACAAAATGGTACAGAATAAAACACCTAACATATAAAGAATGGAGGAGGAAGAATAAGGAGAGAAATAATCATCAGACTATGCTTATAATAGCTTAATAAGAGAGTTAAGTTAGACTGTTAGATAGTAAAGAAGCTACCCTTGAGCCATTGGTAACCACAAATCCAAAGCCTGCAATGGCAATAAGTACATATCTATCGATAATGACCCTAAATGTAAATGGACTGAATGCACCAATCAAAAGACACAGAGTAATAGAATGGATACAAAAGCAGGAACCATCTATATGCTGCTCACAAGAGACTCACCTCAAACCCAAAGATATACACAGACTAAAAGTGAAGGGATGGAAAAAGATATTTCATGCAACCATCAGGGAGAAAAAAGCAGGGGTTGCAGTACTGGTATCAGATAAAATAGACTTCAAAACAAAGAGAGTAGCAAGAGATAGAGAGAGACACATAATGATAAAGGGGGCAGCCCAACAAGAGGATATAACCATTATAAATATATATGCACCCAACACAGGAGCACCGTCATATGTGAAACAAATACTAAC
The DNA here is from genome assembly GCA_029783875.1 of Phataginus tricuspis. Lineage (NCBI taxonomy): Eukaryota > Metazoa > Chordata > Mammalia > Pholidota > Manidae > Phataginus > Phataginus tricuspis. The sequence goes on from JAQQAC010016209.1 coordinate 84,154,697, forward strand.
AGAATTAAAGGAGGAAAAAGAATGCAATGCATTCATTTTAGGAGACTGCAACAGACCACTCAGTCCAAAGGACAGATCAACCAGACAGAAAATAAGTAAGGATACAGAGGCACTGAACAACAGACCAGAACAGATGGACCTAACAGACATCAACAGAACACTACACCCAAACACAGCAGGATACACATTCTTCTCAAGTGCACATGGAACATTTTCCAGAATAGACTACATACTAGGCCACAAAAAGAACCTCAGTAAATTAAAAAATATTGAAATTCTACCAAACAACTTCTCAGATCACAAAGGTATAAAACTAGAAATAAATTGTACAAAGAAAACAAAAAGGCTCACAAACACACGGAGGCTTAACAACATGCTCCTAAATAATCAATGGATCAATGACCAAATTAAAACAGAGATCAAGCAATACGTGGAGACAAATGACAACAACAGAACAAAGCCCCAACTTCTGAGGGACACACCAAAGGCAGTTCTAAGAGGAAAGTATATTGCAATCCAGGCCTATTTAAAGAAGGAAGAACAATCCCAAATGAACAGTCTGAAATCACAATTATTGAAATTGGAAAAAGAAGAACAAATGAAGCCCAAAGTCAGCAGAAGGAGGGAAATAATAAAGATCAGGGAAGAAATAAATAAAATTGAGAAGAATAAAACAATAGAAAAAAATCAATGAGACCAAGAGCTGGTTCTTTGAAAAAATAAACAAAAAACATAAACCCCTAGCCAGACTTATTAAGAGAAAAAAGAGAATATACACACATAAACAGAATCAAAAATGAGAAAGTAAAAATCACAATGGACCCCACAGAAATACAAAGAATTATTACAGAATACTATGAAAATCTACATGCTAACAAGCTAGAAAACCTAGAAGAAATGGACAACTTCTTAGAAAAATACAACCTTTCAAGACTGACCAAGGAAGAAACAGAAAATCTAACCAGACAAACTACCAGCAACGAAATTGAATCAGTAATCAAAAAACTACCCAAGAACATAATCCCCAGGCCAGATGGATTCACTGCTGAATTTTATCAGACATATAGAGAAGACATAATACCCATTCTCTTTAAAGTTTCTAAAAAATAGAAGAGGATGGAATACTTTCAAACTCATTCTATGAAGCCAGCATCACTCTAATACCCAAAACCAGGCAAAGATCCCACAAAAAAAAGAAAGTTACAGACCAATATCTCTGATGAACATAGATGCAAAAATACTCAACAAAATATTAGCAAACCAAATTCAAAAATACATCAAGAGGATCATAGACCATGATCAAGTGGGATTCATCTCAGGGATGCAAGGATGGTACAACATTCAAAAATCCATCAACATCATCCACCACATCAACAAAAAGAAGAACAAAAACCACATGATCATCTCCATAGATGCTGAAAGAGCATTCAACAAAATTCAACATCCATTCATGATAAAAACTCTTAACAAAATGGGCATAGGGGGCAAGTACCTCAACATAATAAAGGCCATATATGACAAACCCACAGCCAACATCATACTTAACAGTGAGAAGTTGAAAGATTTTCACCTAAGATCAGGAACAAGACAGGGTTGCCCACTCTCCCCACTGTTATTCAGTATAGTACTGGAGGTCCTAGCCATGGCAATCAGACAAAAAAAAGAAATAAAAGGCATCCAGATTGGTAAAGAAGAAGTCAAACTGTCACTATTTGTAGATGACATGATATTGTACATAAAAAACCCTAAAGACTCCACTCTAACACTAGAACTAATATCTGAATTCAGCAAAGTTGCAGGATACAAAATTAACACACAGAAATCTGTTGCTTTCCTATACACTAACAATGAGCTAACAGAAAGAGAAATCAGGAAAACAATTCCATTCACAACAGCATCAAAAAGAACAAAATACCAAGGAATAAACCTAACCAAGGAATTGAAAGACCTATATGCTGAAAACTACAAGACACTCCTAAGAGAAATTAAAGAGGACACTAACAAATGGAAATTCATCCCATGCTCTTGGCTAGGAAGAATAAATACTGTCAAAATGGCTATACTACCTAAAGCAATCTACAGATTCAATGCAATCCCTATCAAAATACCAACACCATTCTTCAACAAACTGGAACAAATAGTTCTAAATTTCATATGGAAGCACAAAAGACCCTGAATAGCCAAAGCAATCCTGAGAAGGAGGAATCAAACAGGGGGAATTACGCTCCCTGACTTCAAGCTCTACTACAAAGCCACAGTAATCAAGACAATTTGGTACTGGCACAAAAACAGACCCACAGACCAGTGGAACAGAATAGAAAATCCAAACATTAACCCAAACACCTACAGTCAATTAATATTTGATAAAGGAGCCCTGGATATACAATGGGGAGAGGACAGCCTCTTCAGCAGCTGGTGTTGGAAAAACTGGACAGCTACATGTAAGAGAATGAAACTGGATTACTGTCTAACCCCATACACAAAAGTAAACTCAAAATGGATCAAAGACCTGAATGTAAGTCATGAAACCATAAAACTCTTAGAAAAAACATAGGCAAAAATCTCTTGGACATAAACATGAGCGACTTCTTCATGAACATATCTCTCCAGGCAAGGGAAACAAAGCAAAAATGAACAAGTGGGACTATATCAAGCTGAAAAGCTTCTGTACAGCAAAGGACACCATCAGTAGAACAAAACGACATCCTACACTATGGGAGAATATATTCATAAATGACATGTCAGATAAGGGGTTGACATCCAAAATATATAAAGAACTCACACACCTCAACAAACAAAAAGCAAATAATCCAATTAAGAAATGGGCAGAGGACATGAATAGACACTCCTCCAAAGAAGAAATTCAAATGGCCAAGAGGCACATGAAAAGATGCTCCACATCGCTAATCACCAGGGAAAGGCAAATTAAATCCACAATAAGATATCACCTCACACCAGTTAGGATGGCCACCATCCGAAACACAAACAACAACAAATGTTGGCAAGGATGTGGAGAAAGGGGAACCCTCCTACACTGCTGGTGGGAATGAAAATTAGTTCAACCATTGTGGAAAGCAGTATGGAGGTTCCTCAAAAAACTCAAGATAGAAATATCATTTGACCCAGGAATTCCACTCCTAGGAATTTACCCTAAGAATGCAGCAGCCCAGTGTGAAAAACACATATGCACCCCTATGTTTATCGCAGCACTATTTACAATAGCCAAGAAATGGAAGCAACCTAAGTGTCCATCAGTAGATGAATGGATAAAGAAGATGTATATACACACAATGGAATATTATTTGGCCATAAGAAGAAAATAAATCCTACCATTTGCAACAACATGGATGGAGCTAGAGGGTATTATGCTCAGTGAAATAAGCCAGGCCGAAAAAGACAAGTACCAAATGATCTCACTCATCTGTGGAGTATAAGAACAAAGAAAAAAACTGAAGGAACAAAACAGCAGCAGACTCACAGAACCCAAGAATGGACTAACAGTTACTAAAGGGAAAGGGACTGGGGAGGATGGGTGGGAAGGGAGGGACAAGGGGGAAAAAGGGGCATTACGATTAGCAGACATAATGGGGGGGGGGGCACGGAGAGGGCTGTACAATTTAGAGAAGACAAGTCGTGATTCTATAGCATCTCACTATGCTGATGGACAGTGACTGTAATTGAGTATGTGGTGGGGACTTGATGATGTGTGGAGTCTAGTAACCATAATGTTGCACATGTAATTGTAGATTAATGATACCAAAATAAAAAAAATGTCTCTGAGACCAATCTGATGATGCAGATTCCCTACCACCTACATCTCTCATATTTTGCAATTCTGTCAAAAACACTGCCTTCCAAATATTCCAGACACTTGCGACTTGCTATACTGCCTCATCAGTACCCCTTTCCTCAAACTTCCCTTCTATTAAATTCCTTGGATGCCTGATATTTGCAATAATGGGTACAATTCGCTTTCCTCCTCTCCACCCTCCCTGAAATGAAACCCTAGCAATGCTCTCTGTTAAGTGGCACGCTTGCCCAGCAAAGCTCCTCCTCCCCTATAGCAGTATAAATGTTCTATTATTAAAATGTCAGGGTTGCTGCTGTTAGACCGCAATGCCCCAGGTCATCTTCAGCCAGCCTTTGTTCCTTATTACCTGGGCCACTTGATTGTGTTTCTCGGGGATGTTTTTCAGATGGTTAGACCGTACACAGACAATGTTCTTGTCTATGGAAAGAAAAAGAATTTCATTTATGCGGATTTCTTCCTAAAAGATTATTTAGAAAAAAATGTCTGACAAGTCAAATTCCCTCCTTCAAAGAGACATATGCAAATATGAAGAAGCAAAGTACCTAATTCAAGCTCAAGGCCATTTTTCAGAGAAAACCCGTCTCCTGGTCCAGCCATTAATTAAGAAGCTTATTCTTAATGGAGCTAGTCCACAGTATTTCTCTCATGCCACAAATGGACAATATGACAATGTCTGCTTTCTTTTCAGATTTTAAGAGGGAAATAAAATGTAATAGGTTTTGTTTTTCTGTTACAGGATAATAGAACACTGACATCATATACTCATTTACTATGGCACATGGGGGGTGGGGGGCAAGCGCCAGCCCTAATGAACACTAGTGTAAGGCATATGGATATTAAACAGTGTGACAAATATAAAATGATGGTGTTTCAAGTGGATTCATTGAAAATGGGCAAATGGGAAATTCAGGAATGGAATCTGGGAATGGATATACTGTAATTAAGTCTCAGAAATATGCCACTATGATTTCTCTCACCAACACTTGCCTCAGCTACCAATTCTTTTTAAAGCAGATTTATCACAGAAAGCTCTAACTTTCAGGGATATGGGGATATGAAACAGAAAAGGCAACTCTAACAAGGAGACTGCTCCCGGTATAGAAAGTAGTATGAAATGATGATGACAATAATGATGATGAAACAGCAGCAACAACATTAACATTTCCTAAGTGCTTACTGCAGAGGCCCAGGCATATGGCTTTGAAAGGAAGAAAGGCTGAGTGTTGTGATTCCTAGATCTATGTTACAATGACTGCCACCAGAGAGTACCCACAATTAACCCTGTGGTCATGTTCTGCATCAGACTTCCAATTCAACCTTCTCCTTTAAGGCCACCGTATTTTTCACTCCTCTCCACTCCCACTGACACTGTTCTCTATGCCCTTCCCTTCCTCCGTCCTTCGTTTGTTATTTCTACTAGTCACAGTCTTCAACTGACCTCTCCAAGTTCCCAGGTAGTGCCCCACGGTCTTTGGATTGCCATCTGGACCTCGGTTCACTGAGAAGGTGGACTTATTTCGGTAGCCATGGATAACAGGCTGGAGAAGACAGGACAGGAGAGGGACAACAGGTCAAATGAAACCAAGGACAACAATAAAGGAAATGTAAGAATGTTCTCTGAATAAGGACAAATATGTAATGCTTGCTTGGAGGGTAAGACATATGTGGAAGTCCAAGGCTGAGAAGATCCAGACACTCCACAGATACTTCATAATGGAAAGGAGGTCCAATCTTGCCTCAAAGCAGGAGTCAGCAAACTTTCTCAGTAAAGGGCCAGCTAGTAAATCATGTTAGGCTTTACAGACCAGATGGTTACTGTCACCAACTACTCAACTCGGCCATTGTAATGTAAAAGCAACCATGAACAATCCATAAACGAGTGAGTTCGTCTGTGTTCAAATAAAACTTTATTTACAAAAGCAAAGTGGCAGGACAGATAAGACCTACGGGCCATAGTTTGCCAACCTCTGCCATAAATTAAGTTCTGCCCATCTGAGGCTTCATTAGAAGGTTTGCAAAGTCTGGATTCTTTCTGAGGTAGTAGTGTAGTGGTTGAGAAAGTGGGCTTTGTATCAGATAGGCTTGAGTGTGAATCTCAGCTCCTGCACTTTCTACATGTGTGTCCTTGGGCAAAATAATCAATCTTCGTGAGCCTCAATGTCTCCATCTGTAAAATGATACCCCTCAGGGTGACTGTAAGCAGTAAATGAGACAATGATTCATGCTAATCACTTAGCAGAGGGCTTGGTCCCCAGCAAGTGTGCAGTAAGTGCTGGCTGATACTATTAGCTATTAAGGGGACTTAGCAAACATAGGGAAGTGGGGGCTTACAGAGGGTATAATAGGATGGACGAGACAACAGAGCCCCTCAGAGCTGGGGGTAGCTGTTGTTGCATTGACCCCATGGAGCATTTGAAGGTAAGACTCTAGTTTCCGTAAAATTTTCTTCTGAGCTTCAAATTTCACCTGCAAAAGAATATAACTAATGAAACAAAAGAGCTTTTGCAGCATCACCTCAAAGAATGGAAAACAAACAGGATAAGAGAAGGTTGCCCCACAGATTCTGGGGTTAAAATTTCAGCAGACAAGGAACCCAGAATTATGGAAGAGCAAGAGCCCTTATAAAGTATTGGGGAAAGGTCAAGAGTGAGCTTTTGTGTAGGCTCATCATTTTATCTGCCCTTTCAGACTGAACACTCAAGCTGTGTCAGTGCTGTCTGGAGATCCTGTTGTGGTAACAGAAATGTCCTATGGTGATATTATGTTCCATGTAATATGACAGCCACTAGCCACCTGTGGCTATTGAGCACTTGAAATATGGCTTGTGTGGCTGAGGAACTGAATTTCTAATTTTATGTACCTTGAATTAACTTACACAGTCAGCTCTGCTAGACCGTGACATGAGCATTTGTACACTGTACTATGCAGAACTGCCCCAAGAACTCACAGGACTCATGGGAAAAATGGGGTTGGGCACACAGAGTCCCAAACTTCATCGGTAACACACAGACAAGACAGAAACTTCATAAAAAGTATAGTACAGTTTTACACACATTCAATGGCAAAGCAATGGATAAATACAGGTACCTGCCTATGCAATGGCTGGCCACCTGTGAGTTATCATGAAGTGGTGAAAGGAGGGCTATGTGAGTAGTACAGAAAGGTGTAAAAGCAGATGTGAGTGGGGTGTGGCTCATAATACCCTCGGGGGACTGAGGGAGCTGGCAGGTGTATGAGGTGTGTGCACGTGTTCATTTTATGTATCTCTGTGCAGCTCAGTCCGGCTGGGCACAGGTTCCTTCTTTCACCTAGTATTTCTTGCTGAGGAAATCACTCCTACGCAAATGTGAAATCTGCATTAGTTCAAGTTGTTCCCTAATATATCAATCCCTTGGAACAAATTTCCTTTTTCAAAACAGGCTTTAGAGCAGAAATGACTATATTTAAATGTAAATAGCCACATGTAGTTGTGGCCACCGTGCTAGAAAGTGCAGCTCTATATGAAGCAGTAAGAACACTTGCTACTCACACACACAGAGCTCTATGAACAACAACAAAAACAAGGAAGAAAGGAAATAGGCCCTTGGATGTATGGCTCTAGAGTTTCGAATACATAACCGGCCTAAAGTTAAAATTTCAGCATTAGCGTACTGAGTTTAAAGACCTGTTGGGGCATCTGGATAGGACTGTCTAGTCAAGCTTCCTACAAGTCTAGCACCATTCATCCAATGGAACGGGAGTGAAGACAAGTTGTATACCAACCTTAAGCTGTTCTTCATAGCTCAGTCTCCAGAGTGGCGTCACAACATCAGCCAGCCTTAAATACAGTAATTCAGGCACTTCATTCATCATACAAATATGTACTGAGTACCTACTACACATTAGTACTCCTGCCACCATTTTATTTGGCATTTTATTTATCATGCCCCTGGGAAGATAGAGTCTGGGAAAAGAGCCCATTTTGGCACTATTTAACAAGCAGAACAGATGGGCAAACCTAACATAAGAAAAACCCAGATTTATCAGGAGGTAATTAATCATATCACAAAAGGCTTCACCATTGGGTTCCTTTGAACAGCTCACCTCCCCAACACTTTTAAAATATAATTTAATTTACAAAATGTACTTGTTCCATAAAATAAGGTATATTTGTGTTTGCATAGTTGCAATGGGACTATTCATTTCTAATTCCATCTATTCTCTCTCTGAGACCCTGGTTTTCAGCATGCCCACCCCAGACCTTTTTAGAGACAAGGTCCCAGGTTACTATCTCCTTTCTGAGGAAAACATATTAAAGGCAAGGAGAATACTGTCTATGATCCAGAAGCATTTCCAACAACATTTCTCAGATGTCTTCAAGTTTGCCCTGGGTGTCCTGCTTCACGGCACCCCCCTGAACCCTTGTACTGCCACATTAATTACATCAGGAATACAGAATTCAGTAGATGCAGATTCAGACTCACTAAGGAGAATGGACATCAGCCTGGGCCTTACCTTTCCTGCCAGGAACCATCTAGTGATGCAATATGGCATGGTTTCTTTGGACTTCTCTGTCCTCTTTGACACTTCTTGGATAGCACGTGGATGAAGTTTCCCTTATATGATGAGTCCAGAAAGAGCTGTGACTGACCTGCAGGTGTTCTGGCACTCCAGGGGAGCAGTCCTGGTTTGGAGAAGAGACCCACCTCAGAGAGGAAGCATCTCAAGCTGTGCATTGGGACTCTTGTAATATCTGCGAATCACAGAAACACTGAAATTCACCTGTATGAAAGATGGACATACAGAAATTGGGGAGCAGAGGCACATTTCTCAAACCCCTTCATGCATTTACCAACCCTTATAGAATCCCAGAACCTAGCACAGTGCCTGGCTCAGAATCAATACTCAGGAAAAGCAGGCCTGCTGAGCAGAACTGAACTGCTGCATGCTAGGCACTGGCTTAGGCTCCCAAAATAAAAAGATGTGGAAAATATATTCTTTGTCCTCCAATAAAGAGTTCAACTCTCAGAATACAAATCTGTGGCCAGGCCCTCTCCATATTCTACCCTCCCACTCAAAAAGCAATCAATCAAATAATATTTAGTAATGTAAATTTAATAAATGTACAAGACACTGTGCCACACAAGATAGTGGAGGGGTTACAAAGGTTACAATCTAATTGAAGAGATCAAGTGCCAACAGAGGAAAAGATAATAAAAAACACCTTATTCTTGGTTCCTGATGAATGTTCAGGAAAGGCTTCCCAGAAGAGGTAGGCTCTGCACTGGATCTTAAAGGATGGCAGGGAGGTGAATTAGATGTTTGGAAGACAGTGGCTAGGCTGGTCTGGCTTACACGGTATTTGACCTTAGGGAATACGGGAAATAAAGCTGAAAAGTTACATCAAAGTTGAGATCGGCAAGAACTTTAATGCCTGAATAAAATATTGATTTTATTGTTAGGGCAACAGTGAGTTGATGGTGGCTTTATATAGAGAAATAAAGATGAACTAGGTTAATAAAAAGCAAATTCATGTCTGAGGCAGGTGTTTGAAATGGTAGGTCAATATCCAAATGGAAATCTCTAATAAGTTGAGAAGCAGTACTACAAGTCAGGAGAGAAGTCTGGGCTAGAGATTTGGTTGAGTGTCTCTAAAAGTATAAGCTATAAGATTAAAAATAAAAAGAGCTTTCAGTAAAGAGATAAGCAAAGGGCCAATGAGTATACCTAGGAGAAAGGCAGTATTTGGAGAGCAAGAATGGACGCTGGTGACCCAGGAGAACGAGGACAGTGCAGAGCTTGTTGGCTGAGGGAGACACATTTCAGGTAGGCACAGACACCTCCAGTAAGTCTGAGGCCAAAGAAGAAAAATAAAGTAAAATGGTAAGTGGCAGTCAGAAGGGACAAATGAAGGTTTGAGATCTTAGGCGTGCAGACCATACAGTCAGGTAGAACTGAGCGGTCCCCAGGCTCCACCACTTACTAGCTAGATGACATTTGGCAAGTGAATCATTCCCTCTGACCTTCCTTTCTGTCATCTGTAAAATGAAGACAATAGTACCTACCTCATACAGTGGTTATAACAGTTAAATAAAGGATGATTAATAAAAAGCACATAGCACAGTGAACTGGAACAAATAATTCTAAAATTCATATGGAACCAGAAAAGACCCCGAATAGCCAAAACAATCCTGAGAAGGAGGAATCAAACAGGGGGAATTACGCTCCCTGACTTCAAGCTCTACTACAAAGCCACAGTAATCAAGACAATTTGGTACTGGCATAAAAACAGACCCATAGACCAATGGAACAGGCTAGAGAGCCCAGATATAACCCAAGCATATATGGTCAATTGATATACGATAAAGGAGCCACAGATATACAATGGGGAGATGACAGCCTCTTCAGCAGCTGGTGTTGGAAAAACTGGACAGCTACATGTAACAGAATGAAACTGGACTACTGTCTAACGCCATACACAAAGGTAAACTCAAGGTGGATCAAAGACCTGAATGTAAGTCATGAAACCATAAAACTCTTAGAAAAAAACATTGGCAAAAATCTCTTGGACATAAACATGAGCGACTTCTTCATGAACATATCCCCCCGGGCAAGGGAAACAAAAGCAAAAATGAACAAATGGGACTATATCAAGTTGAAAAGCTTCTGTACAGCGAAGGACACTATCAGTAGAACAAAAAGACATCCTACAGTATGGGAAAATATATTCATAAATGATGTATCTGATAAGGGGTTGACATCCAAAATATACAAAGAACTCACGCACCTTAACAAACAAAAAGCAAATAACCCAATTAAGAAATAGGCACAGGACATGAATAGACACTTCTCTAAAGAAGAAATTCAGATGGCCAACAGGCACATGAAAAGATGCTCCACATCGCTAATCATCAGAGAAATGCAGATTAAAACCACAATGAGATATCACCTCACACCAGTGAGGATGGCCAACATCCAAAACACAAACAACAACAAATGTTGGCGAGGATGTGGAGAGAGGGGAACCCTCCTACACTGCTGGTGGGAATGCAAGTTGGTTCAACCATTGTGGAAAGCAGTATGGAGGTTCCTCAAAAAACTCAAAATAGAAATACCATTTGACCCAGGAATCCCACTCCTAGGAATTTACCCCAAGAATGCAGCAACCCAGTTTCAAAAAGACAGATGCACCCCTATGTTTATTGCAGCACTATTTACAATAGCCAAGAAATGGAAGCAACCTAAGTGCCCATCAGTAGATGAATGGATTAAGAAGATGTGGTACATATACACAATGGAATATTACTCAGCCATAAGAAAAAAACAAATCCTACCATTTGCAACAACATGGATGGAGCTGGAGGGTATTATGCTCAGTGAAATAAGCCAGGCTGAAAAAGACAAGTACCAAATGATCTCACTCATATGTGGAATATAAGAACAAAGAACAACAACAACAATAACAAAAAAAAAAAAGCTGAAGGAACAAAACAGCAGCAGACTCACAGAACCCAAGAATGGACTAACAGTTAACAAAGGGAAAGGGACTGGGGAAGAAGGGCGGGAAGGGAGGGATAAGAGGGTAAAAGGGGCATTACGATTGGCAGACATAGGGTGGGGGGGCACAGGGGGGACTGTACAGCTCAGAGAAGACAAGTAGTGATTCTCATCTCACTACGCTGATGGACAGTGACTGTGGTGGGGTTGGTGGGGGAGACCTGATGAAGGGGGTAGTTTAATCATCACAATATTGCTCATGTAATTGTAGGTTAATGATACTAAAATAAAATAAATTGTAAAATAAATAAATAAATAAATAAATAAAAATAAAAAGCACATAGCAGAAGAATGAGATGATTTTGTAAAGCTCTGAGCACAGCATCCAGTGCCTGGCAAAATCTCAGTGTGTGTTAATCCTGTCACAGTGCTTAGAATGTATGGGACTGCGCAGGGGTGGCAATACTGAAGGTGAGAAGCAGGGTTACGGCATAGTGGGAGTAGTTATTAAGGCAAAAGCTGGAAGAGTTATAGCAGGTGGAAGGCGTCATTTTGGAAAGAGGAAGGAATCCCTCTTCCTCCAACACAAGACTGTGTTGTTGCCTATTTACCTTACGGTGCCTGCTCACTGCTGTGTAACTTCTTTGAGTACCCAGGACCCATGAATGGACTGGGCTGGACACCTTACTGATCTGCTGTGACATTACATTTTGCCCTTGCTCTCTACCTTGGATTTCATCCCCATGTTAAGTAATACCTTAATTCAGAATGATATATACTGAAAAGTCCAATGTTCATAATAGATTTATTAACAGAGATTCTTCCATGGCTCCCTCTATTACTGTGAAATTAGTACGCTATGATCACTAGGTAACTTAGAAGATGCTGACTGTAATATTTAGCTCATACCCCATTTTCTGTTTACAAAGTACTAAAGGAACTGTCACAGCATGGAAGCATTTTGGGGGGGATTTCAAATTTCTAACAGAATACATTTAAGCTGGCCCAGAGTTCAAGTGTTAACAATAGCACCCAGGAAGAGTCTAGTCTTTAAGAATATGGGCTTTGGAGCCATGTTCTAATCCCAGCTCTGCTTCTCACTAGTTCTGTGACTTTGGGCAAGTTACCTAAGCATTATGAATCTCAGTGTCACAGTCTATAAAAATAGGACTGACAACACCTACCTTTCAGGGTTGTGTTAAGAAATAAACGAGCTCATATATATGAAGTGTTCAGGACTGTGCCTAACACAGCAGGTGGTCAACATGTGTTACTTCCCTTCCTTAGCCTCTGATTCGAAGCATGACATTGACTTCTTTGTGCCTGAACACGTCCACCCTGCAAAAATGGAAAGATGTAATGTGTTTATGTGGAAAAGTTAAAAAAAAAAAACACACACACACCACACACACACACACTTTCCTAACCTTCTGCATTAGTTCCTGCTGGAGTGTTGTGAGCTTAAGGTCTGCCGTGAAGCACCTGTTAATACTATCAAAAGTGTGTTGACCTGTGATAGACATTCTTCCAAGGTGAGACAAATGTTATGTATTTGATAAGAACAGAAACAATAGCCAGAGAGAAGAAATGAGGGAAGAGGCAGGAGACAAAGAATAAGGCATGGTTTTCTGTAGGGGTGGGGAGTCTGAGGAGGCTCACAATACAGGGGAAAGGAGTGGTGCTGGTCCAGGAGAGGGTCCCTCTCCCTCCAGCTGGCAGAGAAAGAAGCTGCAGGCCCGTTTGGGAATTAGCAGAGAAGGAACAGGGGGGCTGAGGAATTTGAAGTCAGCTATCCTTGCCCCACAACATTTAGACATTTTTGTGGGTGTGTGGGTCTTCTCACCGGTGACTGCCACCATGACTGAGCTCTAATTGTCCTGTACCCCAGCACAGGGGGCCCTTGTCCACCTAGGTGTCTTCCTCCAAATTATCAGAAACGGCCTAAAATCAGACCCTACTATTTCAGGGTGTCAACTGGCCATCTCTCCTTGTAAAGAGCCTTTCATTATATTTAGCAATTTCTGTACTGAAATATATTTGTCAAGGAAGCAGAGTAACACCAGAGTTATGTTCCTTTGTTTCTTGACGTCAGAGGGTGCATTTGTTCACAGACAAGCCTATTTTCTTTTTATATTTTTTTCCTGTTCTAAATAAATGCTTGGGTTAAAAAAAAAAATAAGTGTGTGACAACTGCTCTATTTTCGCCTCAGGAATTGATCAGAAAAGTACTCAGGATCCAGAGCGGCCAGATGGAAAGGCAGACTAATTCTCTACGGCTGGAATAGCTAACCTCTCTGAAATCCTCAGAGAGCTTCAATGTTCACCCACAGACAAGAGGCCTGCTTACACTGTCGGTTTCACAGTTCCTTCAGTTGGCCGGCCCTAGACGTAGTTCTTGGCTAAACCACGCGAGCGCGGGCGCCGGGCGCGAGGGGGCGGTGTTACTGCTGCTTCCCGACTGCAGCCCACAAACAGAACTTTCCTTCTCCATCAGACCCTTTTACCCACCCGCCAAACCCCTCTTCTTTGGCCGAGTCCTGCCCACCGTGTCTGTAGGAAGTATTAACAACGAGGAGAAAGTAGGAAAGCCTATCACTGAACTTGGGCGGGCCGCGGGCCAGGGGAGGCTGAAACCGGGGAGCGGGGCAGTCGGAGCACAGGCAGACGCAGGGCTGGGCGCGACCTTGAAAAGCCAGCGTCGGGCCCGTCCCCGTGCCCAGCCCCGCCTGCCTTCTCAGTTCTCCGCCCCGCGGGCAGTACGAAGTACAGTAAGAATTAAATCGGATTTTCTGGGCTCTCCACGTACCCGTCTTACCTCTGTAACCAAAAAATACTTTTACAAACCTGTGGTGCATACGAAAAGGCCGAAGAATGGCCCGGATCGCTGCTGCGGGGAGTCACTTCCTGGTGCGCAGGGAGTCTCGACACGCGACGCACACGCAGCCAGCCCGGGGTTGGCGGGGCGGGACGCAGGGCTCCTCCCCGGCAAGGCCGGCCGGCCGGGAAGCTCATCTAGGGGTGCTTCTCTCCCTACTTTGCTTTAGGAACCTTCCTTAAAAGCACTCAATACCCTATTGCCAGGCGCC
>JAQQAC010016209.1:84169569-84233768 GCA_029783875.1 Phataginus tricuspis
CCCCCCACCCTTTTCCTCTCCGCGTGCACAGTGCTCTGGTCCGCTGGTGGATCTGGGTAAACCTCAAAAATCACAAAAGAAATTCGAACTACCGTATTGTTGGTGCTACCCATCCCAGGGGTGCTTGCGGTTTAACTTTTTCAACCGAAAGAGTTTTCTAATCGTAGTATTGCAGTCATCAGATGCTTAGCTGGGTGGAAGGTTGGGAGGATGGTCAGGGTGGTTTCCTCAAATCGCAACCTTTTGTTAAAGTCAGCCCTATTCAGGGTCATAGGGTTTTTCAGGCATTGTTCTCCATTTTCTGTTGCATCGGAAAGATATTGTTGTTATGACAAGGGAACTTGGTTACTTACGTGGGTCCCACGCAAGGTCACTAAATCCTAAACCCTCAGGGAAAGAACTGTTTTTCTTCAACTATAAAACTCAGAAGGAGGCTAAATACCACTAGTTCATGTACCAGCTTCTAGACTACATTAAATGATTCCTGTAATTTTGAGAGACCTCACGAGCCCATCCAAATGAGTAAGAAAGGGAACACTGAAGGATGTACACGAGTGATATAAAAAAATTGTTTTAGTAGAATTAAAAATTACAGCAAAGTGAATCTACATTTTACAACGCGATTTTTATGCTGAATAGTAACTGGGCTTCCATGGAAAGCATTTTAAGTCAACATTTCAGTAGTCAGATAACATGCCTATTATGTGCAAGGCAATGCATTAGCTTTAGTGAGCGGAGCAGTAAATTAAATGGCCCAGTACCTCAAATAACAGCAAACGTTAAGTCAGCCAGATCAAGATTTGAAGCCCAGGTCTGCCATGTATAAGCTGTTTCCTTGGGCAAGTTACTTAATTGCTCAGTGCCTCAGTTTCCTCTGAAAAATATTTCTGTAATAATTACACCTACCTCACAGGATTGTGCTAAAGATTCAGTAAGTTAATACATGCAAAGTGCTTAGAACAGAGTGAACACTCATAAAATAAATGTTATCTAATATTCAAAAATAATTTCATATATTGCATGTGTATACACATACATGTGTATACACATACATGCACACATGTGCATATATACCTTTTTTTAAATCTTTTACTTCCCATTTAAAGGCTTGAGCAGGTAAATACTTGATTCAAATTATGGCCTTCCTAACTATGGCTCTTAAAGCAAACTTTAAGCTCAAACCACTGCTTCAAGCATCAAGGCCAGCACAAAGCTGTCAAGTGAGACCAGGCCAGAGAATACACCTTTCTCTTAACTTTAAGTCCCCTCGTCATTTGGATAGCCAACCCTACTCCTTTCCTTGTCTCTTCTTCCCCTTTCTTTTCCTTCCCATGCCTTTCTGCTCCTTTATCTTGTCTCATCGTGGCCTTCTTTGTTGTGCTGATGCCGGGGTTCTTGTTCACAAAGCCTAAGAATGAGCTTCACAAACACTCAAGGTAGGAGAGCGAGGTACACGCTTTTATTTAGAGATAAAGTGAAAGGACAGAGCTCCTGACTCTCGCCAGGAGGGGATGAGAGTCCGGGGTGGTGCATTGTCTAGGGGGTTTTATAGGCAGATGAGGATTTTTCTTGAGAACATGAAAAGAAGCTTAGGGGGGTGGACTTTTTAAGTGGTCCTAGGATATTTATAAGTAACTTGATACAAGTAACTTCTTGCTCTGTTGATTTCTCCCTGACATACCAGCATCTTGGTCTGGGGGCATATGAAACAAGGCCACCTGCTCAGGCCCCAAGGTGGGCTGAGATATTGTTTTCTAAAGAGTAAGTTAACTGCAATCATATCTTTAAGGTGGAATTCTTCTTGCCTTTTACTGTGTTATGGCTGGGCTTGCATGCTAAATTAGTTTGCCCAGTTTGCAAAATCACTTCATCAGATCTGAAGGAGGAAAGACAGCACAGAGGCCTGGGCCTTTTAGCATGTTTGATTAGCATAACATTAACATGTGCTACTTTTCCTTATCTGGGGTATATTAACTGATCTCACTGAAGAATGACTGTAGAGCTGAATGTTTAACACAGAGTTTTAGTAGGGTCTTTCCTTGCATGTAGTTACATTGCTCTGTCTGCAAAAATCCTGCCTTGCTTTTTCTGGAGGCCCTCACCCTACTCTGACTACACCCACGGTCCCTGTCTCAGTGCCTAGCACATCTAGGTGCCCAATAGGAGCTCAATAAATATTTAATGAATTGAACTGAATCCCACCTTGTCTACTGAAAGAGAAAGGTCATATCTTCACTCACCCCCCACCCTATCTGTTCTGAGCATCCAAGCAAAGTCATTTAAAGTAGGACTGTCATTTGAGAAGGCAGAACCCTGAGGAGTAAAGAGGGAAAGAGATTAAGGAAGCTATAATGTAATTATTTAGCCATTAACTCTTTTATATTTATTTAGTCTGATAAAGCGTGTTCTTCTATAAAAGAGAAATCATTACATTCGTAAGAGGGGAAAGAAATATCCCATATTATAGAAAAGGTTAGATTCTTCAACTTGAAAGTCAATAAATGGACATGTCATGGATGATAAGCAATATTGTTAAATAAGAGCTGAAACCAAGATAACCTTTGCTTAACTTCGTTATCAGCAAACCAAATCACAACAAAGTGAGGTCTCTAGAAATTTGTCAGACATTCTCATTTTGGTTCAAGGAAAAGATTTCTAAGGCTACATCATTATCTTTCAGAAATAACATGTATTTGAATCACTTCCATTAATCACCTTCTTCAGATGTGCTTTCCTTGCACCTAGGACTGCGTCAGAGGCTATGAGGGACAGACAGGCAGACCACACCCTCAAGATTGTATGACCTGACGGGAACACAAGACTCACAATGTGAGAATACACAACAATGGGCTTTGGTAATTCTAGGAAAGCAGCTGATCCTCTTGGTAGTCAGGGAAGCAAGAGTATTTGAGAATTGAGTTGAATGCATAGGATTTAAATAACTTGAGAGGAGTGTGGGCTGCAGCATGAAAACAGGAATAAGCCATATGTGCCCAAGGCCCATGAGGAGGCAAGCCCAGCTAGATGAGAGAGTGGTGCCAAAGTCATTAGAAATCCAGCTGATTAGATCAGTAGGTGGTGAGGGGGTGTAATTTATGAAGGGCCTGGAGTGCTGGGATGAGGGGTTTGTTCTAGTTCCCTTAACAACAGGTAGCTAATGAAGAGTTTTTAATGAAACGTTTATGCAAGAGAACTCCAAATGCTGTGTGTGGGATGGATGTTAGGGTGTAGTGACCTGGAAGCTGAGGGAGTTGGCTGCAGTCATCTAATTGGGAGGTGTTAAGTCTCTGTACTAAGGCAGGCTACAATGTATTCTGCAAGTGTTCCTCAAAATGGAGACAGAAGCCCATCTGCAGAGTAATCAGTTGGAGTGACTGTAACAAATGCAGGTTCCCGAACCCCACTCCAGAGTTCCAGAATCAAAATCTCTGTGGGGTAGGGCTCAGAAATATCTGGGTTTTTAATATGTACCCCAGGCAACACCCATTAAAATTTGAGTCCTACTACCATGTATCAACTGAAATTACAGTTGAGTTGAAAGTCAAAAAAAAACAAATCACAAAAACTCTGAAATAAAATATAGATGATTATGCATCTGAAATTTGGGCATAGCAGGACCTTGTAAACTGAAAACCTGTAGGGAAAAAAAAACGTTATACAGGTAGATTTTACTACATGAACCTTGAGAACTTCTACATGACAAAATTATAATTAAATTAAATCATAAACAACAAACAGAAAAGATATACAATAAAAGGTCATTATCTTTATTGCAGAAAGAGCTTATGTAAATTTTTAAGAAAAGCACAATTATCCCAGTAGAGACCTTGGCAAAGGCAAGGAGAGCTAATTCACAGGAAAAGAAATATAATTGCTCAAAAATTGCTTTCTTCTACCTCACTAGTAATGACAGAACATGCAAAGTATATCAAGTGGAGAATATTATTTTACCTATCAAACTGGTGAAGATTAAAAATTAACTGATATTCCTCCAAATACACCATGGACAGTGAGGCAGATGCTCTCACGCATTGCTGGCAGGATTGTAAATTGATACAACCTTCCTGGAAAGCAATTAGAAACAAGAGCCTTTAAAAACTTAATACCATTTGCCTCAGAAATTCCATTTCTAGGAATCTCATCTAAGGAAGTAGATATATGAGCAAAGATATGTCCAAAAGGTCTCACAAATAAACAAAAATGCGTCTTCAAGTCCAACATTAGGAAAATAGGGAACGGTTATGTAAAGTATGGTCTGTGCATAAAATATTACAGAGCCACTAAAAATTACACTCATGTTATGGTGTTAGAAGTCAGGATGGCATTACCTTTAGGGTATGGGAAGTGGCTGGCAGGGGGCATAAAGGGGCTTCTGAGGTGCTAATAATATTCTATTTCTTCACCTGGGTGCTGTTCACTTTGGGAAAATTTATCACGCTGTATTCTTTTGATATGTGTACTTTTCTGTATGTATGTTATTTATACTTCAATAAAAATTTAACTTAAAACTGTGTCTTTGAAAAGTTTGTAATGACATGGAAATATGTGTAAAAGGCAACCTCAAGTGAAAAAGGCAGGATAAACAATTGTGCATTAAGTATGTAAAGAAAAAAATGCATTGGGAGGCAATATGCTGTTTACAGTGGTTGCCTCTAGATGCTGGGCTTGGGGGTGATTCACTTGTTGGCTTCTTTTCCATTTCTGTACTTTACAATTCTAGAATGGACAGGCATTACATTGATAATAAGAAAAACAAATCAGAGAAAAAAGTGAACTGATGAATTTTGGTGAAGTCCCCATAGTCCAGACTGTGAAACTGAGAAGTAGATTTCCAGTTCCCACAGATATGATTTAGGCTCTGAAGAACTAACTTACATTAAGCAGATTTACAGGAGACTGGTTTAAAAGCCAAATTCCAGTGAGGATATAGTTTCCAGTGACTGAAATATTCTTATCTCCTATCTAGGGTTATACCTATGAGCTATTAATGTACCTGAGAAACCAAACCAGCAATCAGGACACTTGTAATTTGAACATATGGAGTTAACCTTTTTTGAGGGAGCTCTTTGGTTATTTGTAACCTGTCTACCAGACCAGTGTTCCTGTTACTTAAACAGTATTGGATAAAAACTGACTCTCCAATGTTCTTTTTTCCACCATCTCTAACTAGTTACCAGAATCTTCCATCATTACAATATTACCTGCCTCCTATTCTCATCACATGTCACAGTTGCCAAGGTAACAGCTCATCATACATGAATTACATTCTAAGTTGGGAGCTCCCAGGTGAGATGTCGGGAAGCATCTTATTCTCATTTGCAGTATATCTACAAATTATATTTACAAGGAGTCACGTCAAGGAAGAGTCACAGATAGCTAGTTTCATCCACTGTGAGCTTTGTTTTTTAAGTTTTCAACTGAAGAGTTCATCATTTCCTGATTTATGTGTCTAATTTTTTTCTAAATTATATCTCTTAGGTTTGGAGATAAATATTACTTTTGGGGCCTTTCAGTTTAGTGATACCCATCAAGAGTTTTTAATGACAGTACCTAGGAGAATGGTACTGCCGTTTACAAAACAGGGAAGTAAGAAAGGGACTTTTTGGGGAGAGGGAGATGGTAGTGGAATGCCAAGTGACGGTCCAGTGGGCATGTAGAGAAAGAGTTAACATAACAGGAAAGCTCTTATGTTGTATGGGGGAAGATTACCCCAGAAACTGTCACCAAACTACCTAGGTACCTTTTTGTTGTGGTTTCTAAGGTAACACAGATACTTACTACCTCACATGTATTTGGCTGGTGCTTATATCCATTTTCTCACTGAGTAAGGTCCCAACCCTTTGCTTTTTATAGTGTTGAAATTTGCAATTCAGTGTTAATAGCATCCCAACACTGGTGGCTCATCCCTCAGAGCTAGATGTAGAGAAATAACATGAGGACACTTATCCCATGTCCTGCTCCACATTGGAAGGCAATCAGTACATGAACCTTGGCTTCATGCCTGGGACTCAGCCCCAAGGGCAGAAATTCTACAACTACCTAGAGACTATAATTTCAGTCCTCTCCAAATCACCATCTTCAGCTAACCCTTAATATCTCTACTTTCTTTACTGATGCTGTGCACCTGGATTTCTTTGAAGAGCCATTATTATGCTGAATGGAATGGTAGGGCTAGATTGCTTTTAATGTATCCCCCTTTTGTGTGCCATGATTCTGGGAAAAAAAAAACTGGTAAATGAAATGCTTTCTGCCCCATTCCCTTTGAGTTGTTTAAGATATCCTATTTGGTTGCTGGTCTTAAAATTAGGATCTTTTCTAAAGGAACCCAATGACGTTGGAAATGAAAGGGATTATTCAGAACAGCCCTTATAATAATCACAATAAGTATCCAACATTTCCTGAATCATTACTTGTTGCCTCACACTGTGCTCAGTGCCCTATGTGCATTATCCCATGTAGGTATCTATTTTATAGATAAGAAAATTGGTAGTTGGATTTTACAGAGGACAAAACTGAGACTTAGAGAAGGATCAATAACTTGCTGAGGGTCACAGCAGTAAGTGGTGGAACCAGAACTTGAATTCAGCTGTCTGATGCCCACATCTCCACTTTTAATCTTTTAACTTTTAACCAGCTGTGGGGAAGTTGGGGTTCCTATGGCCAGGATCCTCACTGAACTTAAACCACATGAGGATGTAACTGGCCTGTTGCTAGGCTACCGCTTCCACACCTTTAGGCAATAAGCTATTATTGTGCTATATAGAGAGCTCCGCCCAGTGCTCTGGGCCGAGGCAGAGATACTAGTGCTCAAACTACCCCTGGAAGAACAAGCGGGGTAATAAACCCTTTCACCCCAGAGAACATTTTGTTGTCAATTTCCTTGGTCACATTGAACCCATAGCAAACTTGCCCAGGGCTGAAACCCATTGGCAAGACACCAGCAGTTCTCAAATTTTTGTGTGCATCAAAATTCCCTGGAGCACTGCTTAAAACACAGATTTTTGGGTCCCATCTCCAGAGTTTCTGATTCAGTAGTTCTGGGCAGAGCCTGAGAATTGTAGTTCTAACAAGTTCCCAGGTGATGCTGATGGAGAGGATCTGGTGAAGTGCAGAAGTGCCTACAGCTGCACTGAAGCACAGAAGGCTTGAGCTCTCCTCATGGCTCAGCACACAGGAACCCTGGGGATGTTCCGATCTGAGTTCCAGACACTGCCTCTGTCTCCCTGGGAAGAGCAGATGACAGGCTAGAGACTCCACCCTGGGAGAGAACAGAGTTCATAAGCTGCATTCACAGAACACAATATTTCTGGAAAGAGCTGGACATATTCTGGGTTAGGCTCAGTTTCTAACTTAGTCCTGATACCTACAAAAAGCTGTTCATGTAGAGTATTGCCTCGCCTGAGGGGGACTGCCCCTAGGCAAGTTCATTCTGGATTCGGTGAGATGAATAACAACACTGGAATGTTAGGAGTAAAAGGGTTTACAAAAAGCTTTAGTCTCATGGTGACAGGCCAAATACTGGAATCATGTCTGCCTCTGGGACAGTCTGCATGCAGCAAGCCCACCTCTGTCTCTGCCTCCAGCCCTCTCCACTGCCTCACAGCCTGAGAGCATTGTGCAGAGCCCTCTATATAGAGTCCATGACAGCCCATTGCCAATATGTGTGCAAGCATGCACCTGTGAGCATTGCACATGCACACTGGGCAAGCAGACCAGGGCCAGGTGAGGATCCTGGCCATGGAATTTCCATTTTGCCTACACTCCACCCCTCCAGGATTCTTGCCTCACAATCTATGCTCCCTCAGTCTTCCACCATAGCCCCTGTGCCAGAAAGCTGGAACATTGTAATCAAACTCTGCAACAACGGCAAAGGCTGCAACAATATACAAATAACAACAGAAATTATGATAATAACAGTCAGCCTCAAGCCTGGGGAGATTGATTGGTCATTCCAGCTGTATTCAAACCAGTTCTACTCAGATGAGTTCATGACTTGCACTTTCTGTGCACACCCAGCAAGCAGCAGTTTTTGCTAGGCTGTGTACCTAATCCACACAAACAGTAGAGGAGATTAACCTTAAGGGTGATAAGACACATGTTTTAATGACACCAACAAAGGCAAATCTTGTCCATTAGGTAGGATGCATTCAAGAGAGTAGTCCTGTGATAGGACTGTGGCAGGAAGAGGGTCCGATCCAGGTCTACTCTACCATACATTTACCCCTCTCCCTGTGGGGTTACTGAGAGGTCTATATGTAGTGCTACTAGAGGGGCATGCACTGCCCATAAAGATAAAATAAAACTTTACTGTAAGATGCTCATACCTTCCAGCCACTTAGGGTACACCACCATGACCTTTGGGGGCTACTCTGCTATTACTCCAGAAATACACAGGAGGCCAGCCTCCAGGCCTTTCCCCCAAGATGCCAGGAGGGCCAGCCATCTCTGGTTCATATGCCAAAATGTCCAAGGCCATGTCCACTGAATGTAGCCTCTGGGGTTTATTGCAGTGGGTGCTGGCAGCAACATATTATTCTGATGGCCAAACCCTGGCTTCAATGATTCCTCTTGGTTTGTAATTGCTATTGTATAGGGGAAGCAGCAATGTGTGTTAGCATGTCTATGGGACTCAATGCCCCTTTCCAGAGTTTTTCATTCAAATGCTGTAACACTATCCATAAGCGGACTGACTATCACTCTAGACTATTGGTGTCTGACTTCAGGCCAGATTTTAACAAACCACTGTACATCTCTATCATGCCTGCCCCAATACAATTATATGGTACATGAAACTTCTGATTTATCTCTAATTGTAGCATCCATTCTTATAGTACATGTCCAGTAAAATGGGTACCTTAATCACTCTCAATTATCTGTTGGCCATAGACTACAAAGAGACACTCTAGGCCTCTTTTTGGTCATTTACTGGTCCACACAAGATGCAGGAAAAGCAACCCAAAGCCCACTAGCTGTGTCCACATCACTCATGACATATAAATACCACTCTGATGTAGGCAGAAGCCCAATATGGTCTACCTGCCACCTGACAAGGGGCATCAGCCCCTTAACTATTGTCCCATGTTTCTGTGGAACACAGCGTAAGTCCCTTTTAGAGCATACAGTGCACTCCTGTCAGGCTCTGCTGACTTGTTCAAATGTCAAAGGCAGGCCCCACGGATGGTTTACAGCCCACATTGTCTTCTCCCCTGGGCTAATTCCTCTGCTTCACCATTTCCTGGGGATGCCAGTGGCAAATGGCCAATCACATGATATGCTGTAACTGTTTTAGCATGATTAGAGGCCCATAAGTCTTGCCACAATTCTTGCACTCAAAGGGGTTGATGACAACCAACCAGTTGGCATGGTGCCATGTTGATAGCCACGGAGTCAAGCCTTGATAGACAGCCCAGCTTTACAGACAACTACAGGGGAGGGCTTATGGGTAATCACAAACCGCACTGCCTGCAACTCAGCCCATTGACTGCTCTTCCCCTCTTCATCCTCCATTCATATTGTCTCCATCTTAGGATAGAAAGCCACAGCCCTCCATTCTGGGGCTGGCCATGGCTGGAACCATCTGTGTACCAAGCAGCTTCAGGTATGGGGCTCTTCTATCCCAATAAGGGCTCTCTGATTCTAATGGCTCTAAAGCAAATTCTTCCTACCTTTCACTGGTATATGACACTGGCCCCAATAAGCCCTGGAATTCTTCACTAAAAGGGCTAGTAGAGAGGGCACTATGCTGCTGTAGGTATGCGCCTCTCTTGGCCAGTGTAGGCATCTGTGCCATGTCACTCTGCTGCTTTTTCTTTCTCTTTATTTTATTTTATTTATTTATTTATTTATTTTTATTTTTGTATCATTAATCTACAATTACATGTGCAACATTATGGTTACTAGACTCCCCACATCATCAAGTCCCCAGCACATACCCCATTACAGTCACTGTCCATCAGCGCAGTGAGATGCTGTAGAATCACTACTTGTCTTCTCTGAGTTGTACAGCCCTCTCCTTGCCCCCCCACATTATGTTTGCTAATCGTAATGCCCCTTTTTCCCCCTTGTCCCTCCCTTTCCACCCATCCTCCTCAGTCCCTTTCCCTTTGGTAACTGTTAGTCCATTCTTGGGTTCTGTGAGTCTGCTGCTGTTGTGTTCCTTCAGTTATTGCTTAGTTCTTATACTCCACATATGAGTGAAATCATTTGGTACTTGTCTTTCTCTGCCTGGCTTATTTCACTGAGCATAATACCCTCTAGCTCCATCCATGTTGTTGCAAATGGTAGGTTTTATTTTCTTCTTATGGCTGAATAATATTCCATTGTGTATATGTACCACATCTTCTTTATCCATTCATCTACTGATGGACACTTAGGTTGCTTCCATTTATTGGCTATTGTAAATAGTGCTGCGATAAACATAGGGGTGCATATGTCTTTTTGAAACTGGGATGCTGCATTCTTAGGGTAAATTCCTAGGAGTGGGATTTCTGGGTCAAATGGTATTTCTATTTTGAGTTTTTTCAGGAACCTCCATACTGCTTTCCACAATGGTTGAACTAATTTTCATTCCCACCAGCAGTGTAGGAGGGTTCCCCTTTCTCCACATCCTCACCAACATTTCTTGTTGTTTGTGCTTAGGATGGTGGCCATCCTTACTGGTGTGAGGTGATATCTCACTGTGGTTTTAATTTGCATTTCTGCTGCTTTTGAGTCCAGTCTTGTATCCGCCCCATAATGGGATAGATGGTTATTACCTTTATCAGGGCCATTCTGGCGATGGGTTCTGTAGCCAGCAAGTCATGGTACATAGCAGCCAATTGTTTCTTTATTAAGCTGTACCATACTTCTGCTCCCTTCCAGAGTTGCTACCACAATCCAATAGGTTGGAAAGTTCATTCAAGCCACTGCCAGAGACCCCAGCCATAACTGTCTTCAGTTACATGGGCATCCAAAGCACAGGGCCTTATTGGGTCTATCACACTCAAGGCCTGCATGGCCTTAACTGCCGGATTTGCAGTGGCAAAGGCAAATGCACATGTCTCATCCCAGTCCCACCTGACACCCTTTCATACCAAAGAGTATAAAGGCTTCAGAATTTGTGCGAAGTGTGATAAACACTCTTCAGTAGTCTAAAAGACCCAAAACTCTTGTAATAATGCCACAGTTGTGGGAGAGGAAAGGCCTGGACTTTATCTATGACTGCTTCTGGGATAATTTTGGTCTTACCTGACCCAAGAATGTGACTGACAAACCAGGTTCCTGAACCTTGGTGCAGTTCACAGCACATCCTTTCTCCTGTATATGTTGCAGCAGTCTAGGTGCTGCACCTTCTAGGTCTGCAAAAGAACCATAAGTAGCATGATATCATCAATATAATGGTACAGCCATACTGTTGGTGGTTTCTCCCAGGCTACCCAGTCCTAAGCTACAAGTCTGTGACAGATGGTGAGACTGTGGAGGTACCCCATGGAAGGACAGTGAAAGTCTGTTGGTGTCCTTCCCACATGAAAGCAAACTGTTCCTGACTTTCCTGTTCTATGTCAATGGGAAAGAAGGCATCAGCAAGGTCTACAACATAATGATATATCCCTAGTTCATGACTGAGGATGTCCATAAGGCCTGCAATAGAGGTGATGGCAGCATGCAGAGGGGGTGTGACTTTATTCATTTCTCTGTAATCAACTGTCATATGCCAGGTCAAGTCCAGCTTCTTTACTGGCACACCAGGGAATTAAAAGGGCTATGGGTGGGCTTTATAATACCCACCTTTTCCAGTGCCTGCAGGGTTTCTCCAATTTCTTTATGCCCTCCAGGCAGTTTGTATTGCTTGGTATTAGTCACCTACTGAGGCACAGGGAAAACTGTGGGTGAATGCTTAGCATGTCCTCTCAGAACCACCTTCACCACATGTATTCTCAGTCTGAATTCACCTGCAGTGATTTGCAACCACAGGCCTTGCAGGGTATTTATCCCCAAGATATATTCAGGGATGGGAGAAATATACACAGTATACTTCTTTGGGGGTAGATGTCCTATTCACAGTGGGACTTGGGCATGTTTCACTCTGTTACCCTTACCCCCATTTCTATCAATAATAGTGGGAGTCCTGGGAAACTGCTTAGGGTTGCCACAAATCAGTGAGCATTCAGCTCCTATGTCTACCAGAGCCAGGACACACTGCACATTCACTGGGGACCAGTGAATTTATATTTCAACATGTAGCCTCCAGTCCCCACCTCATACTTCTAGATGGGTGCCTTGACCCTCCCCTTAGTCAAACCATATCCCTCAATTGTCTTCCGGTGTGGGTTAAGTCGAGGTGAGCTCACTCTCCAGCAGGGAGTCTTGCTGGCATATAGGCCAAGCTTGTGGCTCTGTCTCTGGCCAATGCTTCTTGATCCTCAGTGGCCAAAACTGCTGCTCTGGCTTCAATTGTTGCCACAGCTCCAGTAAGATTCTATTTAACTTCCCATCCAATTTCTCTGTCTATTCCTACCCCTGTTAAATCAATCCACATCTGAGTCCTCGTGACCTTCATTGGGTCCTTTAAGCCCTTCTTCTCAGTAGCAGACCACACTCCGTTCTGTGCCACATCACTTCAGCCTCCCCCAACTCTGCCACAGTACATGTAACCACATTTATGAGCTACCCTAAGTGAGGGGCAAGAATGGCCACTAAGGGCACAAAGAGGGACAAGAGAGCCGTTTGCAGGACTGTATCCCTCATCCTTGCTGTAAACAGTTCCTTGTCTGGATCATAATTTGCTGGGTTATAAATGGCATTTTTATGTCCAACTCCTGTATCACCTGTTGGAGTTCAATATACGTCTATCATCTAGTGGGGGAGGATGTTAAGTCACCCTGATTGTGCCATACAGTGCTAAGTGTGGCCATTCCCCACTCAGAGACGTGAATGATTCCCTGGGGTCTGGTGTGCATTCTACAGTCACTGCCACAAAGCAGGATGAGTTATCAGGGAAGCCAGCTTTCCCATCTCTGATCCAACATGATCCCACATCCCAATGGCACAGGGGCCAGGCTAATCTGGACTCCAAGGGTTTCTGCTGAAATCGGGAGCCCAAATCCACAAGCTCCACCTGTACATAGGGCTTCACCTCTCCTGGAGGAACCCATCGTTGTTGCATCTTTATTTTCTTGACTATAACTGGGCAAGATTCAATAGAGGAGGGGTTGGTGTCTCCAGCACCACATCTACCTCTTTGTTCTCCCCCAGCTCCTCTACCATTTCCAGGGCTAATGGCTGCTTTCTTGTTCCACAGAGTACCTCCTCTGTTACATCCTTTACCTTTGCCACAGTGCCTTGTAGTGACACTATCTCAGTCTTCAATAGCTCTCTTACCTTCCACTTAATACTGCACAGCTGGCATTCTTGTGCTGCCTCTTCTTGTGCTTCTTGCAGGAGTATGTCGTTCTTCTTCATAGCCTTTGCTTCTTCCACAGCACCTGCAGTGCCACTGTCTCATTCTGCAAAGAATCTTTTACCTCCTCCACAGCACCTCACAGCTCATGTTCTCACACTGCTTCTTCTCACACTTCTCACAGGGGGTACATCCTTCTTCATGGCCTTTACCTCTTCCACAGTACCTCACAGCAATGCCATCTCATTCTTCAATAAATCTTTTACTTCCTCCACAGCATCTCACAGCCTGCATTCTTGTGCTATCTCTTCTTGTGTTACCTTTACATCCTTTACCATCTCCATAGCACCTCTCAGCAATGCTATCTCAATCACCAATGAATTTTTTTCTTCCTCCATGATCTTTACCTCTTCTTGTGCTTCTCACAGGAGCTCATTCTTCTCCTTTATGGTCCTTCTTAACACTGTGAGGAATAGCTAACCTATGTTTCCCTCTGCCTCATGGGCACTCTGTTTCTTTCAGGGAAGGGCCCAATCCTCTAGGAGGCAAGCCACCTCGGACCACAGGCCTACTGGGGGATACCTAAGTGTCTCCCCATCCATAGGGGCAGCCTGCTGAAGTACCACTCCCATGCAGGCAGCTTATTCCATTGTTTTCTCTTTCTGCAGTGAATCCTGCTGACTACAAAATTGTCTCGCCTGAGGAGGATTGCCCGCAGGCAAATTCACTCTGTATTCGGTGAGACCGAGTAACAACAGTGGAATGTTAGGGGTAAAAGGGTTTATAGCAAGTTTTATTTTCACAGTGGCAGGTCAAGTGCTGGAATCACTTGTGTAATTTAAACTGCCTCTGTGGCAGTCTGCATGCAGCAAGCCCTTCTCTCTCTCTGGCTCCAGGAGTCTCTGTTGCCTCAAAGCTCCAGAGCACTGGGTGGAACTCTTTATACAGTCAATGATAGCCCATTGTGAGATGTGGAATTGAGTCAAACCCTCAACACATGTGCAAGCATGCCCCTGCGAGCATTGCACATGCATAGTGGGCAAGCAGACCAGGGCCAGGTGAGGATCCTGGTCACAGAACTTCCATTTTCCCTGCAAGTATCACCTTGGCTTTTGGAAGTAACTCAGGGTTAAAACTGAAGAGCAGTATTTGCTGAGTATATTTCCTGTCAGTTGGGATTTTGATATAACTGACATATTCGGGCGGATGCTGTGGAAGGCCTCAATTAATACTATTTGTGAAGCTGAGGAAAGAGCCATTACCATGATAGCTCTTCTCAGACCTTGTTGTTCACACCTACCGTAAAAGGACGTATGTTGCCTACAGTAGACAGAGAGAGACATAAGTTGAACATTAAACTTGCTATGCCATAACTTTGTTTCTCTTTCACTTCTCAGTCTTTTTCCACCATGTGCCTCATATTTCCCTGAGATGCAGCTGAGGTCACTGAGTTTTGAGGCAATAAAGCAGAGTGCAGTCTTCATTAGCGTGGCTGCACATTAGAAGCACTTAGAAAGCTTTTTTAAAATGCCAGTGCTTGGAACCCCACCCCAGACCAGTTAAAGTAGAATCTCTGCATATGGGCCCTGCTTATCTGCAATAAAAACAAATTTCCAAGTGGTTATAATGCCAACCCAGGTTAAAAAGCAATCATAGTAAAAAAAAATAGTCTCTGATATTAAGCACACTCCATTTCTTTTTCTTTTTTTTAATTTTTTTATTAAGGTATTATTGATATACACTCTTATGAAGGTTTCACATGAAAAAACAATGTGGTTACTACATTTACCCATATTATCAAGTCCCCACCCATACCCCAATGCAGTCATTGTCCACCTGTGTAGTAAGATGCCACAGATTCACTGTTTGCCTTCTCTGTGGTACACTGTTTTCCCCGTGACCCCCCACACCATGTGTACTAAACATAATACCCCTCAATCCCCTCTCCCTCCCTCCCCACCCACCCTCCACACCCCTTCCCTTTCATAACCACTAGTCCCTCCTTAGAGTCTGTGATTCTGCTGCTGTTTTTTTCCTTCAATTTTGCTTCGTTGTTATACTCCACAAATGAGGGAAATCATTTGGCACTTGTCTTTCTCCACCTGGCTTATTTCACTGAGCATAATATCCTCCAGCTCCATCCATGTTGTTGCAAATGGTAGGATTTGTTTCTTTCTTATGGCTGAATAGTATTCCATCGTGTATATGTACCACCTCTTCTTTATCCATTCATCTACTGATGGACACTTAGGTTGCTTCCATATTTGGCTATTGTAGAGCACACTCCATTTCTAATCTGCCATTTATGAGAAGATGACCCTGGGTAAATGGCCTAACCTCTCTGAGCTTCAATTTCCCCATCTGTAAAAATTGGCATAATAATAGAACCCATTGTATTTGTTTCCCAGGGCTGTCTGAAGGATCAAATGGAGTGGTGTATGTAATGCACTGTAATTATACAATGCCTACCATGCAGTTATACATCTAGCACACTAGATGGTAGCTAGCGATAAAATCAAGCTATCTCACTTCAGCCTTCAGGGCAAGTTATGAGGTTGTGACCCTATGGGAAGTATGGGTGCTATACCCACTCTACTGTGGATCAAACTGTCTTTCAATCAGAACCATTATGACAAGGCAAACGACTCTGCAGACATCTGCTTTGTACATGTCACAGCAAACCTCTTCCACAACAAATGGGGGAAATAACACACCAAGTAAAAGCAAACCAGAAATAAAGTAACACTAATACTATGCCCACAAAGTACCTGGAGGAAATAAGAGACCATTTGGGATGCTCAGACCACACTTTGAGAACCACCAAAAGAATGTACGATGATCTGTACCATAACCTGTGACCTCATTAGCAGTTACCCTAGAATTTCCAGATCATTCCAGGGTCACAGTACAAAAAAACTGGTATCTGAGGCCTGATGTCACTGGATTTACACATTTATATCAGCTCATCACTCTCTGAAGGCATGTGAATTTGTGACCCATGGTGCAGTCACCATCTAGAGACCTCTACAGATGAAGCAAAAAACTACAGGTATCTAAGTGGTGGGATGTCAGGAACAAGATGGATCAGGAACAGAATTTCTCAGGCCCTAAGACACGGCGAGTAGGTACTGGATCTCAGTTCAATTTCAAGTTCAAGTTTAAAAATCCAGTGTTCTATTTCTCCTCCAGAGCTAAATAAAAATAAAGAATATCCATCTCAAACCAACAGCCTACATCATGATAAATGATAAAGTAGAAGTTCATATTATATAGCAGTTAATAAAATGGACTTTTGGTTTTAGGCTTGCCTGGGTATCAAATCCTAGCTCATGAACATACAGGCATGTGACTGAGCAAGTTACTTAGTCAATCAAAGCCTAATAATGATTGTTCCTACTTTTTGAGGTTGCTCTAAGGAATGAATGAGGTTATGTATGTCATGCACTTAGAACGGCACTTGACACAAGGTAAGCCTCGTCTACTAACTAAAAGCATTATGCTAAGTTAAATAAGTCAGAGAAAGACAAACACCATATTATTTTACTTATGTCTGGAATCTATGAACAAAACAAATGAACAAACAAACAAGAAAAAACAAACAGACTCATAAATACAGAGAACAAATTTGATTGCCAGAGGGGAAAGAGGTGGGGGAATGGGCAAAACAGGTGAAGGGGATAAAGAGGTATAAACTTCCAATATAAAATAAATAATTCACCATGATGAAACATACAGCATAGGGAATATAGTCAATATTGTAGTAATTTTCTATGGTAACCAATGGTCACTACACTTATTGTGTGAGCTTTTTGTAATGTATACAACTGTCAAATCACTATGCTTTACACCTGAAACTAATATAATACTGCATGTTAGCTATACTTCAATTAAAAATAAATAAATAAGTAAAAGCATTCTTACTAAATTTGAAGACGAAGCTAGGCTGCTGCCATTTAAAAATGCTTAATAATGTCCTGAGTAACCAATATCACCCTCAGTCCTGGGCAAGAGGGGCTTTTTCTCTGGGACCCATGCTTTAGAGGATCCTTGTATTACAAATATGCAAAAGTGAATTTACTAAAGAAGACATGGTGGGGAAGAAGGGTGGGAAGGGAGGGATAGGAGGGTAAAAGGGGCATTACGATTAGCAGACGTAAGGTGGGGGGGCATGGGGAGGGCTGTACAACTCAGAGAAGACAAGTAGTGATTCTCATCTCACTACACTGATGGACAGTGACTGTAATAGGGTTGGTGGGGGGGACCTGATGAAGGGGGTAGTTTAATCACCATAATATTGCACATGTAATTGTAGGTTAAAGATAACAAAATAAATTGTAAAAAAAAAAAAAAGTTCCAAAATAAAAAAAGAAGACATGGGCATTTGTGTCACTTGGTATTGAGTACTCACCCAGTGCATGTAACCCCACACCTCTGCTCTCCTGATTAACATCATTCAAACGTAAGGGCAATACTTCATATCTCTTGCTCTATTTGCTTGAAACAAAAGGCAAATGCATCCAAATTCCAGGAAGTTTTGTGAGTTAGCTGCTGCTGATGTCATATGCTGCTTTTGTGTTTAGGGAGAATTTGAGCAGGAAAAGTGCTTAGGAAGAGAAAAGACAAACTAATTTGTCAAGTCCTTCCTCTCTCAATAGCGATTGATTCTTCCATAGCAATGATTGTTTCCCAGTAGTAGCAAGCATTGGCTTTCTTGCTTCTCTTTGTGTTCCATTTCATGGTTCCCTGATATGTGTAAGTGGACCTCCAGTTGTACTCTTGCGCCAGGCCAGGCAAGTGTTATAAGCTGGAAAGTAGTTGACCGTAAAATGTGAAAAAGAAATGAGGTGTAACTTTGGAAGAGAGACCAAAATCATCATTTTTGCAGCTGATTATGATGCCTATCAGACACCACCCAAGGGACTCAACTGAAGCACTCATAGAATTAACAAGAGAGTTCGGAAAAGAGCTCAGCCAAGTGGCTGAATACCAATCCATCGTTTTCCTATAATCCAGTAACAACTAATTAGAAGATATAATGGAGAAAAAACTCCATTCATAACAAAAAAATTAGCATAAAATCCCTAGGAACAACTTTTTCAAAAATTCATAGGCGCTACACAAAAAAAAACGATGCTATTTGTGTATCTTTCAGCAACTAGGATTTTAATAAATAGAAATTGTATTTCTGGATGGGAAACCTAAATTTTGCAAGATATCAACTTAAAAAAATGTACATGTTTAATTCAATCCAGTTAAGGCACAAAGTTATTTCACCTTGAAAAAGTGATTATAAAGTTCACCTGGAAGAATAAATAGGGAAGAATGACAAAGAAGTTTTGAAAAAAGTAATAATGATGGAAGAGTTGGCTTATAAAATATTAAAATGTACACATAAATAATAATGTTTAAAACATAATACTGTCACAAGAATCAGCAAACAAGTCAGTGGGACAGAATAGAAAGCCTTGAGACTGATCTAGTAAAAAGATAAGAACCTGATATACAATAAAGGAAGCTTCACGAACCACCAATGACAGAATTAGTCAACAGTATTAAATATAAAAAAACGAATGTATAAAACAGCTTTAAGAAAATATAAGCAAATGTTTAATCTTGAGATTGGAAAGAATTTGCCCAGCATAAAAACAATGAAAAATAATCACAAAATTATTGCTAGATTTGACTCCATCAAATTTATTGGCACACACAAACTGGGAAGAAGTATTTAAAACATGATTGATTTTGGTATGATATAAAGAGCTCTTACAAATAAATTAAAAAACCAAAACTCAGAATAAAAAAGGGAAAAGGAGGTAAACAGAAAATATACATATGGCCAACAAATATATGAAAAAATATTCTGATACACTAATAATCCACAAAATACAAATTGTTAAATGAATGAAATTGGTGAAGAAGAAAAACACACTGAAATTTTCAATGCAGATCTGATGTGGTGATGAACACACATTTCTGTATTGCTGATGGGAGGGTAAATTTCCTTTCTGGAAAGCATGTTAGTAATATGTATCAAGAGTCTTTTAAACATTCTTATTTAATTATTTTTTAATTTTCATTAAAAAAGTCTATATTGAAGTATGTACAATAAAATGCACAAATCTTAGTGTACAGCTCGATGAATTTTCACATGTGCATACATTCATGTAACCATCACCCAGATCAAGATTTCAAACATTCTTTTCTTTTAAAAATGAGTTAAAGAGGCAACTGCAGCAAACTGAGGAACAACACAAGTTTAAATTGAATACCCAAACAGGTGGCGGCCCTGCCTGGACTCAGGGAGCTTCTTCACTCCTTGCTTTGTTTTCTCATTCATAAAATGGAAAAAATTAATAGTACTAACCTCACAATATGTGCAAGTCACTTAACATAGTGTCTGGCATCCTCTAAGTAATATGTAAATGTTAGCTATTATTAAGTATATACGTATGCATATGTACACACACACACACACACACATATATGAAAAGTTTGTAGTTTTGACCCATTCAACTTCTAGGAATTTATCCTAAGGAAAAATTCAGGAATTCAGACAAAGGTTGATATATAAGAATTACATCACATCTTTATTTGCAGAGGCAAAAGCCACAGAAATAACATGACTAATGAGCAATAGGACAATAAATGAATTATAGTACATTCAAATGATTCTGAAGCATTCTTCAATCATTTAAACAAGATTGTTTTTGAAGACAGTCAAATGATATAGAAAAATGCTAACAAGTGAAGAACAAATGAGACCCAAAGTCAGTAGAAGGAGGGACATAATAAAGATTAAAGCAAAAATAAATAAAACTGAGAAGAATAAAACAATAGAAGGAATCAATGAAAGCAGGAGCTGGTTCTTCAAGAAAATAAACAAAATAGATAAACCCCTAGGCAGACTTATCAAGAAAAAAAGAGAATCTACACACATAAACAAAATCAGAAATGAGAAAGGAAAAATCATTATGGACACCACAGAAACACAAAGACTTGTGAGAGAATTCTACGAAAAATTATGTGGTAACAAACCGGATAATCTAGAAGAAATGAACAACTTTCTAGAAAAATACAACCTACCAAGGCTGACCCAGGAAGAAACAGAAAATCTGAACAGACCAATTTCCAGCAAAGAAATTGAATTGGTAATCAAAAACCTACCTAAGAACAAAACACCTGCACCAGATTGTTTCACGGCTGAATTTTATCAAACATTTAGTGAAGACTTCATACTCATCCTCCTTAAAGTTTTCCAAAAGTAGAAGAGGAGAGAATACTCCCAAACTCATTTTACAAGGCTAACATCATTCTAATACCAAAACTAGGCAAAGAGACCACAAAAAAAGAAAATTACAGATCAATATCCCTGATGAACATGGATGCAAAAATACTCAACAAAATATTAGCAAACTGAATTAAAAAATACATCAAAAAGATCATCCATCGTGATCAAGTGGGATTCATCCCAGGGATGCAAGGGTGATACAACATTCGAAAATCCATCAACGTCATCCACTACATCAATAAAAAGAAGGACAAAAACCACATGATCATCTCCATAGATGGTGAAAAAGCATTCTACAAAATTCAACATCCATTCATGATAAAAGCTCTAAAAAAAATGGGTATAGAGAGCAAGTACCTCAACATAATAAAGGCCATATATGACAAACCAACAGTCAACATTATACTTAACAGCAAGAAGCTGAAAGCTTTGCCCCTAAGATCAGGAATAAGACAAGGATGCCCACTCTCCCCACTTTTATTCAGCATAGTTCTGGAGGTCCTAGCCACGGCAATCAGACAACACAAAGAAATAAAAGGCATCCAGATTGGTAAGGAAGAGGTCAAACAGTCCTTGTTTGCAGATGACACGATATCGTACATACAAAACCCTAAAGAATCCACTCCAAAACTACTAGAGCTAATATCTGAATTCAGCAAAGTTGCGGGATACAAAATTAATACACAGAAATCTGTTGCATTTCTATACACTAACGGTGAACTAGCACAAAGAAAAATCAGGGAAACAATTCCATTCACAGTTGCATCACAAAGAATAAAATACCTAGGAATAAACCGAACCAAGGAAGTGAAAGACTTATACTACATGACACTCATGAGAGAAATTAAAGAAGATACCAATAAATGGAAATACATCCCATGCTCATGGATAGGAAGAATTAATATTGTCAAAATGGCCATCCTGCCTAAAGCAATCTACAGATTCAATGCAATCTCTGTCAAAATACCAACAGTATTCTTCAATGAACTAGAGCAAATTGTTCTAAAATTCATATGGAACCACAAAAGATGCCCGAATAGCCAAAGCAATCCTGAGAAGGAAGAATAAAGTGGGAGGAATTACACTCCCTGACTTCAAGCTCTACTACAAAGCCACAGTAATCAAGACAATTTGGTATTGGCACAAGAACAGACCCATAGACCAATGGAACAGACTAGAGACCCAGATATAAACCCAAACATATATGGTCAATTAATATACGATAAAGGAGCCATGGACATACAATGGGGAAATGAGAGCCTCTTCAACAGCTAGTGTTGGCAAAACTGGACAGCTACATGTAAGAGAATGAAAGTGGATTATTCTCTAACCCCATACACAAAAGTAAACTCAAAATGGATCAAAGACCTGAATGTAAGTCATGAAGCCATAAAACTCTTAGAAAAAAAACAGGCAAAAATCTCTTGGACATAAATATGAACGACTTCTTCATGAACATATCTCCCTGGGCAAGGGAAACAAAAGCAAAAATGAACAAGTGGGACTATATCAAACTACAAAGCTTCTGTACAGCAAAGGACACCATCAGTAAAACAAAAAGACATTCTACAGTATGGGAGAATATATTCATAAATAACATACCTGATAAGGGGTTGACATCCAAATTATGAAGAGCTCACACACCTCAACAAACAAAAAGCAAATAAGCCAACTAAAAAATGGGCAGAGGATCTGAACAGACACTTCTCCAAAGAAGAAATTCAGATGGCCAACAGGCACATGAAAAGATGCTCCACATCACTAATCATCAGAGAAATGCAAATTAAAACCACTGTGAGACATCACCTCACACCAATTAGGATGGCAGCCATCCAAAAGACAAACAACAACAAATGTTGGCGAGGATGTGGAGAAAGAGGAACCCTCCTACACTGCTGGTGGGAATGTAAATTAGTTCAGCCATTGTGGAAAGCAGTATGGAGGTTCCTCAAAACCATTTGACCCAGGAATTCCACTGCTAGGAATTTACCCTAAGAATGCAGCATCCCAATTTGAAAAAGACATATGCACCCCTATGTTTATCGCAGCACTATTTACAATAGCCAATAAATGGAAGCAACCTAAGTGTCCATCAGTAGATAAATGGATAAAGAAGAGGTGGTACATATACACAATGGAATATTATTCAGCCATAAGAAGAAAACAAAACCTACCATTTACAACAACATGGATGGAGCTAGAGGGTTTTATGCTCAGTGAAATAAGCCAGGCAGAGAAAGGCAAGTACCAAATGATTTCACTCATCTGTGGAGTATAAGAATAAAGAATAAACTGAAGGAACACAACAGCAGCAGACTCACAGAACCCAAGAAAGGACTAACAGTTACCAAAGGGAAAGGGACTGGGGAAGATGGGTGGGAAGGGAGGGATAATGGGGAAAAAGGGCTATTACAATTAGCACAGATAATGTAGTGGGGGGGGGGGATACCGGGAAGGCAGTGTAACACAGAGAAGACAAGTAGTGATTCTGTAGCATCTTACTACGCTGATCGACAGTGACTGTAATGGGGTATGTGGTGGGGACTTAATAATAGGGGGAGTCTAGTAAGCATAATATTGCTCATGTAATTGTACATTAATAATAGCAAAACTAAAAATAAATAAATAAAGTCCAAGAGTTAGCTTTCTTTCTAAAAATAATGCTAACAAGTTTAAAAAAGGGTGTAAAAATGACTCTACAGTGGGATTAAATTTTGAAAAACTAATTTAAGAATTTTTATGCATAGGTGTTTAAGGAAAAGGGTC
The DNA here is from genome assembly GCA_029783875.1 of Phataginus tricuspis. Classification (NCBI taxonomy): domain Eukaryota; kingdom Metazoa; phylum Chordata; class Mammalia; order Pholidota; family Manidae; genus Phataginus; species Phataginus tricuspis. The sequence continues at coordinate 84,193,002 of JAQQAC010016209.1, forward strand.
TATTAAAATACTGACGAATCCAAATACTAACCATGCTTATCTCTGCTTGTTGGGCTCATGAGTTTTTACTTTGTATTTTTTATTATTCAGCATTTTATACATTTTTATAATGAATAGTATTATTGCCGTTATAATGTAATTTGAAAAGAAAAATAGTATATGTATATATATTTTTTGAACAGTTGCTTAACTATGTGAATGGGCTTCCCTGAGGGCTCATGTTACTGCTATATTCAATGTAGGACATTTGGAAAATAAATATAAAGACAAATATTCCAAAAGTCATTCCAAACTTTCAAAAAACTCTTCAAAAGTCTATTTTTTGTGTATAAAGAAGTTCTCTCCTCTCTTACAAATTCTACTCTTTTATGATACAACATGCCCTTTGGGAGCAGGACTATGCCTCATTTATCTGTATATTTCTACAGTGCTTAAATCACTTGTATGCAAATTGTAGGCACTCAGTAATTTATAGGTTGAATTATAATCAGAAGAGAGTGAAATTCTTCTACCATAAAATGTAGACTGTTAAATTTTAAAGTGTTACCACTTTCAGGGATATTTGCATTTATTCATCAATATTTCCCAGTGAAGAGATATTTAGGAACCAAAGGTTGAAGCCTGGGATTTCCTTCTAAATAATCCAAGGGCTGGGATGGGAGAAGGACTGGGGGGAAAGTACCCAGGGGTCTAGATAAAATGAGATTGCAAGAGGTTAATTGCTGAAGTGAGGTAAAAGGTAAGTGGGGATTCACCATATTACCCTCTTTGTATTTGTATGTTTAAAATTTTCCATAATAAAAAGTTTTAAAAGAAAAAAGCAATTTTCCCAGTGAAGATATATTAAGATCTGGTGCACAAAAAGGCATTGTTCTGATAGGGAAAATTTACAAGGACCGCCATCTAGCCCAGGTTGCGCCCCTCTGTCTCCCCCTCAACACAAACGAAAACACTCCCTTGATTTCCCGCTCTGCCAGCACCCATTCCCAAGGTTCACTCCCTAAATTCACTCCCCCTTGCCTGCTTGCTTGCTGTGCACGTAGGAATGTTACAGATATAGAAGCAGAAAGATATAGATTGCTCCCTTTGCCTTTGTTCGTGGCTCAGACTTTTGGGAGATTATTCCCCTCTGAGCCCGCCCGTGTGAAATAAAGCCTCAACACTCCAAGACCTCCGAGTGCTGCTTGGTTCTTGCGTCAGTGATCCAGTCCAGGCTTTCAAGTATTTTCCGTAACAGTTCTAGGTACTATGGGGGATATACAGAACTTGTTCCTACTTTTCAAATGCTTAAAATCTAAACTAACTGTGGAGTGGATTAGGAAGGCAGAAGAAGCAAGAAGAGAACTATGTCCATTGATGTATCACTGTATGTTAGACACTGTACTAGGCAATTTACTTATGTGGAAATTTTACAACAAACCTGAGGCAGAATTTTCATCTACATTTTATAAATGTGGAAATGGAGGCTCAGATAAGCTAAGTGACTTATCCAAGTTCAAGTTAGTGGCAGAGCTGGGATTTAAACCCTGGATCTGAGTGTGAGTCCAACCTATTCTCTCGCCCTTAATAAATACTGCCTCCCAGAAAAGGTGTGTGTGTGTGTGTGTGTGTGTGTGTGTGTGTGTGTGTGTGTAATTCCAGTGCTCAGACTCTGGAAATGACTGCCTGGGTTTGAATTCTGGCTCTGCACTTACTCATATGCTCTCGGGCAAGTTACTTAGCTTCCCTGTGCCTCAAAGGCCCATCCACAAAATGGGAGCTCATACCTAGCTCACAGTGTTGCTGTAAAAATTAAATGAGTTAATACAAGTAAAGGGCAGTGACCATAGCACTTAGTAAATGGTAAAAAAATATTGGTTATTATTACAGGAAATCAGAAGAGGAAATCATATCCAGCTGGAAATGGATCAGGAGAGGCTTTATAGAGGGAAAAGAAGGCCTGAATAACTAGAGGACTATAGAGATGAAAAGTGTGCCTGGTGGGAAGTGGTAGAAAGGACGTCTTCCCTAATTCCCCATTCTAGAGGCAGCTCATTGACTGAACTCAAGCATAAACTACCTTTTCCCCATTGAAGACTCAAAGTTTCCACCTCAGGTAAGGGCTTCATTTAACTTCCAGACTGCTTTTGGCCAGTGAGGAGTGAGTGGAGGGCATTAGGACCCAGCGATTGTTGTAGTGAGAGAGGTTGAATCTCAATCTCTCAGTTTTTCTCTCGAGCTCCCTCCTCTCCCTTTGTCATTCTAGGTGCCTGCTGCCTCCGCAGCGTCCCTCTAGCTCTCTCTCTGCTAACTGCCTGCGCCTTAGGGTGCGCAAAGCCGAAGGATTAGTTGGGACCTGCCTTGGTGATCCCATGGCATCCCCCAGAACCGTAACTGTGGTGGCCCTCTCAGTGGCCCTGGGACTCTTCTTTGTTTTCATGGGGACTATCAAGTTGACCCCGAGGCTCAGCAAGGATGCCTACAGTGAGATGGTAAGTGAAGCAAATGGATGGTGAGGAGCGCACCCCCAAGGGATTACGAATACCCCCTCCCCTTCATTCCTTCCCTGGCCACGGTCACATCTCCTTACCTACCTTCACCCAGGACCCTCCCTACGCCCCAACAACTTTGCAGCTGGGCAGGAGCAGCTGGACAGGAGCTATTTCATCTCTGGGCTTTGCAGGGAGCAGTTGTTCTGGAGCCACTGGATGCCAGCTGGGGGAGGGGTTGCCCAATGAGTGCCTCCTACCCCCAAGTAAACCAGAAGGCTGAGATCTACGTGATACCTGTCACTGGCAGGAGCCCTTCCCTCCTCCCAGCACACCCAAAGTCCAGGCAACCAGTTTTCAAGTCTGATTCCTTCCCTTGGAGCTGAGAGTTTAGTACGCTGGAGAGCTTATTTGTCCTCAGGAAGAACAAAGGGGAAAAGCTGGGGAGAAAGGACTACTAAAACAAGCAGTTTTTAGGAGCAGGAAAGGGATTCCTCACCCTGGCTGGAGACTGATGGTATTCCCCTGGCCTCCTGGGCGTGCGTCTGTATCCTGTAGACAAAGCAGTCCTGGCCCGAATAAAGGTCACTGAGCGCCAGCTTCTTCCCTTTGCTTCAAGGGAGAGCTGGATGTTTTGTTTTGTTTGTGGGCTAATCTGCAAAGTCTGCTTTTTCTCTCGTGCAAAATCATCTGTAATCCCCACCTTGCCTCCTGTGGTTGTCCGGGGCCCGGCCCTCTGCAGCTTTTCCCCTCTGCAGAGTTGGAATCACCGAAGGTGACTGGCCAAAACATCGCCTCTGCAACCTGGGGGCTGGGCTGCTTTCCCTAGTTGGGCGTGAAGAGGGCTTGTTCCTGTGCTGTGGAGTACGAGGAGATGGCAGATGGCAGGGGATGTTTCCAGCACTTTCGGTCTGTTACCCCGCCCCCCGCCCCCTCCGTCACTTTGCCTCTTCATTTCCCTCTTAAGCTTCTCATTGCCTTTGCCAGACTACCAGTAATGGGTGGGAGCCCATTACTGGGATTTCAAGGTCAAGAAGGAAAGGAGCTTAGGTGAGGAATGAGAAAAGAGGAAAGAGGGACTCCCCCGTTAGGGCTGAGGCAAGGAGGAAGAAATAGCCCCACATGGTGCCAGGAATACATAGCGCACCTGGAGCCCACTGCAGAGCCTTCCAGGACCCCTCAATGTGCGCTGCAAATAGATGGAGACTGGCAATTTGTATGTGTTCAGAAAATGTTTGCAGGCAGCTCTGGCTTCTGTCTCAGGGTTTGAGCTGGTGCTTTCCATGTCTCCCCCACCCGAGGGTGATCCTGGAGTGGGGGAGCCTGACTGGCACTCCAGGGGTCTAGGTCTAGCTCCAGTGGCAAATCCTAATGTGTTTCTCCTTCTCCCTCCCCTCCTTCCAGCATGTTTGACCAGATGGAAATGAAATCAGGTCAAAACCAAGTATCCAAGGCAGCCTGCATTGGGGAGGAGAGGAGAAGTGGGGTAGCAGAAGCTACGAAAGGCAGAGAGTGACTGGGTGGAGAGAAAATGCCACAGTACTTTTATCTTGGTGGTAGTAGTTGGGTGTTAGATTATGAATAAATGAATATGCTTTCCTTTCTTTTTCATATATATATATATATATATATATATATATATGTTTATATGTTGGTGTATGTGCACCTCAGGTATTTTTAAGGTTTTCCTTTTCCTGAGAGATATATTATCCTTCTTCAGGATACTCCCTGTACCCCAGACCTTGCTCAGCTGCTTTAGGGTCCCCCAAGCAGCACCCTAAGTACAGAAGTAGGCTCTGCAGGCAATCCAACTAAGATGGAGTCACTGGGAAGCTTCCTAACCAGCTTGGCAGACACTCATCTGGAGGACCAGCAACAAATGGGTCTACAGTAGTTTTCTTCCTAGTGAGTGAAACTGTCCATATTTGAATGGTATAATTTGATACAGCAGTATAGAACCTGTGTGTGTGTTCTCTTCTCAGGGGCCTCTGAAGGAATAGCAGAACTGTGTCTAGCTGGGAGGAAGACTTCAGAGTAGTATAAAGTTTGAGCAGGATTCTTCAGTTTGCCCTTTTCCAGGTCCCCTCCTGTGTTGAGCATTGGGTCCCAGGCTGAAGATGGCTGTCTGGCATGGGTCCGACTACGTATTGCCTGGGCTAGCCCAGCTTTATTCTTGAACCCATATGAAATGGAGGAAAGTCAGTTCTAGTACGATGAAGGTGTTCGATTTATATTTGTTGAATGGATGGCTGAATGAATGATTCATTGTGGCATTATCTTGGCTAATCACCACCCTTCAGATTTCTCCAGTTGACTCTTGATTATGCAGTTCAGAAGCCATTTCTTCCTTCTTAGACGGGGGCAACAGACCCTCAGGATCCCAACCCTAGATCAACTGGGATCATTATCTGGGATATTCTGTTTTCCATTTAGGAGTGATCCCTCTGCTGTGATGGAGTAAGTCATGTATTGACTGCAGAAGTTGTTTTAAGATTATCTGTTCTTTAAAGCATCTCTGTCAAGTAGATTCATTTTATTATTCTTATTTTACTGATGGATAAACTGATCCAAAATCATAGGGTAAGCTGTTGTTGGAACAGAGATTAGAAACCAAGTCCCTGGCTCAATACTCTTAGGAGAGTAGTCATTATTAGTTACAACTGCTTATTTGGATGTCAGAATTTACAATTGATTCCTGAAACTATCTGACACATACTTGCTCGTTTTTTTGTAACAGTTCAACTGCCCCAATCCATACTTTGGGGCTTCATTTCACTTTGAAACCAATTTTTCAAATTTAATTTTTTTTTTTTTGCTTTTCTGCCAACTATTTTTTTCTTGTTCTAAAACCATTAGTGTTACGCTTCAGTGTTGCCCCCTCAACTTTAGCAGTAGAGAATCACTGCCAAAAACCAAACAAACAATGACCATGAACTTCTTTCCTGTCTCTACCATGGAAGCCCAGAAAAGTTAGTGGAAAGAGTCCAGGCTTTGAGTCAGTCATATAGATTTGGGTTCAAGTCCTGACAGTCTTAGTGCCTCAGTTTCCTCATCTACAAAATGAGGACAATAATTCCTACCTCAGAAGGTTGTTGTAAATATTGGTGGGGATTATATTTGAAATTATCTGGCACAGAGTTGTGTATACTAGGTGTTCAGAAAATACCCTCAGTGAGGTGAGGATGATAATTAATTCTATTTTATGCAGTGTTCCTGACTAATTTGAATGATCAGTTAAAGAGATTGAAATGAGGTACTTAGAAGAGCAAGATGCTATTTTCATGTGCCCTGGTGAACAGACCTTTATGAAATCGGCTAATACTGAAAACTCCAGACTTGCTGCTGGGTAATGCACAGTGGATTCCATGCAGAACTTTCAGATGTCTCTCAGAATAGCCCATTTTGTGTATGTCACCTATACCTCCTCCAGGTTTAGCAACTGTCATTATGGAGCACTCTAAAGCCCACATGAATTTAACATGACTGATCACTCTCTTGACTAAAGGCCCTCATTAATTCACTTGAAATTGGGAGCCAGCACTTATAAATGCTGCTAGGCAGTTTCCTGTGCATATGAATGGTGAATGGTTGGCTTGATCTAAATTTGTTTTTTCAGCTCTTTGTAGCACTGGTTCCATCCTGTAAACACAAGAGGCTACATATGGAATGGTAAGAAAACACCAAAATCCTGTCACAGTGAAGTAATTACTATCCAAGGAACTTTGTCCCTGATGAAGAAGGGCCAGTCTCTGCTTCTTTGCCTCCCCTCATAGGGAAGGTTTGTTGATTTGATGGACTTCCTTATCTGTGGCTAAATGCCCTCCTGTTTGTGTAACCATGGAGGAACACTCCAGATATGTTTGGGCAGTTGATTTCATGGCCATAGGTGATCTTTTATGCTTCCAATCACGGCCATTAATTGCTTCCCAACTAGGTAATAAGATAGTCACTCACTGATGCTTAGACTGCTCTCTGAGGTGATACGGTTTGGGTATTCCCTCAGAGAGGAAACTGACCCTGAGATGTGAAGTGACTTTGCTTAGTTCACATGGCTATGCATCCCAAACTAAACTACATTGGAGCATATGCCAGGGAGCTGATAGCCTCTCAGTGGCCTACAGCTGTGCTTGTTTCATAGTGACCTTTGACTGACAGGAGGTCAGACTTCTGCCCTAAGGTGCAATCTAGGAGGGATCTGCTTTGGTTCGTAGGACCAGGTTTGCCAGCTTCCTTTTCAGGTGGGCATTATATGACACTGGAAAATAGAATTGCTTAAAAGGTGTTTGTAAATCACATGGATATTTGCTAATTAAACATATAATGGCTTTTTATTGCATTTAAGAAATGATGTATGATTCACGGCTCTTTCTTCCTACAGAAATTCAGGAGAATCATGCTTGAGTCAGTAGATTCTGCAGCATGTATGTAGCCTTTGTGGTCTAAGACAGCAACCAGGCTGAGATTTTTAGCTCAAATATATTTTTGCCAGTGGCCCTCTTCTGCTTTTGTACAGCTTTTTTCCTGTAAATCTTACTGAAGTCTAACATCTTTCTGAAATATACACATAAGTATACAGCTCCAGGAATTTTCAGAATTCTTCTGTGCAACCAACACCCATATCAAGAAACAACATGACCAGGACCCTTGCAACACCCCTCATGGCTCCATCTAGTGACTTCTTCCCCAAGGTGGCAGTACTATCCAATACAAGATAGTAATTACTATCTTGACTTCTACAATAAAAGTTAGTTTTACCCATTTTTGAACTTAATATGAATGGAATGATAAGGTATATTAGCTAAATTATATTTTCTTCAACCTAATTGGCCTAAGTGAACTAAAGTGAATCAAACCACTTGTCCTGCATTCCCATTTTGTCCTGTTGCTGGCTCACATCATTTTATTAATTGTGAGTGATGAGTAGGATGAGACAGTTTTCAGCTGTTCATGTTTAATGTCATTAATATGACATCATGGACCCTGGGGTGTTAGGAAGAATAAATAACAAAAAGAAAAAAATATGATACACAAATTCTCCATATGCTCTTGACTCTTGTTTGAATCATATCTCCTCATAAGAATGGACCTGCTTGATTCATCACTGTTATCATAAAACTAATTACTGTGCCTTGCAAACGTATGGATTTCTCATTGTATGGTTCATTAATGATAAAATGTGGCTGGCCCTTGGTTGATGTCATGATGCATGAGACTTTGACTAAATCTCCAAAATACTCATTTAATTTACAAGAGGGGAACTGATGTAATCTACTTAGCAATTCCTCCAAGCAATTTAGGGGCAAAATTAAAATTGGAATTTAGCCTATCTGAAGAATGTCAGCCCAAGGATATTGCTGGATAATTGCCTTTGATTAAAGGGGCTTGAAACATTTGACTAAACACTTCTCTTTCCTGCTTTTTTTCCCTAGAAAGAAACTATGGTTACGGGGTCAGGGCCATTGCAATGGAAAGGAAACAGTCCTTATGAAGTAAATTGCAAGAGCCTTTCGGGAGACTGACTCAGTCAACTCTTTATTCCTACTATCAGAACAATTAGTCTTTAGAGATCTAGTTACTATACACTCAAGACATATGACCCATCTGTTGTTAGAAGTGAGGTGGCCCATATCAAGCATCGATGGGGCTGGCAATAGTAGGATTCTTTTGATGCCTCTATCCTACTCCACAGGAAGGAGAATAAAGGGATTCCTATAATGTCAAGACCCCATCCAAGCTTAGTCCCATCTGTAACAAATTAAACATTCCCGGTCTGGAGTCCTACAGAATACATGCTATTTGTACCTACTCAGCTTTGAACTAAGGATTTGATGAAATGGCTTATCCACATGTAGTTTCCTCTTAAGAAAGGAAGGAAATAAAAAGGCCACAGCTGCATAAAAATATCCACAGCTGCAGTTTAAGAGGTTAGATAAACTGAAAAAGTAATATGGAGTTACACCAAATGGAAAGAACAAAAGATTGTTAAGGTCATAGGAATTTTATTAAAGATGTGGAATTTGGCACCAGGCTACAGATTCCACTACTGTATAGATAAGAATCCATTCTTTGGTGATAGGTGGTTAGCTCTAGCCGCAAAAGGAGCATTTCCAGCCATTCAGCCAGCATCTGAAAGTCTTGGCTCCCAACTGACTGTAAGAAACTCATCTTGCCTCTTGTGTTCATCTTGTCAGAAGCATACACTTAGGATTTAGGAAATGTCTCTTGGGAAGCTTTGTGTTGCTAATTAGAAATGATCCTTAAAAATGTTAAGGAAGCCTCTTGGGTCTAGATTTCTTTCCCTAAAGTGTCCCTCTGCTACCATCACCAGAGTGCGGAGAGGGAGAGAGTGGGCAGGTGACATCTAGGTTAATAGTGAAAGGAATCAGGCAGGCTTCTCATTACCATCAGGTGCCCTCTCAGCTCTGCTCTGCTCCATGTGGGTCTGGTTCAGTTCAACTCAGGATTTTACTCTGCCTGGTCGACCTCTCTTGTAATTTCTCTCAGAAAATCCCTGATTAAACTTAAGATGGGAAGAGGGAGGTAGAATAACTAACAATTTGTATTTCTTTATATGCTCAGGAGTAGGGTAGGGACTACGGTGAGTCACAGTTAAATGAAGACAGAATCTGACAAGGCCAGGATTAGGAAGAGGTAAGTGAGGCACTGTTGTGCAAGTACAGATCCTGCCTTTATTTCAAGTTTTAATATTTTGTTTGTCATTGATACTGTTTGCCTTAGTCAATGAGTGTTTTGGTGTCCTCTTAAATTTTGTACTCAAGGCAAATGGCCTCACTCCACCATAGTCCCATTCCTGCTCAGGAAAATGAGGCTCAAAAAGGTCAAATAATTTGCCCATGGACACCCAACTAGAAAGTGAAATAGGATTTGAAGCTGAGTCCGTTTGTATCCAAATCCAAGCCTTTTTCACTAACTCATCAGTCTTTTAACAGTCCTCATAGAGGATTATCTCGTACCACTCATGATAATTAATCCATGAAATAAAGGTGTACTCACTTGTCCAGAAGTGAGAGAAATGATTTAACATTTGTTCCAAACCTAGAGTGTGTGAGCACTCTTCTAAGTACCAGATGCTTCTGAGAGGTCAAGTTGGCTTTCTGCCCAATTCTTATAATACTTGTCTTGTATCTGGCACTTTTGACTATTCTCTTAAAACTCTTGTCTCCCATGACTCCATCTGTCCTGGTTTCCCTCCTACTTTTCTGACCGCAGTTTTTTCTGTCACTTTGTGGACTCTCTTCCTATTCCCATTTTTAAATGTCTCTCACCCAATTTCCTCCACTGTATACATTCTACCTGGGCATACTGATGACTATCCATTCTGTATCTTTACCACAGACCTCTCTTACTGAGCTTGCCTACTAGGTATCTCCACTTAGATGTCTTAGAGATACTTCAACTTAAAAACTCAAATTGAGTTCCTCATTCCTTCTTGCCTCTTGCCCCTCACCTCCAACCTGTTCCTTTGGATGCATTCTCAAACTCGAAGAAAGGTAACACCCTTCTACCAAGACATCAAAGCCAAAGACCAGAGAATCTTAACTTCTCCCTTTCTCTCAGTGTCCATATCCTATAAGATGTCAAGTGCTGTTGGTTTTGCATTCAAAGTATCCTTGACCCTGTCCCCCTCCCTCTATTCTTACTGTCATTGCTCTAGTCCAGGTCTCTCACCTGGTCTCCTTGCTTTCAGGTGTACTATCCATCCACCCTATTTCCAGAGGACCCTTCCTTAAAAGCAAATTATGTTCCTCCCATGGCTTATAGGATAAAGTCCAGCTCCACAACCAACATATATAGTTCTGCACGATCTGATTCATATCTGTCTCCCCTGACTCATGTCTCACTCTCTTTCCTCCCTCCCCCAACCTATGCTGAACAGTATTCAGGGACTTAGTTCACCCAGCTTCCTTTGCCTACAATGCCTTTTCCTTATGGATCTTGCAACACTTCCTTTTCTTTTAAGATTCCACTCTAGCTTTTCTCAGTCTCCATCTAGGGAGATTTAACCACTTTGGCATGCCTCCACAGTACACTGCATAATTTTATCCCGCACTCATAACACTTATTGCACATATGTATGCATATAACTATTCTTCTTATATAAACTCAAGTTTCAGAAAGGCAGGGCCTTTGAATGATTGATATCTGTACCCAGAGTACCTAGTACAGTGCCTAGCACAAGGAGACACTTAATATTGAGTGAATTAATGGACACTTAATGAAAACAAAGCAGTTGGCCAACCCAATAAGACACTCGGTAAAATCTCATCAATTTACTACAAAATAAGAATCACAGCAATCTGAATAGTGAAATATATGATTATCTATTACTCTAAGGTTAATATAATTCTATCATTTTGTAATATATCCAATGACTCCGTCCTCTGGTCTTTGAAGTCTCCCTTTGGACTACAGTTAGACCTTGTTCAGATTTCTACTCTATACCACTAACCATGCTGCTTTATAATGTTGTATAGATTCCCCTCAGTAGACTGAGAGGTTCTTGACCCTGTCTGACTCATCTCTCTATCTCCATTGCATAATCCAAACTAGGTGTTCAAGAAATACCTGTTGAATTAAAATGAATGAATATGAACCAGGCTGATCAAAGCAGTGTCTTGTATAGACCTGGGGATTTATCTCAATGCTCATGAAAATGACTTTTGTCTTACTGTATTTTAAATGTATATAAAAGGCTAACGTGTGTCTATTTAAATTTTTCTGTTTGCTTAGCACACACTTTTAAAAACTTTTTACAGATTTTACAAATATAAACTAAGGCACACGGCTTTTTAAATGATCACATTCCAAATTAGGGAAGTCCACATTAGTGAGGCTTTACTGTGCCTTGCCTTGCTTCATTTTGGTTGGTATTCATATGTATCTGGGTTTAGATAAGGCAGGCACTAGAAAATGTGGAGGGGCTAAAGCTGTACTGGTTTTTATGGGCCCACTGAATTTTCTTTTAAAATTCTTAATGTTGTTTATAATTAGAAAAATGCTTTTAAACTATAAAGCCAAATTCTTACCCTTGGTGCCGTTACCAACGTTTAAATGACAAGTTTCTCAGAGGTATGGTGGCCTTTTTCTTATCTTAATTCTGAGGCTTTTATTGAGCTTAGTAAAAACTGGGACACTCTTGGCTGGTGTGGAAAGCGGATGGTGGAAAAGGAGGACTTTGCTTATGTGTTCTTTGTTCTAATGTTAACATCATGGTTAATGCAGTGATTTCCTTATGGTATTCCACCCTAGAAACGTGCTTACAAGAGCTATGTCCGAGCCCTCCCTCTGCTGAAGAAAATGGGGATCAATTCCATTCTCCTCCGCAAAAGCATTGGTGCTCTTGAGGTGGCCTGTGGCATTGTCATGACCCTTGTGCCTGGGCGTCCCAAAGATGTGGCCAACTTCTTCCTGCTCTTGCTGGTGTTGGTTGTGCTCTTCTTCCACCAGCTAGTTGGTGATCCTCTCAAACGCTACGCCCATGCCCTGGTGTTTGGAATCCTGCTCACCTGTCGCCTGCTGATTTCCCGCAAACCAGAAGACCGGTCTTCTGCTAAGAAGCCCTCATCGTTCCTGGGAAATGCCGGCAATGCCTCCGGGAATGCAGGAAATGCCGAGGAGCAGCCCTCCTTATATGAGAAGGCCCCTCAGGGCAAAATGAAATTGTCATAGGAAAGCAGAAATGCAAAAGTGGACCTTCCAGGCAGTTGCCTCCATGCCACCCAGGAAGATGTCAGTGTGTGTGTTTTCATTTCATTTATTGATCTTGGGGGAAAGGGAAAAATATTATCTGCAAGTTAATGGATTGGCTTGTGTACATCTATGCCCTAAAATGAGCTCCTCACATAGACGTATGTGCACCACCTTTAATCACTCTGGGGCAACTCACATCTTGCTGCATGTACGTGTATATGGCTAACTATTGAAGTGTATTTGTGAGATGGACTCCGGCAAGCATGATGACTGTGAGATTATGTATGGGAAAATGTATTTACTCTGTGTGCGTGTGTGTGTATGTGTGTATGCACGCACATTTAGAGGAGAAGGCTCTGATCTTGAACTAATCCGGCATATGTATCTTTCCCTTTATAGACTGATTCTAGCCCAAGGCAGAAAAAAATAAACCTCCTGTAAGGAGAATCCTACTTCTGATATAAAACAAGTACGTATTCCCATGAGATGGGGGAGTTGCTCAATAAATTAGGCTGAAAACTTAAATTTACCACTTTATGAGAAAGTTCCTTCAATTTGAGACATTGAGTTATATGTAAAATGAATCAGCCTCTACTTTAATAGTTGTTTAAATTTTAAATACTCCATATTGAGTTTAATTAAAATAAGGGATATATGCAGTCCACAGATAACCTAATTGTTCAAGTGATAAAATGGGAAGTTTCACCTTGCCTTTGTCCAAACCCAACCTACCAAGCTCCTTTATTCACAGTTGGAAACCGAAGCAGTAAACCTGTTACCAGACATCTTCCTCAGGTTTTCTTAAGCCAAAACTGCCTCTCTTTCACTGTTCTCAGCAGCGAGCCAGGGTTTGGCAGCTGCTCCACTGTTATGGTTGAGGGAGCAGGGATTAGTCCTGTTAGAAGTCTGTGAATCTCAAACTCCAGCTGTTCTCTTGAATCACCTGAAATTTGACAGAGGAGCTGGATCCTTGCCAAACTGATTCATTACTCCTATTGAATCTTCACTGAACTTTGCTAGTGTAAGCAGAGATCATAATTACTCCCTTGGTGGTCTCCTCTACACCTCTTCATCATTCCAGTGGGTGGAGTTTAGCTAGGGGAAAGATTTGACATGGGTTAGTTGGATTAAGCAGTATGAAAATTTGTTTTCTTCATTACATACTGCTGTTTTTCTTGTTAGATGTGCTTTGATGGTTTTAATATTATTGTGCCAGGAATGGGGAAGGGATGGGGGTGTTGTGTGTGGGGAGTACAAATTATTGTGTTTTCTTCAATGTCATTGTTCTTGTTGATTGATACCTCTCTGTCTTCTTATTTCTCTCATTCTTTCAAAATAAAAAATTTTGAAATTTGGAGGAAACTGTCTGAATAAATAATGAAAATCTGGAAAGGAAGGGTCATATTAAGGGATTCAGTCTCTTTACTTTTGAGTCTGGATGAGGGAGAAGAAAGAGAAGGGAGAGTATACTCACTTAATATACTAATAAGGTTACCAACATTCCAATCTCATGTAAGTTCCTCCACACTTCTGTGATGTCAGCACGTAAGACAGGAAGCTGGAGAATTGGGATCTCAGTGCAATTACCAGGTTTGGGAGTTCTGCTTCATTAGCTGATGCCAAAGGAAGGTGGAAGAAAAGTTGAAGGTATGTTAAATAAAGGTGAACCTGTCTCTCACTATAGAGATGTGCACAAGTGGCATAATTTCCAATGCCACAGACATGTCTCAGGGCAAGTTATTTCACCACTCAGGGCGTCAGTTTATTATCTACAAAAAAGAAGGGGATTGAAAGGTTAAAATCCCTTCCAATTTACATTTGAGTCTATGAAATGATTAGAAGTATGGAAAATGACTCAAGAAATTTTGTTTTACTAGATGAGGAAAAGCAGTTACTCATAGAAAATATCAAACACTCAAAATCATGCATGATTAGGTAAAAGTTCATGAAAATACTCTGAAAACCATATAAGATGTGGTAAAGTCATTTCTGCTGTAGTCTTTCCTAAATACACCAATTTAATCTTTGATTTTTCATCTCCCTAAGATTGAAGTTTCTTCCTACAGTTTATAGCTATGTTTTGGCCTCAAAAAATCAGTGAGACTCATTCCAACTCTGATTCCATCTCAGTAAAACTTTAAACTAGGGACTAAGCACTTTAAACTAGGGACTAAGCTCAGGTCTGAGATTAAGCCCTGTTGATGTTTTAGTCAATTTCTTTAAGGTCCGTCGATTCCTCAAAGTTAGGAATCTTTAACAGTTGACTGGCCGGTTACCTGCACGCATGCCTGGCTCAGGACAAATGTCCCCAGCAAACCTTGGAAGGTATTCATGCCCATCTTTGGCAAAAGGAGGGCAGATCCAGCCGTTCTTTCCTCCTACCCACCAGCTTCCTATGTGGAAGGCGACAGCTTCAGAGATCCCAGATCCTTTGACTTAAGTCTCTTGCCCAACGTAAGGTAAGCAGCCTTTATCGCGAAGTTAGCAGTTTCGTACTTTCCTACAGATTCAAAGTCCCGACATTGGGGGGTCAACTGGGCAAAATGATTACTATAATTGATCTTGTTAAGTTTAAGAATCGAGACATTAATTACCACATTTTACGCAAAATGACGAATGCGGACATTATTAGGACAGTGGGAACGCCAGCCAATCAGCGGGCTCCAGCAGCAACTGCCACTCGCCCCGCGCCCGGGTGCAGGCGGCTCTTCAGAATTGGGTCTGCGACAGCGGTGGCGCGCGCGCCGCCTCGCGCCCTTTAGTATATCCAACCAATCAGGTTTCAGCAGAACGCGCGCCGCTCCACCTAGGCTCCGCCCGAGTCTCCCCGGAGGCGCATGCGCGGGGCGGGGCGTGTTTATTTGAATCGGAGAGGCAGTGTTTGGACTCCAGAGGTTTGGGAGTGAGGAGCGTATCAGGTGAGGTACTTTTAAACACTGCGCGAAATTCCGGGACCTTGAGAGCGAAGGGAATCTCCTGACTTCTGAGCAGGACTATTCTGCAAGGTGTGGCTGCGGTCGGGATTTCCTCCAGCCCAGGAATCTGCCCAGTGGGTCTGTCGTCTGGGCCCTTTTGGTTCTCTCCCTTCTTGCCGCAGGCTGTGAAAGGGCGGATTCTTAAGCGGTGGGAAGGTTCAGAGGGTTCAGCTGGCTGGGATTTGAAGCTGCTTGATCGCCCTTTTTAATAGAACCGTAAGAAAGAACTTGGAACCTGGAATTTCCCACTGGGTTAGACTAAGACGTATTGCTTTCCTGCTCTGGCCTTGTCTGTTCTAGGGAGGTGGGATTGGGTAAGTGTCATCCTGACCATTACCTTGTTTTTCCCGTTTGAATCCCAAAACTTAGAAGTCATTTTAGGTTCCTCGCTTTCCTTTTCCCTATATCCAGTTCTTTTATCACGGCCTTGCTCAGACTACCTCCAAAACATATCGAATAAAATCATTTTCTACCTCTTCCACCGGTATTCCTTAGGCCTAGTTCAGATTTCAGTCATATCTCTTCTAGACTTCTGCGACCCTTTTAATAGGTCTGTTTCCACTCTTTGACTCTTAACATCCTATTCTCCATACTGCAGCTAAAACAGTCTTAAAACATAAATCAGATGGTATCACTCCCCTCTCTAACACTCTTCCCTTTCCCCATAGTTGCCATACACTTAAAATACAAACTCCTTACTCTAGTCTACAGGTCCCAGTTTAGTAGTGCCTGGCTGCCTTTCTGATTTCATCTCCCACTACCCTCTACCTCTTTGATGACACAGTACCCTCCCCCCTCCTCTGCTTTGTTGCTGTTTCTCTAACACACAAAACTCTTGTTTTAAGGTCTTAGTATGTCTTGCCATTCCCTCCCCATGAAATACTTTTCCACCAGATCTTCACATGGCTGGTTCCTTCTTGACATTCAGATCTCAGCTTGAAGGTCACTTCAGAGAGGCTTTCTCTGAACACTTACTCCAAAGTAGCTTCACATTCCCACCCTGTTTCTATCACATCACTGTGTATTGTGGTCACTATTAGTTATTATTTACTGACTCACACTCCTCCTTAGTGCACTCCGATAAGTTTCATGAGAGCAGAGACCTTGACTGTATTATTTTTTTATCCCTGATTTGGCATATTGATGATGTTAAGTAATTATTTATTGAGTGAGTGAATTATTTAACAGGGAATGTTTCTGTTCTGAGAATCATTTGGCCACCAGTTTGACTTTTGAATTATGCAGTTTTAACCTAGCACTGACAAAGTAGGGAACATAATAGATTAAAGACAAAATGAGAAGGGGCGGAAAGAAAAAGAGGAGTGAGTGGAGAAAGTAAGGTTGAATTCAAGAGACGGATTAGTTTTAGATTCACACATTGTGATATAACCATTTTAAGAGAATTTGCAATGTTGCCTATACTCTTACTCCCCCTGCTGCCCCCCACAGGAAGGCCAGTTCAGCTGGTGAATGTTACCCAGGAAAGTTCTCTCTGTTCCTATTTAGGTCAAGGGCTTTCTGAGAAAGTTAACCTATAGGTTTTGCTGCCTGAATTGTTGTCAGGTTTTTTTTTGTGTGTGTGTACTTGTATGCTAGGTACTGTGTACTCAATGTTGGGAATACTGGAAATTATGGTCCTTTGTGGAGTAAAAAGTGATGGTTTGGCTGATTAATGATAACTTGACACTTGTTTCTGTATAGAACATGTGCAGTAATGTCACCTCAAAAGAATGTCAAGAACTCTCAGGCACAGAAGAGGACTTCTCAAGGTAGGAATAGTCACCAGACTAATCTCTTGGCCTGGAAAACAAAGGAGGACCCGAGTAACTCAAAGAGCGTCTCGAAACATGAAAACAATCCAGTGGAAGATTATGAACTTGCTGATGATCTAACAGAAAATGCTCTGCAAGTAGCAGTGAGCTACTTGGAGAAAGGTAAGAAAGGTGGTTTTCCTTATGAAAGTCTTCTTTCTATAAAACTATTCCAGACTTTGTATTAAGGATTTTTAAAGGAAAGCATATATTTTTGTTCACCTATGTTTTTGTTTATTTAAAAAGTTATTTACTGAGTACTTACTACATGTCAGTATGCTAGGTACTAGGGACACAACAACAAAGCATGTTCCTGGCAGAGTGGTTTCCAAACTGCTGCCATTTCCAAACTGGGATTACACGAGAATCTTAAAAAAAAAAACACTGATGCCTGGTATCCACACTTTGACATTCTAATTTTATTGGTGTGGGAGGCAACCTGGGTATTGGGATTTTTTAAAAGGCACCCTAGGTGATTCTAATATGCATCAAGATTTGGGAGCCACTGCCCTAGTTTTGAAACAGCTTATGTTTTTAGTTAGTTTAGAGCAGAGATGCTGGGGCATGATTCAGTTTTCCTCACTGAAGGTGCTATTGCTGTTAAATATTGTAGAGTTTTAAGAGGTTTAAAGGGTTTTTAGGAAGACATTTTTTTATATAAAGCTATTTCTCTTAAGTATCCCAAATTGTAATTGTTGAGGCTGAGGACTGAAAGAATTTTAAAGGTCCCACCATTTAATATTGTTCCTTTTTCCAGGTCCCATTAAAACTTCACAGAGTAAAGATAAATCCTTGGAAGAACACTTGAAAGCTGTAGAAAATGTGGCTTGGAAGAATGGGTTAAGTCCAGAAGGAATTGACATTCTATTAAATGTGGCACTCAGTGGCAGATTTGGTATGTCAAGGGGAAACATTATCATCAGTTTGCTCTGAGTTTTGCCTTCCAAACACTGAATTAGATTATTCCTTGGAATCAGTTGTGGTTTGTTATTTTTACTATTCTCTTTATAAAATCAATCTGGTAAGATTATAAAATGGACCTTTCTTCAGTTCAAACTACCTTATAAGCCAGAAGTATCTGTGTGCATATGCTGAAAATGGCTAGTTATCATATATCTTTATAAACAAGATATGTAGACTCTGGTCACCAAGCACATGGGAGCCATTTATAGTTTTTCTCTTAAGAGGCATAGATGATAGTTTAAATAATGTTGCTGGAAGGCACTTTAAGAGAACATTTGGTCTAGTTCATTGCCTTTAAGGTTCAGTTACCTATGACAAGTCCCTATTGCTACTGTCCCATTCTAATATCTATGACTTTAATGGTAAGGATGCTTTTTCTTTTATGGAAATGCTTCCTTTCCTGTTCTAAATTCATTTGGAATGGTAGAGGGAGAGGAGTTCTTAGAAAGAAATAACATTTGGCAGTATTCTTTTTACTTGAGAAGAACCTTTCAATATATTCTTATCCAAAGGTGAGGAAACTGAGGTCCGGAGTAGTTAAAGAGACTTGCTTACAGTCAGAGCTAGAACTGAGGAACGCAGGTCTCCTAACTTCCCCTCTGGTGTTTACCTGGTGTTAAGTCAGGTCTCCTAACTTCCCTTCTGCCCCCCACACTGCTACCAGATTTTTTACTTTTTTTGTTGAACATTAAGACAAGTATCAAAACTGGTGCTCTGTATACTATTTCCTGGTTCTTGCCTATTGGTTTCCTTTGTGTGTTATCCTAGCATCATGTTTGCAGGGATGTGTGTGGGCTTTAAAGCAACAACACATTACTGGCCAAATTCAATATATGACTTCCGGGTATTTTAGTTACCTAATTAGTTCTCTGTGTTTTCCTAGAGAGTTATATTTGACCTAATAAAATTGGCTCTTGTAAATGGTTTCACATTGTTTGGTTCTAATATTTTTCTAGGAATCTGTGTTTGACTGATCAGTGTCTATTGAGAACAATCCTCTACCTTCTCCCTTAAAACATGTATAGAACGTATTAGTGTTTTCTATTTGGAATTTCTCTTTTTCAGTATCTCAAATTAATGGTTAGAAGGTTTTCATGATGGTTGCCAGGTCTTAAGGCAAATGCAAGCCTCTTTCAAAATGCATGTCTTAGAGTAGAAACTTGCATATAATGATTCCAAGAATAATCTCTGGCTTCTGGTCTAACTTCACTTTTCTGTTAAGCTAAAATTTTGTGACATCAAATGTGGCCTCCTTAATTGCTTTTCTCCCTTTTAGTTATTCTGTGATATCCCCCATCGCTACTAGATGTAGCTCTTTTGCTAAGTTGAAATGTATATTCAGGAGCAGGTATGCTTGAAATGTCATCATAATTAGGTGCAAAGGGACTTTAGATTCTTTAGAAATTAGTTAAAAAGTCACTGGGACATAATAGAATCTGTATTGAATTTCCCCTTTGAATTTGGTGCATGTGTGAAGTGTTGGTGGTCAGACTGTTGTAAACTTTAGAGGAGTTCCAGGGTGGGAGTTGGGGAGAAAAGAGATAAAAACAGGAAACTACAAGAGTGGAAAGTAGAGGTTTTTATTTGAGTGTATATTACCTACGTCACAGAATGATGGGGTAGAAACTGATATGATTCCGTTGCAGTGATGGAGGATTAGTAAGTCTAGTGATCTAATGTGCAGCATGATGACTATAGTTAATACTCCTGTATTGAACATGAAATTTGCTGAGAGTAGATTTCAGGTGCTTTTACCACACATTCAAAAATGGTAACTGCATGAGGAGATAATATGTAAATTAGCAAGAGAGGTCTTCACCCTCTGAAAAAAAAAGGCATATGTATAAGATGTTTTTTGAGAATGATACTTGCAGATGACGTTAAGAGCTGTTATTTCAGTGAGTGGATGTGATCACTATGTTTTAATGCATATAAAACTGGTTAAAGACATGTATAAGATATTTCTAAGAATGTTGCTAGCAGAAGTTGAGAACAGTGTTGTTATAGTGAACAAATGTGATTGCCACATTGTAATACATGTAAAATACTGGTTAAAGACCCACGTATCCATTTGAGAATTCTATGTGCATGAGAAGTTGAGAGCAGTGCTTTTTTTTCAGTGAATGGTTGTGATCACCACATTATAATGCAAATAAACAATGTTTAAATAAAAAAAAAGAAATTAATGAGATATTGTATTTAATTCTTGAAGTCTTAATAAGCAGAAGTTGATGTAGAGTGTATATAAAGCTATTTGCAGCATTACTTCTATTACCAGATAGGAGAATACCATGGAAGCCAGAGAGCATGATGGAAAGATTGTGCCAATATAGAATGCTGTTACTACCAGCTAATACCAAGGAGAGGTTCCATTCTGCTATCCTCCCCACTTTTTTGGGTGGGTTGGAGAATACAAATACATTTATTTATTAAATGTAACAGCTAATTCAAGCAAGAAAGCTGCTGGTAGCTTTCAATATATGGCAATCTACTGTGCCAATAAAAATAATAAAATAAAAAAGTAATCCTTGAAATTTTTCTGTGCGTAAAGACTTGTTTTAGGTATAATTCACATACCATAAAATTCACCCTTTTTTTCCTTTGGTGTTCAATTTTTTTGCCTCTTTTTTTTTAATTGAAGTACAGTTTGACATACAATGTTATGTTGGTTTCAGGTGTACGACATAGTGATTCAACAATTACACATTACTAAATGCTCACCACAATAAATGTAGTTACCATCTGTCATCATACAAAGACATTACAATATTATTGACTATGTTCCCTATGCTGTACTTTTATCCCTGTAATTATTTTTTAGTTGAAAGTTTGTACCTCTTTATTCCCTTCCCCTATTTCACTAACCCCCTAATGCCAAAACTCACCCTTTTGAAGTGTACAATTCAGAGATTTTTAAGCATATTCACAGAGTTGTGCAACCATCACCACTGATAACCAAATATTTCATCTCCTAAAAGAAACCCCATGCTCATCCTCCGTTTTTTATTTTTATTTATTTATTTATTTATTTTTAATTTTTTAATTAAGGTACTATTGACATACACTCTTTTTTTTATAATTTATTTTGGTATCATTAATCTACAATTACATGTGCAATATTATGGTTATTAAACTACCCCCTTCATCAGGTCCCCACCACCAACTCCATTACAGTCACTGTCTCAGCATAGAGAGGTGCTATAGAATCACTACTTGTCTTTTCTGAGTTGTATAGCCCTCCCCATGCCCCCCAACATTACATCTGCTAATCGTAATGCCCCTTTTTCCTCTTATCCCTCCCTTCCCACCCCTTTGGTGACTATTAGTCCGTTCTTGCGATCTGTGAGTCTGCTGCTGTTTTGTTCCTTCAGTTTTTTTCTTTGTTCTTATACTCCACATATGAGTAAAATCATTTGATACTTGTATTTTTCGGCTTGGCTTATTTCACTGAGCATAGTACCCTCTAGCTCCATCCATGTTGTTGCAAATGGTAGGATTTGTTTTCTTCTTATGGCTGAATAATATTCCATTGTGTATATGTACCACCTCTTCTTTATCCATTCATCTACTGATGGACACTTAGGTTGCTTCCATTTCTCGGCTATTGTAAATAGTGCTGCGATAAACATAGGGTTGCATATGTCTTTTTCAAACTGGGCTGCTGCATTCTTAGGGTAAATTGCTAGCAGTGGAATTCCTGGGTCAAATGGTATTTCTATTTTGAGTGTTTTGAGGAACCTCCATACTGCTTTCCACAATGGTTGAACTAATTTGCAGTCCCATCAGCAGTGTAGGAGGGTTCCCTTTTCTCCACATCCTCGCCAACATTTGTTGTTGTTTGTGTTTTGGATGTTGGCCATCCTCACTGGTGTGAGGTGATATCTCATTGTGGTTTTAATCTGCATTTCTCTGATGTTTAGCGATGTGGAGCATTTTTTCATGTGCCTGTTGGCCATCTGAATTTCTTCTTTAGAGAAGTGTCTATTCATGTCCTCTGCCCATTTCTTAATTGGATTATTTGCTTTTTGTTTGTTAAGGTGCGTGAGTTCTTTATACATTTTGAATGTCAACCCCTTATCAGATATGTCATTTATGAATATATTCTCCCATATTGTAGGATGTCTTTTTGTTCTACTGTTGGTGTCCTTTGCTGTACAGAAGCTTTTCAGCTTGATATAGTCCCACTTGTTCATTTTTGGTTTTGTTTCCCTTGCTTGAGGACATGAGTTCAGGAAGAAGTTACTCATGCTTATATTCAGATCTTTGCCTATGTTGTCTTCTAAGAGTTTTATGGTTTCATGACTTACATTCAGGTCTTTGATCCATTTCGAGTTTACTTTTGTGTATGGGGTTAAACAATAATCCAGTTTCATTTTCTTGTATGTAGCTGTCCAGGTTTGCCAACACCAGTTGTTGAAGAGGCTGTCATTTCCCCATTGTATGTCCATGGCTCGTTTATCGTATATTAATTGACCATATATGGTTGGGTTTATATCAGGGCTCTCTAGTCTGTTCCATTGGTCTGTGGGTCTGTTCTTGTGTCAGTACCAAAGTGTCTTGATTACTGTGGCTTTGTAGTAGAGGTTGAAGTTGGGGAGCATAATCCCCCCAGCTTTATTCTTTGTTCTCAGGACTGCTTTGACTATTCGGGGTCTGTTGTGGTTCCATATGAATTTTAGAACGATTTCCTCTAGTTCATTGAAGAATGCTGTTGGTATTTTGATAGGAATTGCATTAAATCTGTAGATTGCTTTAGGCAGGATGACCATTTTGACAATATTAATTCTTCCGATCCATGAGCGCTGGAGCTATTTCCATTTATTGGTATCTTCTTTAATTTCTCTCATGAGTGTCTTGTAGTTTTCAGAGTACAGGTCTTTCACTTCCTTGGTTAGGTTTATTCCTAAGTATTTTATTCTTTTTGATGCAAATTGTGAATGGAATTGTTTTCCTGATTTCTCTTTCTGCTAGTTCATTTTTAGTGTATAGGAATGCCACAGATTTCTGCATATTAATTTTGTATCCTGCAACTTTGCTGAATTCAGATATTAGATCTAATAGTTTTGGAGTGGATTCTTTAGGGTTTTGTATGTACAATATCATGTCATCTGCAAACAGGGACAGTCTGACCTCTTCCTTGCCAATCTGGATGCCTTTTATTTCTTTGTGTTGTCTGATTGCCATGGCTAGGACCTCCAGAACTATGTTGAATAGAAGTGGGGAAAGTGGACGTCCTTGTCTTGTTCCCGATCTTAAAGAAAAAGCTTTCAACTTCTCACTGTTAAGTATAATGTTGGCTGTGGGTTTGTCATATATGGCCTTTATTATGTTGAGGTACTTGCCTTCTATACCCATTTTTTTGAAAGTTTTTATCAGGAATGGATGTTGAATTTTGTCAAATGCTTTTTCAACATCTATGGAGATGATTATGTGGTTTTTGTCCTTCTTTTTGTTGATATGGTGGATGATGTTGATGGATTTTCGAATGTTGTACCATCCTTGCATCCCTGGAATAAATCCTACTTCATCATGATAAATGATCTTTTTAATGTATTTTTGAATTCGGTTTGCTTCTATTTTGTTGAGTATTTTTGCATCAATGTTCACCAGGGATATTGGTCTGTAATTTTCTTTTTTTGTGGTGTCTTTGCCTGGTTTTGATATTAGAGTGATGCGGGCCTCATAGAGTGAGTTTGGAAGTATTCCCTCTTCTTCTACTCTTTGGAAAACTTTAAGGAGGATGGGTAATAGGTCTTCACTAAATGTTTGATAAAAATCAGTGGTAAAGCCATCTGGATCAGGGGTTTTGTTCTTAGGTAGTTTTTGATTGCCGGTTCTAATTCATTGCCGGTAATTGGTCTGTTCAGATTTTCTGTTTCTTTCTGGGACAGCCGTGGAAGATTGTATTTTTCTAGAAAGTTGTCCATTTCTTCTAGATTATCCAGTTTGTTACCATATAATTTTTCATAGTATTCTCTAAAAGTTCTTTGTATTTCTGTGGATTCCGTCGTGATTTTTCCTTTCTCATTTCTGATTCTGTTTGTGAGTAGACTGTCTTTTTTTCTTGATAAGTCTGGCTAGGGGTTTATCTATTTTGTTTATTTTCTCACAGAACCACTCTTGCTTTCATTGATTCTTTCTTTTGTTTTATTCTTCTTGATTCTAATTATTTCTGCTCTTATCTTTTTTATGTCCCTCCTTCTGCTGACCTCAAGCCTCATTTGTTCTTTTTCTAGTTTTGTTAATTGTGAGTTTAGACAGTTCATTTGGGATTGTTCTTCTTTCCTGAGGTAGGCCTGTATTGTAGTATACTTTCTTCTTAGCATGGCCTTTGCTGCATCCCATAAATTTTGCAGTGTTGAATTATTGTCATTTGTCTCCAAATACTGCTTTATCTCTGTTTTTATTTGGTCATTGATCCATTGGTTATTTAGGAGCATGTTGTGAATCTTCTATGTGTTTGTGGGATTTTTCATTATTTTTTGTGTAATTTATTTCTAGTTTCATACCTTTGTGGTATGAGAAACCGGTTGGTACAATTACAATCTTTTTGAATTTACAGAGGCTCTTTTTGTGGCCTAGTATATCATCTATTCTTGAAAATGTTCCATGTGTACTTGAGAAGAATGTGTATTCTCCTGCTTTTGGGTGTAGAGTTCTGTAGATGTCTGTTACGTCCATCTGTTCTAATGTGTTGTTCAGTGCTTCTGTCTCCTTACTTATTTTCTGTCTGGTTGATCTGTCCCTTGGAGTGGGTGGAGTGGTGAAGTCTCCTAGAATGAATGCATTGCATTCTATTTCCCTTTTTAGTTCTGTTAGTATTTGTTTCACATATGTAGGTGATCCTGTGTTGGGTGCATAGATATTTATAATGGTTATATCTTCTTGTTGGATTGACCCCTTTATGTAATGTCCTTCTTTGTCTCTTGTGACTTTCTTTGTTTTGAAGTCTATTTTGTCTGATACAAGTACTGCAACTCCTGCTTTTTTCTCCCTATTAGTTGCATGAAATATCTTTTTCCATCCCTTCACTTTTAGTCTGTGTATGTCTTTGGGTTTTAAGTGAGTCTCTTGTAGGCACCATATACATGGGTCTTGTTTTCTTATCCTTTCAGTGACTCTATGTCTTGATTGGTGCATTCAGACCATTTATATTTAGGGTGATTACCAATAGGTATGTACTTTTTGCCATTGCACGTTTTAGATTCGTGGTTACCAAAGGTTCAAGGTTAACTTCCTTACTATCTAAGAGTCTAACTTAACTCACTTAATATGCTATTACAAACACACTCTAAAGGTTCTTCTTTTCTCCTCCTTTTTCTTCCTCCTCCATTCTTTATATATTAGGTATAATATACTGTACTCTTTGTCTGTCCCTTGATTGACTTTGGGGATAGTTGATTAAATTTTGCATTTGCTTAGTAATTAAATGTTCTACCTTCTTTACTGTTGTTTTATTACCTCTGGTGACAGCTATTAAACCTTAGGTACATTTCCAGCTATAGCAGTCCCTCCAAAATACCCCTTAGAGACAGTTTGTGGGAGGTAAGTTTTCTCAGCTTTTGCTTATCTGGAAATTGTTTAATCCCTCCTTCAAATTTAAATGATAACCTTGCCATATAAAGTATTCTTGGTTTGAGGCCCTTCTGCTTCATTGCATTAAATACATTCATGCCACTCCGTCCTGGCCTGTAAGGTTTCTGCTGACAAGTCTGATGATAGCCTGATGGGCTTTCCTTTGTATGTGATCTTATTTCTCTCTCTGGCTACTTTTAACAGTCTATCCTTCTCCTTGATCTTTGCTATTTTAATTATTATATGTCTTGGTGTTGTCTTCCTTGGGTCCCTTGTGTTAGGAGATCTGTGCACCTCCATGGCCTGAGAGACTATCTCCTCCCCCAGATTGGGGAACTTTTCAGTAATTATCTACTCAAAGATACTTTCTATCCCTTTTTCTCTCTCTTCTTCTTCTGGTACCCCTATAATGCAAATATTGTTCTGTTTGGATTGGTCATACTGTTCTCTCAATATTCTTTCATTCTTAGAGATCCTTTTTTCTCTCTGCGCCTCAGCTTCTTTGATTCCTCTTCTCTAATTTCTATTTCATTTATCGTCTCCTCCACCATGTCTAATCTGCTTTTAAAACTTTCCATTGTATGTTTCATTTCTGGTACTGTGTTCGGTAATGATTGATTGATCCCTGAGTCCTTGAATATTTTTCTGTACCTCTGTGAGCATGTTAATGATTTTTATTTTGAAATCCCTTTCAGGCAGATTCATGAAGTCGATTTCATTTGAATTTTTCTCAGGGGTTGTATTCATAATTTTACCTTTGAACAGGTTCCTTTGGCATTTCATATTTCTATATGGCGCCCTCTAGTGCCCAGAAGCTCTACTCTATGGAGCTGCTCAACCCCTGAAGCAATGTTGGGGGTCGCAGGGGAGCAGTATTGGTGCCTGGGAGTGGAAAGGGCTGTTTCCTGCTTTCCGCCTGCTATGCCTGTCCACTCCCAGACCAGTGGGCTGAGCACACAGGTGTAAGCCTCTCTGCTTTGCGTTTATAGTTGCTGTAGATGGGGCTTCCCACTGGCTGGCCTAATGCCATGGTAGGGTGTGCCGGTTTTTGATCCAGGTGGGGCTGGCTGGTAGAAAGGCTTAGTAGGCTATGTATCACGGAGGGAGTCTTTGGAGCTCTGTAGCCAGCCAGGGAGCTGGAGCTCCTGAAGATCGTGAAAGTTCCCAACCTGCTGGGCAGAGTGGATGCAGACAATTTTGTCTACCTGTCCTTTCTCCTGAGCAGTAAGCTCTGTGCAATCCTTGCCCCTTTAGCAGCCCTCTTGCTGTTACGAAGACTCTCAGACTGCCTACCTTTCTTTTGTCCCAGGGCAGGCAGATATGGATCCCTGCTTTGCACAAGCAGCTGAAATCTCAGTCTCTCTAGGTATTCAGCCTGTCTTAGCTTTCCAACCCCCTAATCATGAGAGTACCATGAAATGTAGGTTTGTGGTCCCAGATCAGATCTCTGGAGTTAGGTATTCAGCAGTCCCAGGCCTCCACTCCCTCCCCGCTCTGTTTCTCTTCCTCCCACTGGTGAGCTGGGGTGGTGGAAGTTCTGGGGTCCCACTGGGCCATGGCGTTGGTACATTACCCTGTTCCATGAGGTTTATTCTTTTCTCCATGTGTATGCAATTTGGCGCAGTCCTCTTTCCTGTTGCTCTTTCAGGATTAGTTGTATTAATTATGTTTTCGGATTATATGTGGTTTTAGGAGGAAGTCTCTGTGTCACCTGTCATGCCGTCATCTTTAATCCTACTCTTCATTCTCCCTTTTTAAATAAAATATTACAGCCAAAGAATTTGCTTTATAGTTTATATTAGGAGTTAAAGGTACATGGTTTGTAGTGGTGATAAGAGATAATCAACTATTACTTAGTGTTGTTTTTCATTGTCATAGGTATAAAGTGAGATTTTTAGGACCAAGAATGAATAATAGTAAGGGAGCAATTAAGAACTAAAGTGTAGTTTAATTTAGAGTTTGTCTGCTTTCCAGGGAATGCTGTAAACACTCGGTTACTGAAGTGCATGATTCCAACAACATTAATATCAGAGGATTCTGTGGTTAAGGCAGTCTCCTGGCTTTGTGTTGGCAACTGTTCTGGTAGCACCAAGGTAATCTTTTTGAACATTTTGATAATAAGTCCTTCAGAACCACTTAAGGGCTCACAAGGAAAAGCCACTTACAGAGTAATGGTAGTGGCCTTTTGTGCAAAGCCTGTAGTTTTGGAACAATATAGCTTGATGTAAGAACTCTGTTCAAACAGAAATTTTTACTGAGAAATAAAATCTATTATCTTACTTTGTGCTAGAGGCTGCTAAAACAACCCTGAGGGAGGAGTTAAACTCTTCTGTGCCAGTTATATTTCTCTAAAGATAAGCATTTTGTCTCTCGATAGGTACTTTTTTATCGTTGGCTGGTTGCAATGTTTGACTTCATTGATCACAAGGAGCAAATTAACTTGCTCTATGGCTTCTTTTTTGCTTCATTGCAAGATGATACACTGGTAAGTAAAAATTGGACACCATCATTCATCAAATGGTACATGCTTGCATATTGATATACCATATGTGCTTCAGAGTGCCACAAAATGTGTTTTTCCTTACTTATTTTAAAATATATCAAACAAAAATATAAAGAATAACATTAGAAACACCCTTGCACTGGTCTCTCAGATTAATAAATATAAAACTTTTTTTGTCATATTTGCTTTATATTTTCTTTTAAGGAAATAAAATGTTGAAGATAGAATTGACTCCTCTTTGGAGTTTATTTGCCGATCTAGAGCAGTGATTGCCACCTTTTCCCTCTTAAACCACTTCAACAAGGTCCTTTGGGTCACGTATTCTACATTTTCTTGATCTGCACTGCAAAAACCTCATCAGAAATAATGAGAAGGAGAGGATTGCTTTTCATGATATGCCAATAGACTGATTTTGATTAAGTAGCATAACTATTCCCAGTGAAAACATTAATTACTGTAAGAAATCAATCTACTGTCCACCTGGAAGACTTTCAAGGACCATCAGTAGTTTGCAGACCTTGTGAACCATTCATCTAACTGAATTCCTTTTACTTTTGGGAAAGGAATTCATTCATTGATTTCATCTTCAAAAATTGATGTTTCCACTGTATTTGTTGCATTGTATGAGCTGCTGTAGAAAACTCAAAGTTTAATGGAGAGTTTCTATATTCCAGATATTTATAATACAGTTAGGGAATTAAGAAAAGCATATAAAGTTACATAACAACTCAAGAATTAAATTAGTATATGATAAAGTGAAGATAATAATTGCTGTGATATTTCTAGGAAGGAAGAGAGCAGTGTAAACCAGATTTAAAAAAGCATCATAAATAAAGGATGTGGACATTGAGCTGGGCCTTAATGGTTGAATAGGATTTGAGATTTGATAAAAGGAAATGATGTTTGATATGACAGGAATATTTCACACAAAGTTGCAAGATGTGTAAATTGTGTTTTAGGAGACCTTAAATAGATCAAACTGACTTAATTACTGTTGGTCAGGCAGTGGTGGTAGTAAGGCTGAAAGAGTTGAGTGAGGAAAGGTATGGGTCTTTGAATGTGATTCAAGAATTCAAACTTTATCCTCTGTCCAGTGGGAAGTCCCTGAAAAATTTGGGGTAGAACATGTTGAAAGCAGCCTTGTAGGAAGTTGTATCTAATAGTGACAAAAAATATGAATTAGGGGAGAGGCTGGAGTCAGGAAGACTAGTTAGGAAACTAACATGATAATCCAGAGATAAAGTGATGAAATCCTAGACTGGAAATTCTCAAATACGGTCTGTGGACCCCCTGAGACTCCCTGAGACCATTTCAGGAGGTCTGAGAGGTCAAAATTGCTTTCATAGCAATATCTAATGTTATCAGCTGTATTCACTGTGTTGACATTTGCGCTGATGTTACTGCAGCAATGGTTGGTAAAACTGCTGGCCCCTTAGCATGAATCAGGTCAGTGTGGCGAAACTGTACTAGTGGTCATTTTAGTCTTCACTGCAGTAAAAAGAAAAAATGCTAGTTTCACTTAAGAATAATATCCTAAATACAGCAGTAAAAATTAATTCATTAATTTTATTAAATCTCGACCTTGAGACATGTCTAATTGTCTGTCTGATGAAATTGGAAATAAGAACAAATCCCTTCTGCATGGTAAAGTACAATAGCTGTCCTGAGAAGCACTTGTATGATTGAGTCACTAGCTAAACTAGCTGCTTTTTTTCCTCTGCATACCATTTTCACTTGAAAGAATGGCTGACATATAAACAATGTTACTCAGACTTGGGTATTTATTTGGTAGATGTTTTCTTGAAAATGAGCAAAGCAGACCTGTCATTTCAAAGAAAACAACTGGCAACATTTGTTTTATATTTTGTTAACAGTAATAAAATTTGAGCTTTCAAGTGAAAATTACAAGTTTGGGCAATTTGTATCTGCCACTGTGAACTTAACAGCATCCCAATACTTATAAAGACTTTTCTGATGAAATTAGTAACAATAATAATGAATGTGATTTTTATATATTGTGTAACGAAGTGTGTCACTATTTAGAAGCTCAGTGTAACTCAATGAACTAATATTTTCCAGATGACTTTGAGTATAATGTCATAAAATTATGCATGGGTAAAGATTCATTCCAAGTGTAAAATACATCAATGAAATTTAATGGAACAAAGTATAAAGAGAGTTCATTGATAAGGTTTCAGATTCTGTATTGCAGCTAATGCTTAGGAGATTACCACTTAACAAGTTTTGGTGGAGTATCAAAGACTATTATTCAGTACTTGCAAGATGGCAGCATGAGAGGTGAGACAGAGAGCTCCTCCCAAAACCACAAATTGTACAAAAATATAGTTAATTAATACAACTAACCTTAAAACAGCAACAAGAAAGAAGGCTGAACCAGACTGCAAACAGACCTCACGAACTAGGGTATCGTAGGAAAGCCTTAACCTGGCGGGACCCAAGCCCTTCCCCCACCCCAGCTCACCTGTGGGAAGAAGAGAAATGGAGCGGGAGAGGGAGTGGAAGACTGGGACTGCTGAACACCTAGCCCTAGAGATCTGCTTTGTGAGCAGAATCCTATAGTGTGTGGTGCTCTGGACATTGGGGAGCTCGGACAGGCGGAGTGCTTGAGAAATCAACATTCCGGCTGTTTGTGGAGGACGGGATCCACACCTGGCCACTCTGTGCCAGAGTAAAGGCAGGCAGTCTGAGAGGCTTCCTAGCAGCCAGAGGGCTGCTGAAGGGGCGGAATTTGCACAGTTTGCTGTGCGGGAGAAGGGAAAGTTGGACAATGTTGCCTGGGCACGCTCTGCCAAGCTGGTTGGGAACTTTGGGGAGCTTCAGGTGCTCCATCCCCCTGGCTGCCTACTCAGCTCCGAGGCCCCCCACTGTGACACACAGCCTGCCAAACCTTCCTACTGGCCTGCAGGCACCTGCTCGCAAACTGGCAGTCACTGCACAGGCGTCAGGCCAGCCAGACGGAGGCCCCGCCTACAACAGCTAGAGATGTAAAGCATAGAGGTTTACATGTGTGCTTGGCCCACTGGCTCTGACACTGGAGACAAGCACTGCAGACAGGAATCAGGAAATAGATCTTTCCTACCCCCAGGCACCAGCTCTGCTCCCTTATGACCCCCAACCTCATCTCTAGGGACTGAGAAGCTCCAGAGACTGGACTTTCTGTGCACTAGTGGGCACCACACAGAAATATGAAATGACAAAAGAACATGGTTCAGAACAAAATCTCACAAAACCCAGAAAGAGGGCCAAATGGAACCGAACTCACCAATCTTCCTGAAAGAGAGTTCAAAATAAAACTTATAAACATGCTTATGGAGGTACAGAAAAATATTCAAGAACTCAGGAACGAATTTAAGTTGGAGATTCAATCATTAAGAAATTCCATATCTGAAATGAAACATACAATGGAGACAATGGAGGGATTTAAAAGCAGATTAGATGTAGTAGAAGAGACAGTAAATGGAATAGAAATTAGAGAAGAGGAATACAAAGAAGCTGAGGCACAGAGAGAAAAAAGGATCTCTAAGAATGAAAGACTATTGAGAGAACTGTGTGACCAATCCAAACACAACAGTATTCACATTATAGAGGTACCAGAAGAAGAAGAGACAGAAAAAGGGATAGAAAGTGTCATTGAGGAGGTAATTGCTGAAAACTTCCCCAATTTGGGGAAGGAGATAGTCTCTCAGGCCATGGAGGTGCACAGATCTCCCAACACAAGAGACCCAAGGAAAACAACATCAAGACATATAATAATTAAAATGGCAAAGATCAAGATAAATACAGACTTTTAAAAGCAGCTAGAGAGAGAATAACGATCACATACAAAGGAAAACCCATCAGGCTATCCTCAGACTTCTCAACAGAAACCTTACAGGCCAGAAGGGAGTGGCATGATATATTTAATGCAATGAAGCAGAAGGGCCTTGATCCAAGAATACTTTACCCAGCAAGGTTATCATTTCAATTTGAAGGAGGGATTAAACAATTTACAGATAAGCAAAAGCTGAGAGAATTTACCTCCCACAAACCACCTCTACAGTGCATTTTGGAGGGATCTTATAGATGAAAGTATTCCTAAGGCTAAAAAGATGTCACCCAAGGGAAGACAAAGAGTGCAGAATATGATTCATAAAATACAAAGAATGGAGGAGGAAGAAAAAGGAGGGGAAAAAAAGAACCTTTAGGTTGTGTTTCTAAAAGTATATGAAGTAAATTAAATTAGACTGTTAGATAGTAAGGGAATTGCCCTTGAACCTTTGGTAACCACGAATCTAAAACCTGCAGTGGCAATAAGTACGTACCTATCGATAATCACCCTAAATGTAAATGATCTGAATGCACCAATCAAAAGACATGGAGTCACTGAATGGATAAGAAAACAAGACCCATCTATATGTTGCCTACAAGAGACTCACTTCAAACCCAAAAACATATACAGATTGAAAGTGAAGGGATGGAAAAAGATATTTCATGCAACTAATAGTGAGAAAAAAGCAGGAGTTGCAGTACTTGTATCAGACAAAATAGACTTTAATACAAAGTCACAAGAGACAAAGAAGGACATTACATAATGATAAAAGGGTCAGTCCAACAAGAGGATATAACTATTGTAAATATCTATATACCCAACACAGGATCACCTACATATGTGAAACAAATGCTAACAGAATTAAAGGGGGAAATAGAATGCAATGCGTTCATTTTAGGAGACTTCAACACACCACTCACCCCAAAAGACAGATCAACCAAAAGAAAATAAGTAGAGTCAGAGGCACTGAACAACATATTAGACAGATGGACCTAATGGACATCTACAGAACACTCCATTCAAAAGCAACAGGATACATGTTCTTCTCAAGTGCACATGGAACATTTTCAAGAATTGATCATATATTAGGCCACAAAAAGAACCTCAGTAAATTCAAAAAGATTGAAATTGTTACCAACCACCTTCTCAGATCACAAAGTTTATGAAACTAAAATTAAATTATACAAAGAAAACGAAAAAGCGCACAAACACATGGAGGCTTAATAACATGCTCCTAAATAATCAATGGATCAATGATCCAATAAAAACAGAGATCAACCAATATATGGAGATAAATGACAACAATAATTCAACACCACAAAATCTGTGGGCTGCAGCGAAGGCTGTGCTAAGAGGAAAATATATTGCAATACAGGCCTACCTCAGGAAAGAAGAACAATCCCAAATGAACAGTCTAAACTCACAATTAATGAAACTAGACAAGGAAGAACAAATGAGGCCCATAGTCAGTAGAAGGAGGGACATAATAAAGATTAAACCAGATATAAATAGAATAGAGAAGAATGAAACAATAGAAAGAATCAATGAAAGCCGGAGCTGGTTCTTTGGGAAAATAAACAAAATAGATTAACCCCTAGATGGACTTATCAAGAAAAAAAAAGAGAGTATACATACATAAACAGAATCAGAAATGAGAAAGGAAAAATCACTACGGACACCACAGAAATACAAAGAATTATGAGAGAATACTATGAAAAATTATATGGTAAAAAACTGGATAACCTAGAAGAAATGGACAACTTTCTAGAAAAATACAACCTTCCAAGGCTGACCCAGGAAGAAGCAAAATCTGAATAGACCAATTACCAGCAAAGAAATGGAATTGGTAATCAAAAAACTACCTAAGAACAAAACTCCTGGACCAGATGGTTTCACTGCTGAATTTTATCAAACATTTAGTGAAGACCTAATACCCAGCCTCATTAAAGTTTTCCAAAAAGTAGAAGAGGAGGGAATACTCCCAAACTCATTCTACAAGGCCAACATCACTCTAATAACAAAACCGGGCAAATACACCACAAAAAAAGAAAATTACAGACCAATATCCCTGATGAACATAGGTTCAAAAGTACTCAACAAAATATTAGCAAACTTAATTCAAAAATACATCAAAAAGATCATCGATCATGATCAAGTGGAATTCATCCCAGGGATGCAAGGATTGTACGACATTTGAAAATCCATCATCATCATCCACTACATCAACAAAAAGAAGGACAAAAACCACGTAATCATCTCCATAGATGCTGAAAAAGCATTTGACAAAATTCAACATCCATTCATGATAAAAACTCTCAACAAAGTGGGTATAGAGGGCAAATACCTCAATGTAATAAAGGCCATATATGACAAACCCACAGCCAACATTATACTTAAGAGCAAGAAGCTGAAAGCTTTTCCTTGAAGATCGGGAACAAGACAGGGATATGCCCATTCTCCCCACTTTTATTCAACATAGTTCTGGAGGTCCTAGCCACAGCAATCAGACAACACAAAGAAATAAAAGGCATCCATATTGGCAAGGAGGAAGTCAAACTGTCCCTGTTTGCAGATGACATGATATTGTACATAAGAAACCCTAAAGAATCCATTCCTAAAGTACTAGATCTAATATCTGAATTCATCAAAGTTGTGGGATACAAAATTAATACGCAGAAATCTGTTGCATTCCTATACAGTAACGATGATTATCAGCAAGAGAAATCATGAAAGCATTTCCATTCACAATCGCATCCAAACGAATAAAATACCTAGGAATAAACCTAAGCAAGGAAGTGAAAGACCTGTACCCTGAAAAGTACAAGACACTCTTAAGAGAAATTAGAGAAGACACTAATAAATGGAAATCCATGCAATGCTCTTAGCTAGGAAGAATTAATATTGTTAAAATGGCCATCCCGCCTAAAGGAATGTACAGATTTAATGCAATCCCTATCAAAATACCTACAGCATTCTTCAGTGAACTAGAGCAAATAGTTCTAAAATTCATACAGAACCAAAAAAGATCCCGAATAGCCAACACAGTCCTTAGAAGGAAGAATACAGCAGGTGCAATTACACTCCCTGACTTCAAGCTCTACTACAAATCTACTGTAATCAATACAACTTCGTACTGGCACAAGAACAGACCCATAGACCAGTGGAACAGAATAGAGAGCCCAGATTTAAACCCAAGCATATATGGTCAATTAATATATGATAAAGGAGCCATGGATATACAGTGGATAAATGACAGCCTCTTCAACAGCTGGTGTTGGCAAAACTGGACAGCTATATGTAAGAGAATGAAACTGGATTATTTTCTAACCCCATACACAAAAGTAAACTCAAAATGGATCAAATACCTGAATGTAAGTCATGAAACCATAAAACTCTTAGAAAAAAATGTAGGCAAAAATCTCTTGGACATAAACA
The DNA here is from genome assembly GCA_029783875.1 of Phataginus tricuspis. Taxonomy (NCBI): domain Eukaryota; kingdom Metazoa; phylum Chordata; class Mammalia; order Pholidota; family Manidae; genus Phataginus; species Phataginus tricuspis. The sequence continues at coordinate 84,228,272 of JAQQAC010016209.1, forward strand.
TGAGCAACTTCTTCATTATCTCCCCAGGCAAGGGAAACAAAAGCAAAAATGAACAAGTGGGACTATGTCAAGCTGAAAAGCTTCTGTACAGCAAAGGACACCATCAGTAGAACAAAAAGACATCCTACAGTACGGGAGAATATATTCATAAATGACATATCCGATAAGGGTTTGAGATCCAAATTATATAAACAGCTCACTCACCTCAACAAATGAAAAGCAAATAAGTCAATTAAAAAATGGGCAGAGGATCTGAACAGACACTTCTCCAAAGAAGAAATTCAGATGGCCAACAGGCACATGAAAAGATGCTCCACATCACTAGTCATCAGAGAAATACAGATTAAAACCACAATGAGATATCACCTCACACCAGTTAGGATGGCCACCATCCAAAAGACAAACAACAACAAATGTTGTCGAGGATGTGGAGAATGGGGAACCCTCCTACACTGCTGGTGGGAATGTAAATTAGTACAACCATTGTGGAAAGCAGTATGGAGGTTCCTCAAAACACTCAAAATAGAAATACCATTTGACCCAGGAATTCCACTCCTAGGAATTTACCTTAAAAGTGTGGCAGCCCAGTTTGAAAAAGACATATGCACCCCTATGTTTATCGCAGCACTATTTACAATAGCCAAGAAATGGAAGCAACCTAAGTGTCCATCAGTAGATGGATGGATAAAGAAGAAGTGGTATATATACCCAATGGAATATTATTCAGCCATAAGAAGAAAACAAATCCTTCCATTTGCAATAACATGGATGGTGCTAGAGGGTATTATGCTCAGTGAAATAAGCCAGTCAGAGAAAGACAAGTATCAGATGACTTCACTCTTCTGTGGAGTATAAGAAGAAAGAAAAAACTGAAGGATGAAAACACTAGCAGACTCACAGAACCCAAGAATGGACTAACAGTTGCCAAAGGGAAAGTGACTTGGGAAAAGGGGTGTGAAGGGAGGGATAACGGGGAAAAAGGTCTATTACAAGTAGCACAGATAATGTATATGTGTGGATGTGGGGTGGGGTGATACAGGAAGGCATTATAACACAGAGATGACAAGTAGTGATTCTATAATATCCTACTACACTGATGGACAGTGACTGCAATGGGGTATGTGGTGTTGGGCACTTGAAAATAGGGGGAGTCTAGTAACCATAATGTCGCTCGTGTAATTGTATATTAACAGTAGCAAAAAAAGAATATAAAAAAAAACTAATATCCATAATTTCCTGAAAAGGCTGTTAAAGTATTCCTTTCTTTTCCAAGCATATAACTGTGTGAGACTGGATTTTCTTCCTGTACTTCAATCAAAACAAAATATCTTAACAAGTTCAATGCAGAAGCAGAGAATCCAGCTATATTCATTTAAGCCAGAAACACAAAAGAGATTTGTAGAAATGTAAAACTACGTCACCCTCAGTAGAACAAAAAGACATCCTACAGTATGGGAAAATATATTCATAAACGGTGTATCTGATAAGGGGTTGACATCCAAAATATACAAAGAACTCATGCACCTTAACAAACAAAAGCAAATAATCCAATTAAGAAATGGGCAGAGGACATGAATAGACACTTCTCTAAAGAAGAAATTCAGATGGCCAACAGGCACATGAAAAGATGCTCCACATCGCTAATCATCAGAGAAATGCAGATTAAAACCACAGTGAGATATCACCTCACACCAGTGAGGATGGCCAACATCCAAAACACAAACAACAACAAATGTTGGCGAAGATGTGGAGAAAAGGGAACCTGCCTACACTGCTGGTGGGAATGCAAATTAGTTCAACCATTGTGGAAAGCAGTATGGAGGTTCCTCAAAAAACTCAAAATAGAAATACCATTTGACCCAGGAATCCCACTCCTAGGAATTTACCCTAAGAATGCAGCAGCCCAGTTTGAGAAAGACAGATGCACCCGTATGTTTATTGCAGCACTATTTACAATAGCCAAGAAATGGAAGCAACCTAAGTGTCCATCAGTAGATGAATGGATTAAGAAGATGTGGTACATATACACAATGAAATACTATTCAGCCATAAGAAGAAAACAAATCCTACCATTTGCAACAACATGGATGGAGCTAGAGGGTATTATGCTCAGTGAAATAAGCCAAGCCAAAAAGACAAGTATCAAATGATCTCACTCATATGTGGAGTATAAGAACAAAGAAAAAAACTGAAGGAACAAAACAGCAGCAGACTCACAGAACCCAAGAACGGACTAATAGTTACCAAAGGGAAAGGGACTGGGGAAGAAGGACGGGAAGGGAGGGATAAGAGGGTAAAAGGGGCATTACGATTAGCAGATGTAAGGTGGGGGGGCATGGGGAGGGCTGTACAACTCAGAGAAGACAAGTAGTGATTCTCATCTCACTACGCTGATGGACAGTGACTGTAATAGGGTTGGTGGGGGGGACCTGATGAAGGGGGTAGTTTAATCACCATAATATTGCACATGTAATTGTAGGTTAAAGATACCAAAATAAATTGTAAAAAAAAAAAAAAAAAAACTACGGCACCTTGTCATTTTTTTGGAAAATAGTTATTTTTCATAAAATATGTCATTTAAGTTGGCTATAATGGGTTTATTATTGTTAATGAATTAGTAAATATTTTAATATTTCTCAGTTTTAATTTCTAACATGGTAAAAATTGATAGATATAATCTATCTGGATAAACAAAAGCTCTTTGTGGATTCTCTGATTTTTAGGAATGTAAAGAATCTCAAGACTGAAAGTTTGAGAATCACTGTCATAGCCTTAGGGGGTGGCAGTAGGAATGAAAAACTGAAAAAACAAATTTTAGGCGAAATTGTAAAAGAAGAATTGACATGACCTGGTACTTAAATTGGCTTAAGGGAAGAGTCAGAAGAAAAAAATCTGAGTTTGTAAGTCAGCGTGACTCATAATGAAGGTACTTTTGACAGTAAAAGGAAATTTGTTGCAGTAGTTTTGGAGGGAATATGTTTGGATTTAGGTGTACAAAGTTTGAGGTTACAAGGAGGCATTCCTAGAAATTCACTCTATGATTGAACTAGTATTGGGAATACAAATATGAATAAGACATAATATATGTGAGGCTTATATGCCATATGTTAGGTGCTTATATACACAGTATTTCATCAGTTCTCAGATGCCATCAATGCATCATTATCTTATGAACCACTAGAAAAGACTGCTGCCATTAAAACTGTCACATGACATTGATTGCAACATTTGTCCTATTTTCAGATATGTTAAAATGTAAAAAAAGAAATTTAGACTATGTGAAATATTTTTTTTCTATTCCCAAAGATCTGAAAGTTCTCTTTATTCTTATATCAGTATTTTAAAAAAATGTATTGAGCACCTACAGTTTTCTATACTTGGGCAATCACTAACCTCATGTGATTAGTGAGCATTGGAAATGTGGCTAGGCCAAACTGAAATGTGCTGTATGTGTAAGATGCACACCAGTTAAATGTGGTTTCAATCCATTTAAGCATCTTGCCACACTTATAAGATATACACTTTTATCCTTACTTTAGAGATGAGGAATCTGAGGCATGGAGGAGCCAAATAGTGACCCAGGGTCACATGACTAGAGCCAAGATTCATGGGAAATGATATCATTGCCATTTTAGAGATGAGACAATTGAGGCATGGAAAAGTTATGTAACTTTGTCAGGGTTAAGCTACGCAGTAAGAGGCTGAGCTTCGAAGGTCTTTGAATGTAGTAGAGAAAAAAGTAAGTACAGGGTGATAAATCCTATTCTAGTATCCATAGGGTTCTTTGGGAGACATCAAAATAAGGCTACAGATAAGGGCTAAAGTTATAGGAATTTGTTTTCAACAGGAAGAGAGATGCTTCTTCTGACAATAAGCGAAAAGGATGGGTGTTGATGTTATTAAATTTATGGGTTAGTGGGGGTACACAGTTGGAATTCCTTTCCTGCCCAGTAGTCTTGGTGATTTTTTTTCAGTTTTTCACTCAAGTAGGAGACAAGGTCTGCTGAGAGTGAGGAGGGGAAGATAGAACATTGTGTTTGAGGACAGTAAATTTTGAAATAGCTCCTGATGGAAGTGGGGATAGGAGACGAATAGAGACAGAAGTTTTGAAGACCCAGATGAGGTTAGAGAGCTCAAATTTGTGATGTTACTAATGTGTAAGGTTAGGGAATTTCTCCAGGGTAAGACAAGGAGGCAAGAGATTGATTGAGCTGATAAGCCAGAGGGTCTTAGAGAGAGAAAGGAAGAAGTGAAGACAGAAGAGGGCAGATTGGGAGCACACACAGCTGAGGTTCAGGATACCTTGGTGACATTCAAGGCATGTATTGGGATTAAAAGCTGAAATAATAGGAAGTTGTAGCATTGGAGTTTAAGATTTCAGGAGGATATGGTTCAATGTGATGACAAGAGTCAGAGTGACCATGTGGTGAGCTATTGAGGTAGAGTGAGGGAATGAAGGTTATTGGAACTGAAATTTTCTGTATCCTTACGGATTTGTTGTTTTCGTTGCTCATCCATCAATTACTGAGTGAGGTATGTTGAAAATATCCCACTATGAAAGTAGCTTTGTCAGTTTTTCCTTAAAGTTCTGTCAGTTTTTACTTTATATGTATTTGACTCTATTATTAGGTGTATGCACAATTACAGTTTTCATATTGTCCTGGTGAATCAAACCTTTATCATGGAGTTAACCCTTTGTTGTTAGAAATGCTTTTTGTTTTAGTCTATTTTGTCTGATACTGACATTGCCACTCTGGCTTTATTTTGACTAGTAGTTGATTTGTATATTTCCATCTTTTGTGTTTTTTTAACTTTTTTTGTCCTCATGTCCTTAGATGTTTCTTTCAAATAACATATAGCTAGATTTTTTTTTACATTAATATTTGAAAACTTTTAATGGAATACTCAACATTATAGAATTATATGCTCTAATATGAAGGAATGTGAGGCAGCAAAATGAAACTAACATGTTACATAATTGTGGTAGCCAGCCTCCAATGGCCTCCAATGAGCCCTGCTTTCGGGAAGTCACCCACTGTGTGGGTCCCTCCCACATTATATCAGGGTGGGTCTGTGCAACAGTGTGATGTTAGGGTTTTTTTTTTTAGGTTTAAATTTCTTTTTTTTTTTTTTTACAATTAATTTTATTTTAGTATCATTAACCTACAATTACATGAGCAATATTGTGATGATTAAACTACCCCCTTCATCAGGTCCCCCCCACCAACCCTATTACAGTCACTGTCCATCAGCGTAGTGAGATGAGAATCACTACTTGTCTTCTCTGAGCTGTACAGTCCCCCCCGTGCCCCCCCACCCTATGTCTGCCAATCGTAATGCCCCTTTTACCCTCTTATCCCTCCCTTCCCACCCTTCTTCCCCAGTCCCTTTCCCTATGGTAACTATTATTCCGTTCTTGGGTTCTGTGAGTCTGCTGCTGTTTTGTTCCTTCAGTTTTTTTCTTTGTTCTTATACTCCACTCATATGTGGAGTATAA
>JAQQAC010016209.1:84238768-84309604 GCA_029783875.1 Phataginus tricuspis
CTCTCTCTAGCTGCCTTTAATACTCTGTCCTTGTCTTTGATCTTTGCCATCTTGATTATTATGTGTCTTGGTGTTGTCTTCTTTGGGTCCCTTGTGTTGGGATATCTGTGGGCTTCCGTGGACTGTGAGACTATTTCCTTCCCCAGCGTGGGGAAGTTTTCGGCAATTATTTCTTCAAAGACACTTTCTATCCCTTTTTCTCTCTCTTCTTCCTCTGGTACTCCTATAATGTGAATATTGCTCTGTTTCGATTGGTCACACAGTTCTCTTAATATTCTTTCATTCTTAGAGATCCTTTTATCTCTCTCTGCCTCAGCTTCTTTGTATTCCTGGTCCCTGTCTAGTAATTCCTTGATCGTGTCTTGAACCTGATTCAATCTGCTGTTGAGCCCTTCGATGGCTTGTTTCATTTCTGCATTGTCTTTCCTCACTTCCCTCACTTCTTCCCTCAGCTCTTGCACATTTTTCTGTAGATCTGTCAGCATGGCTATGACTTTTATTCTGAATTCTTTTTCTGGAAGACTGTGCATGTCCATTTCTTCAGATTCTTTCTCTGGGGTGGTGTTTGTCTGAAGCTTTGTCTGTATCATATTCTTCTGTCTTCTCATGACCGCCTTGCCAGGACTCCCGCCAGAGTGCTGGGGTGGAGGAGCGCTCTGGTCTCGCTGGATCGCGTTTCCGTCCCGCCTCTCCGGGTGCCGAGTCCTCTGTCCGGAGTGTCTGGCCGCCGGAGCTCTGGGGGGGGGGGAGCGCTCGGTCCCACCGGGTCGCCGCCCCATATCCCGTCCGCCTCACCGGCTGCCAAGTTCTCACAGGTGTAGCTGTACGCTGTGCACTTTCCTGTGTATTCTGGTCTCTCTTTTAGGGATAGTTGTATTTGCTTTATTTTCGTGAATAAATATAATGTTGGGAGGAATTTTTCTGCTGGTCCGTTCACGACGCCATATTCCTGGAAGTCCATATAGCTAGATTTTATTTTAAAATCCTGTTTGATGATTTTTTTGCTTTTACCTGGAGAATTAGTTTATTTATGTATCTTTGTAGTGCTTATTGATATAATAGAAATAAATTCAAATATGCTATTTTGAGCTTTTTAAATGTTCAGCTTTTTTCTGATTCTTTCCTTCTATCCCTCTTATTTTGGATTGATTGTGGTTTTCCTCTATTCTTATTTGGAAATTACACATTTTGTGTGTGTTCTTTTAGGTGTTATACCTATTTTAACATGCATATATAATGTAAAATGTAAAACAATGTCACTCTACGATTTTTCTTTTTGGAAAATACAGTTTTTCATAACAGGTCATTTATGTTAGCACATAAAGGGTTTATTATTTTTTAATGAATTAATAAACATTTAAAACTTTCCCTGTTTTCATTGCTAATATGGTTTTTCTTAAAGTCTAAAGGTAACCAATATCTTTACCTTCATCTTGAGCAATACAAGGACCTTAAAATGCTTTCATTCTGATCATACCCCTCCCAGATTATATGGTATTGTCTGGTTTTAGTTACAGCTCATACTTCTCCATCATCCTCCAAATATACATGAAGTAGACATTACTCACAGCCACTATTTGTTTAGATTTGCCTACATATTTACCAATATCTGCTCATCATTTGTTTTTGCATCTCAGACCTTCAACTTGAGATCATTTTCCCTAAGAGTATATCCTTTTAGAATACTCTTTTGGTGAGAATCTTTTGATGGTAAACTCCCTTTGTCTGAAAATGTCTTTACTGTGCTCTTGTTCCTGAATATTGGTTTTGCTGTGTGTATAACTCTAGGGCAACAGTTAAATTCTCTGAAGACATTGACAATATTCCACTGGCTCCTCTTTCCATTGCCATTGAATCAGTGAACTGTAATCTGTCATTTCTTCTTTTCTCTCTGGATACTTATAAAAACGAGCCTTACTGAGATGTAATTCACATACCATACAATCTACCCACTTAAGGTATGCAATTTACTGGTTTGTAGTATGTTTACAGATATGTGGAATCACAAACATAGTCAATTTTAGAACATTTTCATTACCCTTTTTAGCTGTCACCCACTGACTTCCTATTTGGGGGTTCCTAAGCAGGTCCTAGTCTATTTTCTGTCTTTGAGATTTGCCTATTCTGGACATTTTATACAAATGGAATCATATAACATGTGGTCTTTTATGACAGGCTTCTTTCACTTAGTATCATGTTTTTAAGGTTCATCCATGTAGCATGTATAAGTACTTAGTTTTTCAACCTGTTGTATTTTTTTCCATACATAAAATTTACCATTTTAACTATTTTAAGTGTACAATTCATTGGTATTAGCTGCATTCACAGTGTTGTACAACCGTGATTAACTGTTTCCATAACTTTTTCATTACCCTAAACAGAAACTCTCTACCCATTAAACACTCTCCTTTCCTCTTCCCCCCAGTCCCTGGTAACCTCTAACGTATTTTGTGTCTCTATGAATTTGCCTATTCTAGGTACCTCATGTAAGTGGAATCATACAATATTTGTCCTTTTGTGTCTAGCTCACTTTTTTCCATCATAGAATCTTCATTTTACATGTTTGCATTTCAGCAAGAGAATCCATCCCATACATCACCTTAATTGAAAACCCTGCCCATTATAAATTACATAAATACCCTTCAGTGATCATAGTGTTAAAAAATACTGAAAACTCCTTCTGCAGCCCAATATAACCTGGAAAGCAAATGATGTTTATGGACATTTTCTTCTCCAAATGGAACTTATTTCTTGATTAGATGTGTCTGACTTCTTTTGAGATCACATGACTAGGCAAATCCAATTTATAATCTGCAAAAGCTACTAATAGTAGGCATCAAGAAAAACCCCTTGTGTAGACAGGATTTGGGATCCTTTTGTAATACGTATCTTAAATACAAGAAGGCTGATCCTCTGGTCCCCCTCTGTCTGACTTGACTGCCTGCTATAAAACCCCAAACCTTGTCTCAAAATAAGATTACTGTTTTGGGAGTGAGTTAGCTTTTCTGTTTCACTTTGACTTTTACTGACTTTAAAACTCCTCTTTCCCAAGTGGTCTGTCTGCAGACTTCCTGCCACCAGAATTCCATTAGGTCCGTGGTGCAGCACAACCAAATCCTCACTCCTACCCCTCCTTGTCCTCTCTCTGTGCTATCTTCACACAGCATCTCAGGGGATGTGTATGTTCCCATGTCTTACCAGTGAGACACTGAAAAGCATTATTTTTCAAGCATAAATCATGCAGAGGGGGCAGATGCATTGCCAGGTTACAAAAGAAGCCCCTGGGGAATTTTAAGAGTGTTCAACTTGCCAGTCAGTAACTATAGTCCAGGTGGTGACAAGTATTAGGATCAACTCAGAGGAATCTCTTTTAAAGACTTTCTGGTGGTTGGCTTCTTTCACTTAGCATAATGTCTTCAAAGTTCATCTGTGTTATATATCAGGACTTCATTCATTTTTATGGCTGAATAATATTCCATTGTGTGTTTATACCACATTTTGTTTATCCATTCATGTGTTGATAGACTCTTGGGTTGTTTCTACCTTTTTACTAACATGAATAATGCTGGCATGAACACTGGCATATGAATATCTGTTCAAGTCCCCGCTTTCCTTCTTTTGGCTATATAACTAGGAGTGGAATTATTGTATCATTGTGGTAATTCTGTGTTTAGCATTTTGAGGAACCGCTAAACTGTTTTCCCCAGTGGCTATACCATTTTACATCCCCACCAGCAATGTTATGAGGGTTCCAGTTTCATCAAGTCCTCACCAACACTTTTTATCTGATTTTTTTTTTATTATAGCCATCGTGGTATAACATGGTATTTCATTATGGCTTTGATTTGTATTTCCCTAATAACTAGTAATGTTGAACATCTTTTGATGTGCTTATTGGCCATTTGTATATCTTTGGAGAAATGTCTGTTTAGATCCTTTGCCCATTTTTAATTGAGTTGTCTTTTTATTACTGGGTTTATGTGTTCTTTCTATATTCTAGGTAAAAGTCCTTATCATATATATGATTTATATGGGAGGTACAACCAAGGTGGAACCACTTTAAATTCTTCACTTGAGGTTTGCCAGCTTATACTATTAGTGTAAATTCAAACTGTAGACCTATATAGGGCCAGCTTGTGGCTACAGATTCTTGGGAGAGGCTTTATTTTCCTTTTACCCAACCCCAAAGCCAAGACAAGCAAATTTATATGGTGTCCTGTTCAGAACAGTGGGGTTTGTTTTTATTTTACATCCATGCACTTATGGTGTAGCTCTTAGGGGCTCCCAGTTTTCTGCTCTCTTGCATGTTTCACACACTGGGTGGGCCCTAAGCTCTATCTCCTGCCTAACCTACTTCTACCTCCCTTTGTAACTATTAAAGCCAGAAGTTTAAGATTTCTGAGATTTGTCAGAAAGTCCTGGGGAGAGAGCTTATTCAATATTCAGTGTTCTCACTTTCACTTTGTGTTGGGGAGCTTCAGATTCTTTGCTTTCATGCCGGCTCAGAAATGTACTTAACCAGATGGATGCAATGTAAATAACATTGATGAATTGGTAAGAAAGCAGGCAGGGTCATTCAGGATATATGCTGTACAATATTTCTATAAATGGCAATCAGGTAATTGGAATTGAGAAGGTCAGTAAGATATAAGGCCAAGGTAATTTGTTTGATATAAGTGTTAAAGTATTCTGGCATGATACTGGGATTAGGATTGGAGTAGAAGACTGAATCAGATGCCTAAGTCCTCAGTGAAGTTTTGGAAGTTACTAAGAGGTTAGTAGTGGATAGGGCACAGGTAAATTAGAGGTAGTAGGGTTGTACATACTAAGTCTCAGTGGGAGTCTTTTTCTGTAAAAACATTAAAGAGTAGTGACCTTGAAGTGTCAAAAAGTAAGAATGCTCATCCATTCTGCTTGCCCTGTGGTACGCAGGAGTGGGTGAATGATGAGTAGTATGTGATTGCCTCTCCCTTTCCTTTGACATCTCTTAACTTCATATTGTTTTTGTTCATAAACTGGCCAAGTTGAAATACAAATGAATTATGTGTTTAAGCATACTCTGTAAAGGATGGGAAATAATAAAGCATGCTTTCCTCTTGTAATAGCTCACTAGACTGGTTCGTCCAGGCAGGGACTAAACTTTTTATAACCCATGTATTTAGTAATACTATTCATGGCACACAGAATGCAAACTTCATAAGAGAGGCCTTTTTGTCTGTTTTATTCACTGCTTAATAAATATTAGTTTCATGAGTGAATGAATGAACAGGAACTGCTCATAAATGTTTATCAAGTCATTTGTAATATACTTGAGTAGTATTTCAATTCAGTTTTCATGATACTGGCTAGACAGTTTCTTGTTCAGCTTCGCAGGAGTGAAGGGGGCCTACTTTTTTCCTTTTTTTCCCTTTTTTTCTATCTTTAAAAAATACCGAAGTATAAGAACAAAGGAAAAAAAAAAACTGAAGGAACAAAACAGCAGCAGACTCACAGAACCCAAGAACGGACTAATAGTTACCAAAGGGAAAGGGACTGGGGAAGAAGGGTGGGAAGGGAGGGATAAGAGGGTAAAAGGGGCATTACGATTGGCAGACATAGGGTGGGGGGGCACGGGGGGGACTGTACAGCTCAGAGAAGACAAGTAGTGATTCTCATCTCACTACACTGATGGACAGTGACTGTAATGGGGTTGGTGGGGGGGACCTGATGAAGGGGGTAGTTTAATCATCACAATATTGCTCATGTAATTGTAGGTTAATGATACTAAAAAAAAAATACCGAAGTATAATATACATACAGAAAATTGCACATATCACAAATGATCAACTCAATTTTTACAAACTGGACACATTTGTGTAAATATCACACAGATCAAGAGATAAGGAGCTGAACTTTACAAGCATTACTTCAGAAAAGTTATTTTCATATAATTTGGTGGGAGCCTGATTCTGTAGTGGCTCAAATGCGGTGGTTAGGAAATTGTAAAGTCTTAAATTCATATTATCTTTTCCTTTGTAGATGTGATTAAAAGAGAATGTCAAATTTCCTATAAAGCTGGAGCCGGGCAAGTGATTGTGTGACTCATTTTATACCCAACATGTTAAATAGTGTTACTAATGGTTCCTATCTGAGGGATGGATATGAGATAATAAGTTTTTTACTGAAAGTTATTATATTTTGCAAAGAATATGGTAGATTTGGTTATAATATGTATTTTTCCCTTAAAAAAAGATCTTCTATCTAAATTCATACACTTACAAGTATGTCGAGTCTTTTTGAACCCGTTTTTGAGTAGAAGAGAGACAATATGGAATCCTATACTTTAGAGTCATAACTACCAAAATATTTTGACTTTGTTTAAAGAAAGCTTTTATTGCCTTCTCTAGTCCCATTAAATAATTTACTTTTTCAGTTTCCTGACATTCTAGATTAGGTGTTCGTAAATTTTTTTTTGAACTTCCAGGTAATAAATATTTAGGCTTATAAGCCTGTTACTGTCACAACTATTCACTCTGCTGGTGGAAGCAGCTATAGACAGTACATAAATGAATGACGGTGGCTGTATAACAGTAAAACTTTATTTATAATAACCAGCAGTGGGCTGGATTTGACCCACATGTTGTTGTATACCCATCCTTACAATAGCTTATTTCCTTGTCTGATGTATAGATATTCTTATTTAATGTACTCCAATTTTGAGGATTTTTTCCTTTTATGTTTTATTTGGTGGCTATCATTTTTTTCCCTTTATGAAAGAAAAAAACTCCCACTCTTGGGAAATGAAGATAGTCTCCTCTTTTTTTTTAATTAAGGTACTATTGATATACACTCTCATGAAGGTTTCAAATGAGAAAACAATGTGGTGACTGCTTTTACCCATATTCTCAAGTCCTTACCCATACCCCAATGCAGTCACTGTCATTCAGTGTACTAAGATGCCACAGATTCAGTGTTTGACTACTCTGTGCTACACAGTTTTCCCTGTGACCCCCGACACCATGTGTACTAAACATAATACCCCTCAATCCCCTTCTCCCACCCTCCCCACCCGCCCTCCCAAACCCCTCCCCTTTGGTAACCACTAGTTCCTTCTTGGAGTCTCAGAGTCTGCTGCTATTTTGTTCCTTCAGTTTTGCTGCGTTGTTATACTCCACAAATGAGAGAAATCATTTGGCACTTGTCTTTCTCCACTTGGCTTATTTCACTGAGCATAATGTCCTTCAGCTCCATCCACGTTGTTGCAAATGGTAGGATTTGTTTCTTTCTTATGGCTGAATAGTATTCCATTGGGTATATGTACCACCTCTTCTTTATCCATTCATGTACTGATGGACACTTAGGTTGCTTCCATATCTTGGCTATTGTAAATAGTGCTGCGATAAACATAGGGGTGCATGTGTCTTTTTGAATCTGAGAAATTGTATTCTCTGGGTAAATTCCCAGGAGTGGGATTCCTGGGTCAAATGGTATTTGTATTTTTAGTTTTTTGAGGAACCTCTATATTGCTTTCCACAGTGATTGAACTAGCTTACATTCCCACCAGCAGTGTAAGAGGGTTCCCCTTTCTCTACATCCTCACCAGCATTTGTTGTTCTTAGTCTTTTTGATACTGGCTATCCTTATGTTTTGAGGTGATATCTCATTGTGGTTTTAATTTGCATTTCCCTAATGATTAGTGATATGGAGCATGTTTTCATGTGTCTGTTGGCCATCTGAATTTCTTCTTTGGAGAATTGTCTCTATATCCTCTGCCCATTTTTTAATCGGGTTATTTGCTTTTTGGGTGTTGAGGTGTGTGAGTTCTTTATATATTTTGGATGTTAACCCCTTGTCGGATATGTCATTTACAAATATATTCTCCCATACTGTAGAATTCCTTTTTGTTCTGTTAATGGTGTCCTTTGCCATAAAGAAGCTTTTTAGTTTGATGTAGTCCCATGTGTTCATTTTGGCTTTTGTTTCCCTTGCTTGAGGAGATGAGTTCAGGAAGAAGGTGCTCATGCTTATATTCAGGAGATTTTTGCCTGTGTTGTCTTCTAAGAGTTTTATGGTTTCATGACTTACATTCAGGTCTTTGATCCATTTCGAGTTTACTTTTGTGTATAGAGTTAAACAATAATCCAGTTTCATTCTCTTGCATATAGCTGTCCAGTTTTGCCAACAACAGTTCTTGAAGAGTCTGTCATTTCCCCACTGTATGTCCCTGGCTCCTTTATCATATATTAATTGACCATATATGTTTGGGTTTATATCAGGGCTCTCTAGTCTGTTCCATTGGTCTGTGGGTCTGTTCTTGTGCCAGTACCAAATTGTCTTGATTACTGTGGCTTTGTAGTGGAGGTTGAAGTTGGGAAGCATAATCCCCCCAGCTTTATTCTTCTTTCTCAGGATTGCGTTGGCTATTTGGGGTCTTTTGTGGTTCCATATGAATTTTAGAACTATTTGCTGTAGTTCATTGAAGACTGCTGTTGGTATTCTGATAGGAATTGCATTAAATCTGTAGATTGCTTTAGGCAGGATGGCCATTTTGACAATATTAATTCTTCCAATCCATGAGCACTGGAGGTGTTTCCATTTATTGGTATCTTCTTTAATATCTCTCATGAGTGTCTTGTAGTTTTCAGAGTACAGGTCTTTCACTTCCTTCGTTAGGTTTATACCTAGGTATTTTATTCTTTTTGATGCAATTGTGTGAATGGAATTGTTTTCCTGATTTCTCCTTCTGCTAGTTCATTGTTAGTATATAGGAATGCCACAGATTTCTGCATATTAATTTTGTATCCTGCAACTTTGCTGAATTCAGATATTAGATCTAGTAGTTTTGGAGTGGATTCTTTAGGGTTTTTTTATGTACAGTATCATGTCATCTGCCAATCTGGATGCCTTTTATTTCTTTGTGTTGTCTGATTGCCCTGGTGAGAACCTCCAGTACTATGTTGAATAGAAGTGGGGATAGTTGGCATCCTTGTCTTTTTCCCAATCTTAAAGGAAAAGCTTTCAACTTCTCACTGTTAAGTATAATGGTGGCTGTGGGTTTGTCATATATGGCCTAGGGGTTTATCTATTTTGTTTATTTTCTTGAAAAACCAGCTCCTGCTTTCATTGATTCTTTCTATTGTTTTATTCTTCTCTATTTTATTTATTTCTGCTCTAATCTTTATTATGTCCCTCCTTCTACTGACTTTGGGCCTCATTTGTTCTTCTTTTTCTAGTTTTCTTAATTGTGAGTTTAGACTGTTCATTTGGGATTGTTCTTCTTTCCTGAGGTGGGCCTGTATTGCAATTTACTTTCCTCTTAGCACGGCCTTCGCTGTATCCCATAGATTTTGCGGTGTTGAATTATTGTCATTTGTTTCCATATATTGCTTGATCTTTCTTTTTATTTGGTCATTGATCCATTGATTATTAGGAGCATGTTGTGAAGCCTTCATGTGTTGTGGGATTTTTCATTTTCTTTGCATAATTTATTTCTAGTTTCATACATTTGTGGTCTGAGAAACTGGTTGGTACACTTTCAATCTTTTTGAATTTACTGAGGCTCTTTTTGTGGCCTAGGATATGATCTATTCTTGAAAATGTTCCATGTGCACTTGAGAAGAAGGTGTATTCTGCTGCTTTTGGGTGTAGAGTTCTGTAGATGTCTGTTAGTTCATCTGTTCTATTGTGTTGTTCAGTGCTTCTGTCTCCTTACTTATTTTCTGTCTGGTTGGTCTGTCCTTCAGAGTGAGTGGAGTGTTGAAGCCTCCTAGAATGAATGCATTGCATACTATTTCCCCTTTTAATTCTGTTAGTGTTTGTTTCACATATGTAGGTGATCCTGTGTTGGGTGCATAGATATTTATAATGGTTATATCTTCTTGTTGGATTGACCCCTTTATGTAATGTCCTTCTTTGTCTCTTGTGACTTTCTTTGTTTTGAAGCCTATTTTGTCTGATACAAGTACTGCAACTCCTGCTTTTTTCTCCCTATTAGTTGCATGACATATTATTTTCCATCCCTTCACTTTTAGTCTGTGTATGTCTTTGGGTTTAAAGTGAGTCTCTTGTAGGCAGCATATACATGGGTCTTGTTTTTTTATCCATTCAGTGACTCTATGTCTTTTGATTGGTGCATTCAGACCATTTACATTTAGGGTGATTATAGATAGGTATGTAGTTATTGGCATTGCAGGCTTTAGTTCGTGGTTACCAAAGGTTCAAGGGCAATTCCCTTACTATCTAACAGTGTAATTTACCTCACTTAGTATACTATTACAAACATAATCTAAAGTTTCTTTTTTTCTCTTCCTTTTTCTTCTTCCTCAATTCTTTATATATTAGGTATCATATTCTGTACTCTTTGTCTGACCCTTGATTGACTTTGGGGATAGTTGATTAAATTTTGCATTTGCTTAGTAATTAACTGTTTTACCTTCTTTGCTGTGGTTTTATTACCTCTGGTGACAGCTATTAAACCTTAGGAACACTTCCATCTATAGGAGTCCCTCCAAAATATACTGTAGAGATGGTTTGTGGGAGGTAAGTTATCTCAGCTTTTGCTTATCTGGAAATTGTTTAATCCCTCCTTCAAATTTAAATGATAACCTTGCCATATAAAGTCTTCCTGGTTCGAGGCCCTTCTGCTTCATTGCATTTAATGCATTCATGCCACTCCTTCCTGGCCTGTAAGGTTTCTGCTGAGAAGTCTGATGATAGCCTGTGGGCTTTCCTTTGTATGTAATCTTATTTCTCTCTGTGGCTGCTTTTAATAGTCTGTCCTTATCCTTGATCTTTGCCATTTTAATTACAATATGTCTTGGTGTTGTCTTCCTTGGGTCCCTTGTGTTGGGAGATCTGTGCATCTCCATGGCCTGAGAGACTATCTCCACCCCCAGATTGGGGAAGTTTTCAGCAATTACCTCCTCAAAGACACTTTGTTTTTGGGGGTTTTTTTTTGGTATCATTAATCTACAATTACATGTGCAATATTATGGTTATTAAAACTACCCCCTTCATCAGGTTCCCCCCACCAACCCCATTACAGTCACTGTCTCAGCGTAGTGAGATGTTATAGAATCACTACTTGTCTTCTCTGAGTTGTACAGCCCTCCCCATGCCCCCCAACATTACATCTGCTAATCATAATGCCCCTTTTACCCTCTTATCCCTCCCTTTCCACCCATCTTCCCCAGTCCCTTTCCCTTTGGTAACTATTAGTCTGTTCTTGGGTTCTGTGACTCTGCTACTGTTTTGTTCCTTCAGTTTTTTTCTTTGTTCTTATACTCCACATATGAGTGAAATCATTTGGTACTTATCTTTTTTGGCTTGGCTTATTTCACTGAGCATAATACCCTCTAGCTCCATCCATGTTGTTGCAAGTGGTAGGATTTGTTTTCTTCTTATGGCTGAATAATATTCCATTGTGTATATGTACCACATCTTCTTTATCCATCCATCTACTGATGGACACTTAGGTTGCTTCCATTTCTTGGTATTGTAAATAGTACTGCGATAAACATAGGGGTGCATCTGTCTTTTTGAAACTGGGCTGCTGCATTCTTAGGGTAAATTCCTGGGAATGGAATTCCTCGGTGAAATGGTATTTCTACTTTGAGTTTTTTGAGGAACCTCCATACTGCTTTCCACAATGGTTGAACTAATTTGCATTCTCACCAGCAGTGTAGGAGGGTTCCCTTTTCTCCACATCCTCACTAACATTTGTTGTTGTTTGTGTTTTGGATGTTGGCCATCCTCACTGGTGTGAGGTGATATATCATTGTGGTTTTAATCTGCATTTCTCTGATGATTAGCGATGTGGAGCATCTTTTCATGTGCCTGTTGGCCATCTGAATTTCTTCTTTAGAGAAGTGTCTATTCATGTCCTCTGTCCATTTCTTAATTGGATTATTTGCTTTTTGTTTGTTAAGGTGTGTGAGTTCTTTATATATTTTGGATGCCGACCCCTTATCAGATATGTCATTTATGAATATATTCTCCCATACTGTAGGATGTCTTTTTGTTCTACTGATGGTGTCCTTTGCTGTACAGAAGTTTTCAGCTTGATATAGTCCCACTTGTTCATTTTTGCTTTTGTTTCCCTTGCCCGGGGAGATATGTTCATGAAGAAGTCGCTCATGTTTATGTCCAAGAGATTTTTGCCTGTGTTTTTTTCTAAGAGTTTTATGGTTTCATGACTTACATTCAGGTCTTTGTTCCACCTTGAGTTTACCTTTGTGTATGGGGCTAGATAGTAGTCCAGTTTCATTCTCTTACATGTAGCTGTACAGTTTTGCCAATACCAGCTGCTGAAGTGGCTGTCATCTCCCCATTGTATATCCAGGGCTCCTTTATCAAATATTAATTGACTGTATATGTTTGGGTTAATGTTTGGATTTTCTATTCTGTTCCACTGGTCTGTGGGTCTGTTTTTGTGCCAATACTGTATTGTCTTGATTACTGTTGCTTTGTAGTAGAGCTTGAAGTTAGGGAGCATAATTCCCCCTGTTTTATTCCTCCTTCTCAGGATTTCTTTGGCTATTTGGGGTCTTTTGTGGTTCCATATGAATTTTAGAATTATTTGTTCGAGTTCATTGAGAAAGCTGTTGGTAGTTTGATAGGGATTGCGTTGAATCTGTAGATTGCTTTAGGTGGTATAGCCATTTTGACAATATTTATTCTTCCTAACCAAGAGCATGGGATGCATTCCCATTTTTTAGTGTCCTCTTTAATTTCTCTTAGGAGTGTCTTGTAGTTTTCAGAGTACAGATCTTTCACTTCCTTGGTTAGGTTTATTCCTAGGTATTTTATTCTTTTTGATGCAATTGTGAATGGGATTGTTTTTCTGATTTCTTTTTCTGTTAGTTCAAAGACACTTTCTATCCCTTTTTTTCTCTCTTCTTCTTCTGGTACCTCTTTAATGCAAATATTGTTCCGTTTGAGTTGGTCACACAGTTCTCTCAATATTCTTTCATTGTTAGAAATCCTTTATTTCTCTCTGTGCCTCAGCTTCTTTGTATTCCTCTTCTCTAATTTCTATTTCATTTATTGTCTCCTCCACCATATGTAATCTGCTTTTAAAACTTTCTATAGTATGTTTCATTTCTGATACTGTGTTCCATAATCATTGGATCCCTGACTGGAATTCATCCCTGAGTTCTTGAATATTTTTCTGTACCTCCATTAGCATGTTAGTGATTTTTATTTTGAAATCTCTTTCAGGCAGATTCATGAGGTTGATTTCATTTGAAATTTTCTCAGGGGTTGTGTTCATAATTTTACTTTGGACCCAGTTCCTTTGGTGTTTCATATTTGTATATGGTGCCCTCTAGTGCCCAGAAGCTCTACTCTCTGGAGCTGCTCAACCGCTGGAGCAATGTTGTGGGTCGCAGGGGAGCGGTATTGGTGCCTAGGGGGAGGAAAGAGCTGTTTCCTGCTTCCGGCTGCTATGCCTGTCTCCACTGTCATAACCAGTGGGCCAAGCACACAGGTATAAGCCTCTCTGCTTTGTGTTTGTAGTTGCTGTAGATGGGGCTTCCCTCTGGCTGGCCTAATTCCAGGGTAGGTTTTGCTGGTTTGGTATCCTGGTGGGGCTGGCCGGGACCAAGGCTCAGTAGGCTGCATATCTTGGAGGGGGTCCTTGGAGCTCTGTAGCCAGCCAGGGAGCTGGAGCTTCTGAAGATCGTGAAAGTTCCCAACCTTCTGGGCAGAGTGGACGCAGACAATTTTGTCTACCTGTCCTTTCTCCTGAGCAGTAAGCTCTGTGCAATCCTTGCCCCTTTAGCACACCTCTTGCTGTTAGGAAGTGTCTCAGACTGCCCACCTTTCTTTTGTCCCAGGGCAGCCGGATATGGATGCCCGCTTTCCACAAGTGGCTAGAATCTCAGTGTCTTCAGGAATTCTGCCTGTCTTAGCTTTCCAACCCCCTAATCACGAGAGTACCATGAAAGCACCATGAAATGTAGGTTTGTGTTCCCAGATCAGATCTCCAGAGTTAGGTATTCAGCAGTCCCAGGCCTCCACTCCCTCCCTACTGTGTTTCTCTGCCTCCCGCTCGTGATCTGGGGTGGAGGTATGGCTTGGGTCCCACTTGGCTCCGGCTTTCGTACATTACCGTGTTCCGTGAGGTTTATTCTTTTCTCCAGGTATATGCAGTTTGGCGCAGTCCTCTTTCCTGTTGCTCTTTCAGGATTAGTGGTATTAATTATGTTTTCATATTTATGTGGTTTTAGGAGGAAGACTCTGTCTCACCTCTCATGCTGCTGTCTTTAATCTTTCTCCTGTCTTTTCTTTTAGAACATACATTGGCAAACTTTTCCTGTAAAGGGCCAGATAGAAGTATTTTAGGTTTCGCAGGCCATACAGTCTCTGTCAAAACTACTTAGCTCTGTTGTTGTAATAAGAAAGCAGGTGTAGACAGAATGAGTATGGTATGTTCTGATAAAACTTGATTTATAAAAACAGGTAATGTAGTTTGCTGACCCCTGACCTAGAATAAAACCTAAACAAGTGGACACTCAAAGTAAAATTGTGTGAGGGAACCAGTCATTTAGTAATTTAACAATGTATTGAGTGTGTGGTCTTTGCCAAATTGCAGGCTAAATGGTTAATTAAATTATGGCATATCTTCTCACTGGCATATTAAGATCATTGGAAATGATCATTTTGAATACAAAACAACGTGGGAAGGTACTTTTAAATGGGAAATCAGGATAAAATTTTAAATTTGTATCTTAATAAATATGGACTACTGGAAAGAATACATGAAGTTTTGTTAGGTGTTTTTGTTTTTTTTTTCCCAAATTGTCCACATTATTTTTTACATCCAAAATAATTTTTAAAATACATAATTGGTTGCTAATTAAAAGTGTTTTTTATCACTAGTATGTAGTCTGAAAAAGGGAAGCTTCATAAAACTACTGTGCAGTGAAGTCTTGAAGCCTTTTTACTTAATCAGTATAAGAGTGACAATTGAGGAAAATGTGTTGCTTCTCTGTTCAAGATATATTGTCATTTCTCTTTTTAAAATTTTTATTTTTAACAGTGCCCTTATGTCTGCCATTTGTTGTATTTACTTACCAAACAAGAAAACGGTGAGTATTTTCATTCCAGTTGTGTTACCTTCACTCTGGAATTAGCATTTGTATTGGCCTTAAAAAAGTTTACTATCAACATTAGTTCTATGACTGGATTTTGTGGGAATTGATCTTTAGTCTTTTTATCTAAGAGCATCTGCTTAATGGCTTAGCCAAATAGAGTGTGTGTATGTATATATACACACATTTTTAAGGTACATGAATCATGCAATTTCTTTTTTTCTAAACTACATGCATAGTATTTCTTCTCTTTACCTTTTCTAGTCAAACCATTTCGTGTGAGAAAGCTGCTTGATCTTCAGTCCAGAATGGTGAGTACTGGAAAGACCTAAAACTGGCCAGAGCTAGGTATTGGGCTATGAATGAGGCTTTGGGAATATAAAATTGAATGAGTTGTAATCTTTAAGGAACTTATTGTCTGGGAAGCTCAATCGAGAAAATAAAAAAATCAGAATCAAACTGAGGGCAAAGAGGAATAGTGATGCTTGAGAGAAATTTTAGGAGATGAATAGGATTTAACTAGACCAAGAAGGAACAGAAGAGCATTCTTGGCAGAGGGAACAGCATGAGTGAAGACATGTAAATGTCAAACCGCAGAAAGTGTTTAGGGAACTGGGTTGGTATGGCTAGAAAATAAGTGTCAGGGAATAGTCAAAAGGACCACTTAATTAATTTTTTTATTAAGGTATCATTGGTATATAGTCTTATGAAGGTTTCACATGAGCAACATTGTGGTTACTACATTCCCCTGTATTATCAAATCCTTACCACACCCCATTACAGTCACTGTCCATCAGCATAGGACTAGTTTATTTTCTTTTGTG
Source organism: Phataginus tricuspis (assembly GCA_029783875.1). Taxonomy (NCBI): domain Eukaryota; kingdom Metazoa; phylum Chordata; class Mammalia; order Pholidota; family Manidae; genus Phataginus; species Phataginus tricuspis. The sequence continues at coordinate 84,254,664 of JAQQAC010016209.1, forward strand.
GATGTGATCTAGGAAAGTATTCTTGTCTGTATACTTAAACTTCAGTGTATTCCCTGGCCATGATCTCTTGTCCTTACAGTTCTCTTGCATTATTTCCACTATACCTGCCAGGTAACAGAAGTCTGTGAAGCTTTGGGTATAAAACAGTAAGAAGTTGTGCTTATACCTAACTGCTGAAGCCTGCATGACCTGTCTAAAGGCATTTAAATGAAAAACAAACACGTGCTCATTCATGCTTCAGTGTGAGATTTCCTTTAGTATAGTTCAATGATTGTTCTTATAGCTTCCTGCTTTGGTTCTGTGTGTGCAATATCTTCTCTTAGCTCTCTGAGGATATTAATGATGTTTTTGTCCAAATTGGATTTTATTTCTCATTAAGAGAAATTGTGAAAAACATGTATACTTTTCCATGTTAACAGCAAAACTTTTCAATGGAATAAGAAAATTCCTACCATAAATAAGATCTTGCTGATTTGTATTAACTGAAACAATAGTGTATGTTCAAGTTAAAAAAATGATTTACTACATGATTGTCTAAAAATTTAAAACCCAAACATTAAATATATGACTTAATTGTTAGCATTCTGTATAGTACATTACTAAGTTAATTCATTATCAGAACCTATATATAAAGATACATTCATAAAATTTTTTTGATTAGCTGGGTTTTGGTGAGTTTGATCAAGTCCAAATAATATCAAACCAGGAAGATATAGCCATGCTCACATGTAACCGAGCGTGTCTAACAGTAACAGGTATAATCAGCATATGCCAGCAAATACAGTTATGTGAATTCCTGGTACCTTCGAAGGCATGTATTCCCTCTATACCCATCCATGCCCCGTAAATCCTGATCCATAAGGGAAACCACAGAAATTGTCTTTTCTGCAGGCAAGTGTGAATGGTGGGAGTGGCAGGCATGTTCTCTTACATGCACTAGATCCTACTGAGAGCAATCTTTGGAACAGGAAGGGGAGTTAGGTCTCATCTTGAGGGTTGGTGAAGATGGTTTCTGGGATTCTCCTTCTATTAGGCATGATCCTGTGTGACTCAGGCTGTGATTTTTTTCTGTTCCCAACTTTGTGTCTCTTTCCCCAGAGTTTCTTTAGTTTGTTTGGTCTTTCACTGTAGGGGCTTTTCTCAAAGGCCCAATAAACCTTGTTTGTCTTAATAGTTAAGTACTAAAATGGGAAACTTGTTCATGGTAGGACCTCGATGTTTCATTGGGGAGCCCCCTAGATGATTGCATCAATTTTCCCAGAGAGGAATTATCCTCCTTCCTGCCCAGGGGTTATATTGGGTTTCTCCAGAGAAACAACCAATATGATGTTTGTTTATATATAGAAAGAAATTATAAGGAATTGGCTCACATGACTATGGAGGCTAGCAAATCCAAAATGTTCAAGGTAGGTCAGCGGGCTGGAGACCAGGAGAGCTCATGTTCCAGTTTGTGTGAAGGCAGTCTGCTGTCGTACCAGGAACAGCCAGTGTTGAAGATGAAGTCTGAAGGCAGGTCTGCTAGAGAATTCTCTTGTTTCAGGGAGGCTGGTCTTTGTTCTACATCTGCCTTCAACTGATGGAATGAGGTCTACCTATATTATGGCGAGCAGGTGGCTTTACTCAAAAGTCTACCAATTTAAATGTTAATCTTATCCAAAATACCTTCATAGAAACAACCAGAATAATCTTTGGCCAAATATCTGGGCACCCTGTGACCCAGACAACTTGATACATAAAATTAACCATCACAGGGGTATAAACCTGGCTAGTAGCACTGTGGGACATAAATAATGGAAAGCCATAAAGAAGGGTCCTGGTACCCTCCCTCAGCTGTGCCTACTGTCTGAGTTCAGCTTCATCTTTAGAGAGTAAAACCCTATTTTTGTTAGTGTCATGAAGGAATTTGGTGTTCTAGCTTTTTCTTGCTTAGGCTTTTAACCAACCCTTCTGTTTTCTGCCCCTTTTACTTCAGGGGTATGTGGTCCCTCAAAATTCCTTGAGAACTTCTAGTTCTCAAGAATGAATCTGCTCTTTTGAGGCTTTTTTTGTTGCTGCCTTAGGTTTTGTTTTCTCTGTTCTGCTAAGTTGTCACTATTTATCCATCTTCATTCTAGGTTCGAAAATCTTGTTGAAATCTCCTTTGCTGTGGTCTCCTCTCTTGTTCTCGTTGAACTTGTGCTTTTATGCCTTTTCGTTCCTTCACTTTTTAGTGGGGCTTTGGGAAGACCCGGAATTAAACACTTGTGTTCAATATGCCATGTTTAACTGGAAGTCCCTTTAAAAAAAAAAAGAGAGAGATTGTTAACTTTTTAACAACAAAGATAGGGGTTTAATTAACTAGACAATGAGTTATAAAGGTCTCTCCACTACTAAACATTTGCTCTATCAAAAAATATTCCAACTCAAAGCAAACACAGACACTAATTGATAATGAGTTTAGAGATCTGAAGATATTTCAACATACGTAAACTGGGTCATTTTGGTTTTGTTATAAATTTAATTTCAGGAAAATTTTATAAAGTGGAAATACCTTATTTCTAAGTCCCATTTTCTGCTTCCCTTTTTTTGTACAGTATTTGATTAAAAATTGTAATAAAACAATTTTGTTACTTCCTTGGAATTCATTTTAGTGGTATGCTTTCTCTGGACAGCCAGATATAACATAGCTAACCAGCAGTAATGACTTCTGTCATTGTAAAATTGTTTTAGATAAGACTTGTTTCAGTTATATCAAGCTACATAACTATTGTGTACCAGTTGTTAAGGTTTCCTAATTAATTTTCCAGGAATTATGATAATAAGGTATTAATATTTCATCTGCTCTGTTTTCTTGACTTCCCTTTTTGTCCTGCTGCTTTGCTGTCTAAATCAAGAATGAGTAAACTTTGAGCTCTGAGTATGCTACCAGTGAGAGTATGTCATGCGAGCAGGTGTGGCTGGTAAGCCTAAACAATGGGTAGAGAAGAAGAGAGAAAATATAAGGAAGAAGTAAAATAGGGGAGAAAAGTAGTGAAAGAGAAGATCACAGGTTGGCAAGGGTTATTTTATGAAAGTTGATTTAAATGTCTGGTTATTCATTCTTTAATTTTATGTAGCATCTTCTTGTAGCTATACCTCTTAGTAAAATTAGGGTCTGAATATATGTTTAATATGTTTATTTTATTGTTCCTTTTTTTTTCTTGTTGACCATGGAATTAAAAATTGAGTACTGTTATTTTATTGCAGGGAATGCAGCCTCATCTCCAGGCTTTGTTGTCACTATATAAGTTCTTTGTTCCCACTTTGATTTCTGTATCTTTGCCTGTAAGGAAGAAGGTAAGGAATTAAGGAGTGACAAGTTGTATTAAGATTGAAATCTGTTATTTTTGATTAGGTTAATTTATAGATTTGGACTAAAATGTTTACTGCATATTGTTTTAAGATCTAGTATTGTGGCACTGTTTCTGGGAAGCTTTTTAGTGATTGGTACTTCATTTGGATTCCATTTGATGTATTTAATGGAATGCTGATCAGAAAAAAAAACTAAGTAGATTTACATGGGTGCAAAATATTTCATAATATATTTTCAATTAATGAACAGTTTTGAATTTTATACTGCTCCAATTTATAAGTACCTCATGTACTTTTAATCTAAATTTATAGATCTATTTTAAGAATTCAGAGAATGTGTGGAAGACAGCTCTACTTGCTGTGAGGCAAAGGAATCAGGGACCTTCTCCAGAACCTCTAAAGCTGATGTTAGGTCCAGCTAATGTCCGTCCAATAAAAAGAGTAAGTATCTAAAACCCCAAATGACTTGTGCAGCCTTCTTTTATTAAATTTGAACAATAACCATTCAGGTGTTTGAAGAGATTATAGACATTTAAGTATATTTTTATTACTCAGGATTCTGTGCAAACCACATTCAACTCCATTAATTTGAACCAGCTTAACAACTGCTTTTACATTTATAGTTTGTAGTCTGTTTAATCCATTGATAGATTGTTTTATTGTCTTTCTTATTTAGAAATGGAATTCTCACTCAGTTATACCAGTGCTAAATTCCAGTAGCTGCAGCAAGGAATGTGGAAAAAAAGGGATGAGGCTTTCTGATTATCTCAGTAGCAATGGGTCATTTCCACTAGAACAGCTTAAAAGCTTCCCTCAGCTCTTACAAAACATCCATTCCTTAGAGGTATGTGACTGGACCATGTGCTTCTTTGCATTTTCCATTTGATCTTTCTGGCCTTTGTTTTGGTTATATATTTCCTATCTGATGATTTCCTCATTGTTCTGACCTACTTTTCATATACTTACAGTTGGCCAACCATTTTGTCTTCACAGCTGCCTTCTCAGATGGGTGCAGTGCTGAATAACTCTCTGCTACTTCACTATATTAACTGTGTCAGAGATGAGTCAGTCTTACTGAGGCTCTATCACTGGTTGAGTCAAATATTGCAAGAAGGTAAAAATCAATACTTAAAAGCATTGGATGAATGAGGGAGGAACAAGATAGCTTACAAATGGGTTTCTTTTGTAAGGGTGCCAAATTCTAGACAGGAGGAACCTTCATATGCTGTAATTATTTCTCTGATAATTCAGAGCCAAGAATGCTTCCTTTATTGTAATTTCAAGGGACAGTTAAAAAGGAGATGTGTTAAGGAAAACACTGCTGGATGGCCACCAAAACTCACTGGGTAACTCCACTTTGATAACCATCACAATCCAAGGCATCTTCATCTTTGTATTAACTTGCTGTTAAGCCCCCAGAATCATCAAATTAATGCTAAGCAAACTTGGAGGAGACTAATGTATAAGCCAGAATGTCAACTTTTTATTTCATAACAGAAATAATTCTTTGTGGTGACCAAAATTCATGTCTGCTAACTAGAATACCTCCTACTTCTGCTATCAGTATATATGGGGACCAAATTGTCACAAACAGATTTCTTTAGAGTTGAAGGAAAGGGCAGTGAGGGAGTTTTTCATCCAAGCCATAGTAAAGCCTGGTCATTTCATTCCTCCAACGGGGTTGATTTCTCTAGAGATAATATTTCTGTTGACCAGATTGTTTCTTGGATAAACTACTCCTGACTCTTCAAGTGTTTAAAGTTGCTTTTAGACAGTTCCAGACTAACTCTGCTTTTTCTACTTAGAGTTTTTCTTTAGATAGGATATGATACAATTTATTAGATTATTACTTACTAAAGTCCTGCCACTCTTAGATTACTCCAGCTCACCCGAAGTGAAGTTTAAGGTATTCTCAAACTTGCAATCCATACATTTATAGTTTCTTGGATTACTATGTAACATAAAGCTAATCACATTCATTGTAGGTGAATTTTGCCAGTTTATTTTTTTCACTATAAGCTTCCCCCTATATTACAAAGTTCTTAGGGAACATCTCACTGTCACCTCCACATACATGTTACATTCAGCAGTGTGAGTTGGCTAGGTAGTATGAGACTGATGACTGGTTTATATTTGTCACTTTAGAGTATTATGCTAATTATGTTTTGTATAATTTCCATTATTGTTCAACCAGATGCTTATGTTTAATTTTTCTGCTCCAGAGTGTATTTGGTACAAGATAAATAGTTATGAACATGGAAAAGAATTTACTGACTTCCTGGACACTATCATCAGGGCAGAGTGCTTCTTACAAGTAAGATTCTACTTGCTTCACACACAGTCCACCCCTTCTTAACAAAATTTATTTAGATATCCATTGAATACCTTTTTAGTGCTCGACATCTTTTGTAAATACTAATTATTCACTTCAAAACTCATTATAAATAAAGTTGAACTGATGTTTATCTTTTGTACCCTTGGATTTGAGGAAAGGATTTGTTAAATTACACAAGAGAGAAGGACCTATAGTATGAGAGAACAAACTGAAGATATAATTGACCAATTATAAATGGTCAATTAATTGAATTAGCCAGTGAGATAAATCTCATACTGTCACTACTTGTGTTCTTATAATCAACAAACATTTTTTGAATGTTGAATATGTTCCAGCCAATTAATTATTTGGCCTAGGTAAACCTGAGCTGTACTTTAAGCTGCAGCTCAGGTATCAGCACTGTCAAGAAGCCTAGTCTGGGTTAGATGTTTATTCTCTGCTCCCTTAGCTCTTAGTGTTTACCTGTATAAGGCCCTTGCAGCACCTATTTTTCCATACCTTGTGAGCTCCTGGTGGGAGGGAACCATCTTTAATTTTTCTTCATCTATAAGTGTACACTTGGCATCTGATACAAAAGAGATGCTCAATAAATGTTGACTAAATCTTAAGTATTTGGTATGAAACCATTGAATTGGAAGTTGGGTGTGGATTATGGTGGTGAGGATAAAGGTACTAATTTAGTTTGACTTTTAGGATTTTCACTTGTAAGGATAATAGCATTCACTGAGAAAGGGATTATAAGAGGAGCAGGTTTGGAAGGAAAAATAAATTTTATTTAAAAGATACCTGTGGGACATCTAAGAGGTCATATTCAATAGGCAGTTAAGTAATGAGTCTAGAGTTTAGGAATTAGATTTGGGATAGAGTTAATAGATTTAGGACCCACATGATATAGGTGTTGGTTTTAGCTATGTTATGGATGAGATTGTCCAGAGAATTCATGTCAGGAGAATGTCTACTATGGGATCCTGGTTGCATGCCACTATTTAAGGCCCAGAGTGACACAAGGAAAAAGGAAAGCCCTGGGTCTTCTCTTTGGTGGAAATGTAAGCAGCCTAGACGCTCAGGCTTCTCCATATGGAGCTGCCTAGAGTTTAGATTTTTTTTATGTCCTCTAATGAAATTCCAGCTCTCTTATAACATTGTATATATTTATAGACTGTTCAAATGACTATATATACACCAAACTAGTACAGTTTCATTCATCGTTAAAAATATTCCATAAGTTGACTTATTACCTTCTTTCCAATTGATGAAGTTTTATGGTATTTGAAAACTATGTTGATAAAGATGATAATGTATCCAAATATTCTGGTCCTTTTTATGAGGAAGTCTGGTACCTAACCCGAGGCTTTTATTATATTGACAAAAACATTGGTTTAAGAGTAAAACAACTATAGCAAAAAGTAAAGTGGTTGTTTAGAGAATAGTTATGGACTGGAGAGTTCCATGTAAGGTTTCACCATCAACTTGTGTTACAGGAGGGATTTTATTCCTGTGAAGCATTCCTGTATAAGAGCCTTCCTCTCTGGGATGGCCTCTCTTGTCGGTCACAGTTCCTTCAACTTGTGAGCTGGATTGCTTTTAGTAGCTTCTCTGGTATGTGTAAAGAACATTTGGAGTCATTTAATTCAATGTAATATTAATTAAAATGATCTTGAATAACCTTTTTTTTTTTAACTTCCAGAGGTGAAACCACTTCTTTTTGATCATCTAGCACAGCTCTTCTTTACATCAACCATTTATTTCAAGGTAAAAAAAAAACTTCCTACTTCAATAGGAAGTATTATTCTATGACTGGTGGTAGACAATTCCAAGCCCACAGTATAGCAGTGCTTTTCTTTTCTTTTTTTATTAAAGTATTGTAAATATACAATCTTATGTTGGTTTCAGATGTACATCAGAGTGGTTCAGCAGTCCCTGTGATCAACTTATATTGTGATTGAGACTTACTGTGCCCTTTTGTCCCCCTCCTCCTCCCTCTGTATCCACCACAACAGCCCCCTCTGGGAGTTAAGGCCTGCTGGGGTAATTTTTTTATATATATAATTTATTTTGGTATCATTAATCTACAATTACATGTGCAATATTATGGTTATTAAACTACCCCCTTCATCAGGTCCTCCCCACCAACCCCATTACAGTCACTGTCCATCAGTGTAGTGAGATGAGAATCACTACTTCTCTTCTCTGAGTTGTACAGCCCTCCCCGTGCGCCCCAACATTACATCTGCTAATCGTAGTGCCCCTTTTTCCCCCTTATCCCTCCCTTCCCACCCATCTTCCCCAGTCCCTTTCCCTTTGGTAACTATTAGTCTGTTCTTGGGTTCTGTGAGTCTGCTGCTGTTTTGTTCCTTCAGTTTTTTCTTTGTTCTTATACTCCACATATGAGTGAAATCATTTGACACTTGTCTTTTTCGGCTTGGCTTATTTCACTGAGCATAATACCCTCCAGCTCCATCCATGTTGTTGCAAATGGTAGGATTTGTTTTTCTCTTATGGCTGAGTAATATTCCATTGTGTATATGTACCACATCTTCTTAATCCATTCATCTACCGATGGGCACTTAGGTTGCTTCCATTTCTTGGCTATTGTAAATAGTGCTGCAATAAACATAGGGGTGCATCTGTCTTTTTGAAACTGGGCTGCTGCATTCTTGGGGTAAATTCCTAGGAGTGGGATTCCTGGGTCAAATGGTATTTCTATTTTGAGTTTTTTGAGGAACCTCCATACTGCTTTCCACAATGGTTGAACTAATTTGCATTCCCACCAGCAGTGTAGGAGGGTTCCCCTCTCTCCACATCCTCGCCAACATTTGTTCTTGCTTGTGTTTTGGATGTTGGCCATCCTCACTGGTGTGAGGTGATATCTCATTGTGGTTTTAATCTGCATTTCTCTGATGATTAGCGATGTGGAGCATCTTTTCATGTGCCTGTTGGCCATCTGAATTTCTTCTTTAGAGAAGTGTTTATTCATGTCCTCTGCCCAATTCTTACTTGGATTATTTGCTTTTTGTTTGTTAAGGTGTGTGAGTTTTTTATATATTTTGGATGTCAACCCTTTATCAGATATGTCATTTATGAATATATTCTCCCATACTGTAGGATGTCTTTTTGTTCTACTGATGGTGTCCCTTGCTGTACAGAAGCTTTTCAGCTTGATATAGTCCCACTTGTTCATTTTTGCTTTTGTTTCCCTTGCCCGGTGAGATATGTTCATGAAGAAGTCGCTCATGTTTATGTCCAAGAGATTTTTGCCTGTTTTTTTCTAAGAGTTTTATGGTTTCATGACTTACATTCAGGTCTTTGATCCACCTTGAGTTTACCTTTGTGTATGGGGCTAGACAGTAGTCCAGTTTCATTCTCTTACATGTAGCTGTCCAGTTTTGCCAACACCAGCTGCTGAAGAGGCTGTCATCTTCCCACTGTATATCCAAGGCTCCTTTATCAAATATTAATTGACTGTATATGTTTGGGTTAATGTTTGGATTTTCTATTCTGTTCCACTGGTCTGTGGGTCTGTTTTTGTGCCAATACCAAATTGTCTTGATTACTGTGGCTTTGTAGTAGAGGTTGAAGTCAGGGAGCGTAATTCCCCCTGTTTTATTCCTCCTCAGGATTGCTTTGGCTATTTGGGGTCTTTTCTGGTTCCATATGAATTTTAGAATTATTTGTTCCAATTCATTGAAGGAAGCTGTTGGTAGTTTGATAGGGATTGCGTTGAATCTGTAGATTGCTTTAGGTAGTATAGCCATTTTGACAATATTTATTCTTCCTAGCCAAGAGTATGGGATGCATTTCCATTTTTTAGTGTCCTCTTTAATTTCTCTTAGATGTGTCTTGTAGTTTTCAGAGTACAGGTCTTTCACTTCCTTCGTTAGGTTTATTCCTAGGTATTTTATTCTTTTTGATGCAATTGTGAATGGAATTGTTTTTCTGATTTCTCTTTTTGTTAGTTCATCGTTAGTATATAGGTAAGCAACAGATTTCTGTGTGTTAATTTTGTATCCTGCATCTTTGCTGAATTCAGATATTAGTTCTAGTAGTTTTGGTGTGCAGTCTTTAGGGTTTTTTATGTACAATATCATGTCACCTGCAAATAGTGACAATTTGACTTCTTCTTTACCAATCTGGATGCCTTGTATGTCTTTGTTTTGTCTGATTGCCGTGGCTAGGACCTCCAGTACTATGTTGAATAAAAGTGGGGAGAGTTTGCATCCCTGTCTTGTACCCGATCTTAGAGGAAAAACTTTCAGCTTCTCACTGTTAAGTGTGATGTTGGCTGTGTTTTTGTCATATACGGCCTTTAGTATGTTGAGCTACTTGCCCTCTATACCCATTTTGTTGAGAATTTTTATCATGAATGGGTGTTGAATTTTGTTGAATGCATTTTCAACATCTATGGAGATGATCATATGGTTTTTGTCCTTCTTTTTGTTGATGTGGTGGATGATGTTGATGGATTTTTGAATGTTGTACCATCTTTGCATCCCTGGGATGAATCCCACTTGATCATGGTGTATGATCGTATTGATGTATTTTTGAATTTGGTTTGCTAATATTTTGTTGAGTATTTTTGCATCTGTGTTCGTCAGGGATATTGGTCTGTAATTCTCCTTTCTTGGGGGGCCTTTTCCTGGTTTTGATATTAGAGTGATGCTGGCTTCATAGAATGAGTTTGGAAGTATTCCCTCCTCTTCTGTTTTTTGGAAACTTTAAGGAGAATGGGTATTGTATCTTCTCTAAGTGTCGGAGAAAATTCAGCGGTGAAGCCATCTGGCCCAGGCATTTTGTTCTTGGGTAGTTTTTTGATTACCAATTCAATTTCTTTGCTGGTATGTGGTCTGTTTAGATTTTTTGTTTCTTCCTTGGTCAGTCTTTGTAGGTTGTATTTTTCTAGAAAGTTGTCCATTTCTTGTAGGTTATCCAGTTTGTTAGCATATAGATTTTCATAGTATTCTCTAGTAATTCTTTGTATTTCTGTGGTGTCCATCATGATTTTTCCTTTCTCATTTCTGATTCTGTTGATGTGTGTAGATTATCTTTTTTCTCTTAATAAGTCTGGCTAGGAGGATATCGATTTTGTGTATTTTCTCAAAGAAACAGCTCTTGGTTTCATTGATTTTTTCTATTGTTTTATTCTTCTCAATTTTATTTATTTCTTCTCTGATCTTTATTATGTCCCTCCTTCTGGTGACTTTGGTCCTCATTTGTTCTTCTTTTCCAATTTCAATAATAGTGAGTTTAGAGTATTCATTTGGGATTGTTCTTCCTTCTTTAAATTGGCCTGGATTGCTATATACTTTCCTCTCAGAACTGCCTTCTCTGCATCCCACAGAAGTAGGGGTGTTGTGCTGTTTTTTTTTTCCTTTGTCTCCATATATTGCTTGATCTCTGTTTTAATTTGGTCATTGATCCATTGATTATTTAAGAGCATGTTGTTAAGCTTCCATGTGTTTGTGAGTCTTTTTGTTTTCTTTGTACAATTTATTTCTAGTTTTAAACCTTTGTGATCTGAGAAGTTAGTTGGTAGAATTTCAATCTTTTTTAATTTCCTGAGGCTATTTTTGTGGCCTAGTATGTGGTCTGTTCTGGAAAATGTTCCACGTGCACTTGAGAAGAATGTGTATTCTGCTGCTTTTATGTGTAGAGTTCTGTAGATATCTGTTCTAGTGTGTTGTTTAGTGCCTCTGTGTCCTTACTTATTTTCTGTCTGGTTGACCTGTCTTTTGGAGTGAGTGGTGTGTTGATGTCTCCTAAAATGAATGCATTGCATTCTATTTCCTCCTTTAATTCTTTTAGTATTTGTTTCACATATGTAGGTGCTCCTGTGTTGGGTGCATAGATATTTATAATGGTTATATCCTCTTGTTGGACTGCCCCCTTTATTGTTATGTAATGTCCTTCTTTATGTCTTGCTACTTTCTTTGTTTTGAAGTTTATTTTGTCTGATACAAGTACTGCAACACCTGCTTTTTTCTCCCTATTGGTTGTATGAAATAACTTTTTCCATCCCTTCACTTTCAGTCTGTGTATGTCTTTGGGTTTGAGGTGAGTTTCTTGTAGGCAGCATATACATGGTCTTGCTTTTTTATCCATTCTATTACTTTGTCTTTTGAATGGTGCATTCAGTCCATTTACATTTAGGGTGATTATCGATAGATTTGTGCTTATTGCCATTGCAGGCTTTGGATTGGTGGTTACCAAAGGTTCAAGGGTAGCTCCTTTACTATCTAACTGTCTAACTTTAACTCAGTTATTACCCTATTACAAGCACAGTTGAATGATTCTTTATTTCTCTCCCTTCTTCTTCTTCCTCCTCCACTCTTTATATGTTAGGTGTTTTATTCTGTATTCTTTTGTGTTTCTTTTGGCTGCTTTTGTGGATAGTTGATTTTATTTTTTGCCTTTAGTTAGTATTTGGTTGGTCTGCTTTTTTTGCTGTGATTTTATTTTCTCTGGTGACATCCATTTAGCCTTAGGTTTGCTTTCTTCTAGAGCAGTCCCTTTCAAATACCCTGTAGAGGTGGTTTGTGGGAGGTAAAGTTCCTCAAATTTTGTTTTATCTGGAAATTGTTTATTCCCTCCTTCAAATTTAAATGATAATCTTGCTGGATACAGTGTTCTTGTTTCAAGGCCCTTCTGTTTCATTGCATTAAATATATCATGCCATTCTCTTCTGGCCTGTAAGGTTTCTGTTGAGAAGTCTGATGATACCCTGATGGGTTTTCCTTTGTAAGTGATCTTTTTTCTCTCTGGCTGCCTTTAATACCCTGTCCTTATCTTTGATGCTTGCCATTTTAATTATTATATATCTTGGTGTTGTCCTCCTTGGGTCCTTTGTGTTGGGAAATCTGTGGGCTTCCCTGGTCTGAGAGACTATTTCCTTCCCCAGCTTGGGGAAGTTTTCAGCAATTATTTCTTCAAAGACACTTTCTATCCCTTTTTCTCTCTCTTCTTCTTCTGGTACCCTTATAATGTGAATATTGTTCTGTTTGGATTGGTCACACAGTTCTCTTAATATTCTTTCGTTCAGGGAAATTCTTGTATCTCTCTGCCTCAGCTTCTCTGTATTCTTGTTCTCTGATTTCTATTCCATTAACAGCCTCTTGCACTTCATCCAATCTGCTCTTAAATCTTTCCATTTTTGTTTCATTTGTTATCTCCCTCTGAAATTTATCCCTTAGCTCTTGCATATTTCTCTGCAGCTCCATCAGCATGGTTATGACTTTTATTTTGAATTCTTTTTCTTATAGATTGGTTATATCGGTTTCACCAGGCCCTCTCTCTGGCATTTGAGTGATTTTGGACAGGTTCTTCTGCCTTTTCATGGTGATAGAAGTGATTGTTAGCAAGTGTTGCATGTGTCAGCTGGGAGAACAAAGTCCCTTCCTGCTTGCTGGTCGCCTTGCCCTTCTCCACTGCCTGTTCAAGTTAACCGCACACAGGGAGTTGTCTGTGGGTTAATCCCCTGAGCTGCCATGGGCGGGGCCGCCCTCGGGATAGCGTAGAGCACTGGCAGGTGTCGCAGGTGAGCGGCATGTGTTCTCCAGCAAGAGTGGCACCCCTTCATTTTGTCTGGACTGTGCACCAGCTTCCTCTGCCTGTGCAGGGCAGCTGTGTGCAGTTGGCAGCCTTTGGGTGTGGCCCAGTTAGCTGTGTGCTGGGAGAAATCTTTGTGTAGTTGCTGTGGGTGGGGCTGTTCCCCAGCTTGTCCACAGCAATGGTGGGTCAGCCAGTTTGCCTGCAGTGCTGGCAGGGGGGAATGAACGGCAGGCTGCTTATCACCATGAGGGGCTTCGGACTGCGTTGCCACCCAGGGGTTTAGGGTGACTGAAATTCCTTAAAATTCCCAGCCTTCTGGGCTGAGTGTGCCTGGAAGATTTTTTGCACCTGTTAAACCCTTGTCCCTTTAAGACTTAAAGCACCTGCTTTTCTTTTGTCCCAAGGGAGCCAGCTGTAGGAACCCGCTTGCAGTCTCTGTCCTGAATTTTACTTTTCCATTTCTCTAATATCTATTACACCATGAGTGTGTGTCTGTGCTCCCAGTGCCCATTACTAGGGCTGGTTATTTAGCAGTCCTGTGCTTCCACTCCCTTCCCACTCTGATTCTTTTCCTCCCACTTGGGAGCTGGGGTGGGGGAGTGCTTCCCGACGAGTCTCGGCTTTGTATCTTACCCTTTTTGTGAGATTCTGAGTTCTCGCAGATGTAGATGTAGCCTCTCTGTTGTACTGTATCTCCTGGTCTCTCTTTTAGGAATAGTTGTTTTTGCTGTATTTTCAAAATATATATGGTTTGGGAGGAGATTTCTGCCACCCTATTGACACTACCATCTTGAGAAATCCTCCCCTGTTCTCTAATTTCTATTCCATTCACTGTCTCCTCTACCTCACTTAATCTGCTTTTAAATCCCTCTGTTGTTTGTGTCATTTCAGTTATCTCCCTCCTGAATTCATTCCTTAGCTGTTGAATATTTTTTTTATCTACATTAGCATGGTTATGACTTTTATTTTGAATTCTTTTTCAGGGAGATTGGTTATTTCAGTCTCACCGAGCTCTCATTCTGGTGTTTGGTGAATTTTGGATTGATCAAGGTTCTTCTGCCTTTTTATACTCCTGGAGCGATGGGAGTGGTTGCGGGGGAGTGGCGTGGGTGTCAGCTGGAAGGACAAAGTGTCTTCCTGCTTGCCAGTCGCATTACCTGTCTCTGCTGTCTGTGCCAGGTTACTGCATACAGGGAGTGGCCTCTAGTTTAATCCCTTAAGCTGCTGTGGACGGGGTGGCCTAGAGTTATGGCTGATGTTGCAGGCAAGCAGCATGGGTTCTGCCATGAGGACAAAGCCCTTTCGTGCTTCCCAGTCACAGTGCTTGCCTATGCTATCTGGGCTGGTTAGATGCACGCATGGACCGGCCTCTGGGTTAATCCCCTAAGCTGCCATTGGCGGGGCTGCCCTTCTGCTGGCCTGGGTGATGGTGGGGGTCGCAGGTGAACAGTGTGGGTTCTTGCAGTGAGTGTGAAGCCCTTTCGTGTTTCCCAGTAATCGTGCCTATCTCCACTGTTTGTGCCAGTTAACTGCACGCAGGGAGCCATCTCTGGGTAAATCCCCTAAGCTGCTGTTGATGCGGCAGCCCTTGGAATGGCCTAGGGCAATGCCGGGGGTCATTGGCAAGCTGCGTTGTTTGCACAGAGGGCAAAGCCCCTTCGTTCTTCCTGCTCACTGTGCCTGTCTCTTCTGTCTGGGCTGATTAGCTGCACGCAGGGAGAAGCCTCTGTGTTCAGATGTGTAGTTGCTGTAGACGGGGCTGCCCTCTGACCCTTCTGCAGCAATGGCAGGGACAGCAGGTTTGCGCGCAGGTGCCAACAGGGTGTAAGGAGTGGCAGGCTGCTTATCGTTGTGAGGGGCCTCAGGGTTGTGTTCCCAACCAGGGTGATAGGGCACCTGAAGATCCTGAAAATTCCCAATCTGTTGGGCTGAGTGTGCCAGGACGATTTTGTCCACCTGTTCCTTCTCCTAAACCCTTGCCCCTTTAGCAGCCTTCTGACTGTTGAGAAGTCTTTTAAAGTGCCTGCTTTTCTTTTGTTCCAGGGCAGCCAGTTGTGAGAACCTGTTTGCAGTCTTAGTCTCTGACTTTGGTTTTCAGCCCCTCTAATTTCCAGAGCACGATGCAATGTGGGTCTGTGCTCCCGGGGTAGATTTCTAGGGCTGGGTATTTAGTGGTCCTGGGCTTCCATTCCCTCCTTGCTCTGATTCTCTTCCTCCCACCAGTGAGCTGGTGTGTGGGGAGTGCTCGGGTCCTGTCAGGTCATGGCTTTTTACTTTACCGTTTTCCATGAGATGTTGACTTCTCCCAGATGTAGACTGGCTGGTGTACTCTTACTTCTGGTAACTCTTTTAGGAATAGTTGTACGTTCTGTATTTTCAAAATATATGTGGTTTTGGGAGGAGATTTCCGCCACACTTCTCACACCGCCATCTTTCCTGGGATGGTGGGACTGCAGAGCTGCTCTCTGTACTACCGCGAGTGGGTGGTTTCGGGGCTCCTGGCGGTCTTCTCCCCAGCTGCCTGCGGTGTGAGGGCAGAAACAAAACAAAACAAATCACGGGACACGGCCCAGATGGGTCGTTCGGCACAGTGGGGACCTCTCTCACTTCTCACAGGGAAGTGGGCGTGAGGATTTGGGCTGCTGCGTTTAGCCTATAAATCAGCAGTGGTTTTCTAATAGGATTCTCTTGGACCTGGACTTTTGATGCTATATCACTCTAATTAAAGTTAACACATGGAATTTTCTGTTTTTAAGGTTTTTTTCTTCTTCTATTTTCCTGAACTGCTTCCTTTAGTTTTCCTGAACTGTTTTTATTTATAGTGGATGACAAGTAAATGAACAGGTGCCAAATGAGTATTAATAAAAACAAACTAGGGAATACTTAACCATACTTAAGTTTCATTGTTGTGCTTGATATTTTTGTAGCTACACTTAACTCATGTGACAAATACTTATTGAGCACCTACTATGTGCTGGATGCCATTCTTGCCGCTGTGAATACAGAAATGACCAAAGGAAACTAAACTTTCTGTGACAGTCTGTGTATTTATAAGATAGTCATTTTCTGCTAATAAAATTGTTCTGACCTTATACGATAATATTAAATGTCTTATTAGTTTGGCCTGTTCTCCAAAAAGACCACTGTGGCTTCCAGGAGTTCTCCCTGACTTTGAGAGCCACTATTCCAAAAGAGTGGCAATAAAAATAATGTTTCTTTTATAACTTTTATTTCCACCTTAAATCACTTACTATTGACCATATTTACAGAAAAAAATGTGTTGTCCTGGTATTTGTCATAATCAAATGGCACTTTATTAATTACCTATCACATTAACTTGAATTTGAGGTTTATTTATATTATTTGCAACTTACTACATGACCAAAATCATCATTCACATGTCAATACACACCTCTTATCCTCAGCTAATACACTTTCAGGGGCTTCATTTTGCAGCTTTTTTGTGATCCTCTTACAGTCTTCTAATTAGGTTATTCTTTATCTTTTCTCTTATTCCACCAATCTAGAGAGCTATTTCTCTGTAAATATTAGCTATGTATCTATAAATATGATTGAACCATATGAAATTGCCATTTCTGTGCATGAAAGATGTTTAATGATTGGCAATTTCATATGTTCCAACCTAATAAGTGTATATACATTTATACACAGATACATGTTTATATTAGAGTGGAGGGATGGAGGAAGGGAAACAGACAATGGGCCAAGGATAGAACTTGAGAATACTCAGTATTTAATTCTCATCTGAAAATGGAGTCTATAAAACAACCTTTTTGAGAAATATGAAAAGAAGCAAGGAACATAATAGTGCAAAAAGAAACAAAGAGAATACCGGCTATTGAGAAGCAGTGAAGGAATAATGCTGCCATATATCCCAGGAATATCCAGATACATAAGGACCAAAAAAAATTTTCTTTTGAAATTGATAATACAGACCTTTTGGCTGCCTTTGTGAGCAGTTTTGGTGGAATGTGGCAGTAGAAGCCAGATTGTAGAGGTTGACGAGTCAATGAGAAGTGAAGACAAGACAGTAAGTATAGACTATGTTTCAAAAACTTGTCTAAAATGAAGAGGTAGAGAAAGAGCACTATAGTGGTACTTTGAATCAAGGGAAGGTTGTAGTCTTTTGTCTTTGTTGTTGTTTTTTTCCTCACAATGAGAGAAATTCAGGCATGTTTGTAGATAGAATGGAAGGAATCAGTTGAGGAGAGGGAGAGCTTGAAAATGGAGGAAGGTGGGGATAATTGATGGTACAGTTTCAGAAGAAACATGGTGGTGTTAGTTTAAGATTGGGTAGAGAATTTGCTTGAATGGATGGTGGGAGGTGGGAGGTACCACTTATTCTCTAAGACTGGGGACAGTGATGTATAGATTCTTGGATATATAGATATATTTGTATAGTTGAAAGAAAGAGGAAGAAATTGAAATACTTTGTGCCTAAAAATGTTAAATATGTCAAAATAGGAAGGGAATTATAGAGGATAGAATTGAGTAGGGGCTTCACGATGATCTTACATACTTAGGACAGCCACTGAGAAAAACAGGAGAGAATGAGCTGACTGAAAACAAGTAAAAGGATGATTGAGCCTCATTAAGGGCCTTATGAAGTTGGAGACCATAAATATAGAGTGGTGCCAATCTGTATAGTTGTGTGCTGTCTTCAGCTCAGATGTAGGAGCAGTGAAAGTGAGTTATGAGCTTGAATCAGTTGGAGTTGTGCTAGTTGAGCAGAGTGTAAGGGAGTTGTAAATAATCAGCAGTGTGGTCTAGTCTACATAAGGAGTGAGGTGAAGAGAAGGCTGAAAAGCCTGAAAAATTAGGTTCAAAATGAGGGAATCAAGGGATTACATGTCTGAAATTGGAGAGCAAGAGTAATTGTAGTTGGAGTTGAGGGCGTGAGAAAGCTGGAAGACTAGGAAGTCATAACAAAGAAAAGATAACAGATTTTGGAGGGGGTTCAGTTCAGGTTATGACAAAGTCTAGTGTGTGGCTGTGGGAATGGGTGACTTAAGGTAGTGTGAAGATGAAGGTTATTTGGTTTGAAGCCAAGGAATTGTGAAGCTAAAATATTGGGTGGATCATCTTCTTGGACACTGACATAACTGGTGTTGATGGCAGGACAAGAGGCAGAGAGAGATAAGGTCCTCAGTGAATGTTGATGAATTTCCAGGAGATAGCAGATATATGGAAAGATAAAAAGTAAAAGGTAATATAGTTGGATGGTATAAACATCAAAAGAGAAAGAGTTTTTTTACACAAGGAAGAAGGAGTTAATAGTTTGGAAATAGTATTGAAGATACTTTCTGTGTTGTGTTCAGAAAAGCCAAAAGATAGTCAAATGCATGAGAAAAACTGATAATAACAAAGTGCAGTCTGAAATTTACACTAACAAATTCAGCTAATGTTATCAGTAATTTAGCTAGCTAATGAGGTTCTGTAGCTCATAAACTATTTATAAATATAAAACAAGGTAATTTTTCTGTGGCCCCTAATTAAATAGAAGGTCTGTCTGATTCCTTTATATATATATTTAATTTAAGCTGACTCTCTTCTTAAGGGAGATTCATTTCTGATTTTCTGTTTACCTTCTTCAAAGAAGGGGTGAATATTCTCTTCCCATATTAGCAGTGGGAAGCTAGGGCAGTGCTTAACTCCAGGTATTGAAGTTAGGTATGGAAATGTGTTCAAAGGAAACAGTGTCCCCTTGTTGGGTGATGAGGGAGAGAATATGATTAGTGAGAAGACAGAAAACATACTTTGAAGAGTATAAAAGTATAGGTTTAGATAACCATGGAATAGAGGTTCTGGTTACTGTAACTGAAAGATTTGGGAAGAATGAGATGAGAAATAACTCATGAAGAACACAAGATGACTTAAAGATTTCTAGCTTGGTACAGTAAAGCACCCAGGGATATTTTGCTAGGAGGAAAAAAAAGAAGACTAAGCTGGACAGATAAGTATGGAGTGCAAGAAAGGATAGGTGACCAAAGGGGCTATCATTCTAACAGGTGACTAAGGATGACAGCAATGAGACATGTAGTAGAATTAACTAAAAGTTCCATTAGTTTCTGAGGCTTTTAGTAACTAATTACTGCCTTGCTGTACTATAGCTTGATTACCTAGTTAAATCTAATAGGTAAATAATATTTTTAAAAATCTATTAAAGTATATTCATATTTTCAGTGTTTTTGTTTGTGCCTAGCTAGCTGTGCCTATCAGCACACAACTTTTTTCACTGATGAATTTTGAATGAGAAAACCCTGCAAATCCACTGTGACATTGCTATTTTTAATTTTGGTATATTAATTTTCCAATTTTTGCCCATATTGATTTTTATCTTATATATAATTACAAACAGTGGACATAAATATAAAAATTCGAATGCAAAATTACTATTGTGTAACAATTTCCATCTTTCCACATAGTCTTCATAATATTTTTAAATGACATCATACTCCATGGTTATTATACCATAATTTAATCTCTTTTCTATTATTATTTCTGATTTATTTCTTTTAGGTAGAGATAACTGTATTGATCATCTTCATAACATAGATATTTTTTCCTTCTCTTAAAGTATTCTCTTAGCATACACTTCTAGGAATGAGTCACAGGATAAAAGTATTTTTTAAGTATGTATTTTATATTATTTTTTATTTTGGTATCATTAATCGACAATTACATGTGCAACATTATGGTTATTAAACTCCCTACTTCGTCAGGTCCCCCCCACCAACCCCATTACAGTCACTGTCCATAAGCATAGTAAGATGCTATAGACTCACTACTTGTCTTCTCTTGAGTTCTACAGCCCTCCCTGTGCCCCCCCCAACATTGTGCCTCCTAATCGTAGTGCCCCTTTTTCCTCCTAGTCCCTCCCTTCCCACCAATCTTCCCCAGTCCCTTTCCCTTTGGTAACTGTTAGTCCATTCTTAGGTTCTGTGAGTCTGCTGCTGTTTTGTTCTTCAACTTTTTTTTTTCTTTGCTCCTTTGCTCCACATATGAGTGAAATCATTTGATACTTGTCTTTTTCCGCTTGGCTTATTTCACAGAGCATAATACCCTCTAGCTCCATCCATGTTGTTGCAAATGGTAGGATTTGTTTTCTTCTTATGGCTGAATAATATTCCATTGTGTATATGTACCACTTATTCTTGATCCATTCATCTACTGATGGACACAGGTTGCTTCCAATTCTTGGCTATTGTAAATAGTGCTGCGATAAACATAGGGGTGCATGTCTTTTTCAAACTGGGCTACTGCATTTTTAAGGTAAATTCCTAGGAGTGGAATTGCTGAGTCAAATGGTATTTCTATTTTGAGTTTTTTGAGGAACCTCCATACTGCTTTCCACAATGGTTGAACTAATTTTCAATCTCACGAGCAGTGTAGGAGGGTTCCCCTTTCTCCACATCGTCGCCAACATTTGTTGTTTGTGTTTCAGATGGTGGCCATCCTAACTGGTGTGAGGTGATATCTCATTGTGGTTTTAATTTGCCTTTCTCTGATGATTAGCGACGTGGAGCATCTTTTCGTGTGCCTGTTGGCCATCTGAATTTCTTCCTTGGAGGAGTGTCTATTCATATCCTCTGCCCATTTCTTAATTGGATTATTTGGTTTTTGTTTGTTGAGGTGTGTGAGTTCTTTATATATTTTGGATGTCAACCCCTTATCTAACATGTCATTTATGAATATATTCTCCCATACTGTAGGATGTCTTTTTGTTCTACTGATGGTGTCCTTTGCTGTGCAGAAGCTTTTCAGCTTGATATAGTCCCACTTGTTCATTTTTGCTTTTGTTTCCCTTGCCCAGGGAGATATGTTCATGAAGAAGCCCCTCATGTTTATGTCCAAGAGATTTTTGCCTATGTTTTTTTCTAAGAGTTTTATGGTATCATGACTTACATTCAGGTCTTTGATCCATTTTGAGTTTACTTTTGTGTATGGGGCTAGACAGTAGTCCAGTTTCATTCTCTTAACATGTAGCTGTACAGTTTTGCCAACACCAGCTGCTGAAGATGTTGTCATCTCCCCATTGTATATCCAAGGCTCCTTTATCATATATTAATTGACTGTATATGTTTCGGTTAATTTTTCGATTTTCTATTTTGTTCCACTGGTCTGTGGGTCTGTTTTTGTGCCAATACCAAATTGTCTTGATTACTGTGGCTTTGTAGTAGAGCGTGAAGTCAAGTAGCATAATTCCCCCTGTTTTATTCCTTCTTCTCAGTATTGTTTTGGCTATTTGGGGTCTTTTGTGGTTCCATATGAATTTTAGAACTATTTGTTCCAGTTCATTGAAGAATGCTGTTGGTATTTTGATAGGGATTGCATTGAATCTGTAGATTGCTTTAGGTAGTATAGCTATTTTGACAATATTTATTCTTCCTGGCCAAGAGCATGGAATGAATTTCCATTTGTTAGTGTCCTCTTTAATTTCTCTTAGGAGTGTCTTGTAGTTTTCAGAGTACAGGTCTTTCACTTCCTTGGTTAGGTTTATTCCTAGGTATTTTATTCTTTTTGATGCAATTGTGAATGGAATTGTTTTTCTGATTTCTCTTTCTGTTAGTTCATTAGTGTATAGGAAAGCAACAGATTTCTGTTTATTGATTTTGTATCCTGCAATTTTGCTGAATTCAGATATTAGTTCTAGTAGTTTTGGAGTGGAGTGTTTAGGGTTTTTTATGTACAATATCATGTCATCTGCAAATAGTGACAATTTGACTTTTTCTTTACCAATCTGGATGCCTTGTGTTTCTTTGGTTTGTCTGATTGCCGTGGCTGTGACCTCCAGTACTATGTTGAATAACAGTAGAGAGAGTGGAAATCCCTGTCTTGTTCCCGATCTTAGATGAAAAGCTTTCAGCTTCTCGCTGTTAAGTATGATGTTAGCTGTGGGTTTGTTATATATGGCCTTTATGATGTTGAGGTACTTGCCGTCTATACCCATTTTGTTGAGAGTTTTAATCATGAATGGATGCTGAATTTTGTCAAATGCTTTTTCAGCATCTATTGAGATGATCATGTGGTTTTTGTTCTTCTTTTTATTGATGTGGTGGATGATGTTGATGGATTTTCGAATGTTGTACCATCCTTGCATCCCTGGGATGAATCCCACTTGATCATGGTGTATGATCCTCTTGATGTATTTTTGAATTCAGTTTTCTAATGTTTTGTTGAGTATTTTTGCGTCTATGTTCACCAGGGTTATTGGTCTGTAATTTTCTTTTTTAGTGAGTTCTTTGCCAGGTTTTGGTATTAGAGTGATGCTGGCTTCATAGAAAGAGTTTGGAAGTATTCCCTCCTCTTCTATTTTTTGGAGAACTTTAAGGAGAATGGGTATTATTTCTTCTCTATATGTCTGGTAAAATTCAGAGGTGAATCCATCTGGCCCGGGGGTTTTGCTCTTGCGTAGATTTTTGATCACTGATTTAATTTCATTGCTGGTGATTAGTCTGTTTAGGTTTTCTGTTTCATGCTTGGTCACTCTTTGAAGGTTGTGTTTTCTAAGAAGTTGTCCATTTCTTCTAGGTTTTCCAGCTTTTTAGCATACAGATTTTCATAGTATTCTCTAATATTCTTTGTATTTCTGTGGGGTCCGTCGCGATTTTTCCTTTCTCATTTCTGATTCTGTTTATGTGTGTAGATGCTCTTTTTCTCTTAATAAGTCTGGCCGGGGATTTATCTATTTTGTTTATTTTTTCATAGAACCAGCTCTTGGTTTCATTGATTTTTTTCTATTGTTTTATTCTTCTCAATTTTATTTATTTCTTCTCTGATCTTTATTATGTCCCTCCTTCTGGTTACTTTGGGCCTCATTTGTTCTTCTTCTTCCAATTTCAATAATTGTGTCTTTAGACTATTCATTTGGGATTGTTCTTCCTTCTTTAAATAGGCCTGGATTTTCCTCTTAGGACTGTCTTTGCTGCGTCCCACAGAAGTTGCAGCTTTGTGTTATTGTTGTCATTAGTCTCCATATATTTGATTTCTGTTTTAATTTGGTCATTTATTCATTGATTATTTAGTAGCATGTTATTAAGCCTCCATGCATTTGTGACCCTTTGTTTTCTTTGTACAATTTATTTCTAGTTTTATACCTTTGTGATCTGAGAAGTTGGTTGGCAGAATTTCAATATTTTTGACTTTCTGAGGGTCTTTGTGGCCTAGTATGTGGTCTATTCTGGAAAATGTTCCATGTGCAATTGAGAAGAATGTGTATCCTGCTGCTTTTGGGTGTAGAGCTCTGTAGATGTCTGTTAGGTCCATCTGTTCTAGTGTGTTGTTCAGTGCCTCTGTGTCTTCACTTATTTTCTGTCTGGTTAATCTGTCCTTTGGAGTGAGTGGTGTGTTAAAGTCTCCTAAAATGAATGCATTGCTTTCTATTTCCTCCTTTAATTCTTTTAGTATTTGTTTCACATATGTAGGTGCTCCTGTGTTGGGTGCATAGATATTTATAATGGTTATATCCTCTTGTTGGACTGCCCCCTTTATCGTTATGTAATGTCCTTCTTTATCTCTTGCTACTTTCTTCGTTTTGAAGTATTGTCTGATACAAGTACTGCTTTTTTCTCCTTGTTGTTTGCATGAAATATCTTTTTCCATCCCTTCACCTTTAGTCTGTGTATATCTTTGGTTTGAGGTGAGTCTCTTGTAAGCAGCATATAGATAGGTCTTGATTTTTATCCCTTCTATTATCCTGTGTCTTTTGATTGGTGCATTCAGTCTATTTACATTTAGGGTGATTATCGATAGATATGTACTTATTGCCATTGCTGGCTTTAGATTCGTGGTTACCAAAGGTTCAAGGGTAGCTTCTTTACTTACAGTCTAACTTAACTTTCTTGTTAAGTTATTATAAACACAGTCTGGTGATTCTTTATTTCCCTCCCTTCTTATTCTTCCTCCCCCATTCTTTATATGCCAGGTGTTTTATTCTGTACTCTTTTATGTTTCTTTTGACTGTTTTGTGGATAGTTGATTCTTCTTTTTGCCTTAGGTACTATTTGGATGGTCAGCTTTCTTTGCTATGATTTTATTTTCTCTGGTGACATCTTTTTAGCCTTAGGAGTGCTTCCCTCTAGAGCAGTCCATTTAAGATATCCTGTAGAGGTGGTTTAAGGTATGCAAACTCCCTCAGCTTTCGCTAGTCTGGAAATTGTTTAATTCCTCAGTCAAATTTAAATGACAGTTGTGCTGGATACAATATTCTTGGTTCAAGACCCTTCTGTTTCATTGAGTTAAATATATCATGCCATTCTTTTCTGGCCTGTAAGGTTTCTGTTGAGACGTCTGATGATAGTCTGATAGGTTTTCCTTTGTAGGTGATCTTTTTTCTCTCTCTAGCTGCCTTTAATACTCTGTCCTTATCTTTGATCTTTGCCATTTTAATTATTAGGTGTCTTGGTGTTTTCTTCCTTGGGTCCCTAATGTTGGGAGATCTGTGGGCTTTCATGGTCTGAGAAACTATTTCCTTCCCCAGCATGGGGAAGTTTTCAGCAATTATTTCTTTTTCTATCTCTTTTTCTCTCTTCTTCTGGTACTCCTATAATGCGAATATTGTTCTGTTTGGATTGGTCACACAGTTCTCTTAATATTCTTTCATTCCTAGAGATCCTTTTATCTCTCTCTGCCTCAGCTTCTCTGTATTCCTGTTCTCTGATTTCTATTTTATTAACAGTCTCTTACACCTTGTCCCATCTGCTCCAAAGCCCGTTGATCACTTGTCTGATTTCTTCATTTTCTTTCCCCACTTCCTCCCTTAGCTCTTGCGTATTTCCCTGTAGATCCGTCAGCATGCTTATGAGTTTTATTCTGAATTCTTTTTCAGGAATATTGTGTAAGTATCCCATCAGGCCCCCTCTCTGGGATTGTCTGGCTGATATTTGTCTGTACCATATTCCTCTGTCTTTTCATGGCAATAGAAGTGGTTTCTGGTAGGTGCCACGTGTGTCTGCTGGGAGAATAAAGTCCCTTCCTGCTTGTTTTCTCCTTGCCCTTCTCCGGGGCCTGAGCTGTTTTCCTGCACACCAGGAGGCAGTCTTTGGGACAATCCCCTGAGCTGCCTGTGTGTGGGGCGCCTCAGCTTAGCCTATAGCACTTTGGGGGTTTGCAGTCTTGCTGGGTACCTTCTGGTCCCCTTGGTGCCTTCTGGACCTGGTTCTGGGGCTCTTCCCACTTAGCTGCATGCCAGCCATGAGTAGGTTCTGTGAGGTTGGTGTGAGCGGGGCCGCTCCTCCGCTGTTCCGCAGCAGTGGCAGCTCTGCTGGACCCTTTGTGGTGCTGGCTGGGGGGAACGAATGGCAGGCTGGTGATTTTGTGGGATACCTCTGCGCGTGTGCTTTGCCCTGCCACTGGCCAGAGGGTCCAAAATTCCCCAAGACCCCCAGCCTGCTGGGCTGAGTGTGCTGGGATGATTTTATTCCACTGTTGGGCCCTTGTCTCTTTAATACTTTTTAAAAAGCGCCTGCTTTTCTTTTGTCCCGGGGATCCGGCTGAGGGGACCCTCTTGCAGTCCCCGTCATGGATCCTGCCCTTCTGTTTCTCTGATCTCCGATACACCACACGATGTGTGTCTGTGCTCCCTGTGCAGATCACCGGAGCTGGTTATTTAGCCAGCCTGTGCTTCCACTCCTTCCCCAGTCTGAATCTTTTCCTCCTGCCGGTATGCTGGGGTGGGGGAGTGCTCAGGTCCCTCCGGGTCGTGGCTTTGTATCTTACCCGCTTCATGGGGCACTGAGTTCTCGCAGATGTAGCTGTAGCCTGTCTGTTGTACTGTATCTTCTGGTCTCTCTTTTAGGAATAGTTGTATTTCTTGTATTTTCACAAATATATATGTTTTTGGGAGATTTCCACCGCCCTGCTCACGCCGCCATCTTCCCAGAAGTTTTTCAGCTTGAACATTTTTATCACTTTGGTACATAATACTAATCATTTGCCAAAGGGATGTTCAACCCAAGTTATTTGAAGAACAATGGATATGGTGGGTGGGGTACTTAAATAAAAAGGGTCTGACAGCCATGGAGAAAGAATTGGGGTTTGGACAATGAGACTAGAGTAGAGAAGACTGACTAGGAGGTTAAAATTTTTGTCCATATTGATTCATACCAAAGATGTGAAGGCCTGGTCTAGGGTAATTATAATGGCATTGGAAGGACATAGATAAACTGGACATTTTGAATGGAAACATTGGTAGGATTTAGCGATTAGAAATAAAGCATGAAGGACACAAAATGACTTTAAAAATTGGGACAGTGAAGGAACAAGGGATATTTTGCTTGGAGGGAAAAAAAGGCTAAGATTTTCTGGTTCCCTTCAAATAAGTGAAGGATTGTCCCATGGAAAGAACAGATCTCTGGCTGCAGGAGACAGGATAAGATAAAGGCAGTATCTTTCAGATAGAGCAAAGTCAAAATGGAATAAAGGACCTTAAGAAGTAGTATATTTATCTACAGTGAAGTAGGTCAGACATAGATTTAATAGCTGTCTATTGGAGATGTGTATGTAGAGAAATACATAGGGTAGAGCTGTGCTTCTCAACCTTTTTTTTTTTTAAACCCATGTCCTCTTCATAAACATAAAAATCTCATGCCTTGTTTTATTATGGGGGCTGGATAGGATAGAGCAGGTAAATGGGGAATTAAGGATTTTTGTTTCCTGGCTATGATATAGTAATATTGGATACACTTTCAAATGTTAACTTCTCTGCTTGACACCAAAACAGAAGATTGTTTTAGGTGCTTCCAAGTTTGCTTTCAACTTGAACATATTTATAACCTGAATGGAAGGTGTCAGTTTATAAAAGTATATTGATTGACTTGTTCTGTGAATTAGCAATGAGCACCCTATAACTGGGGATACTCAAACAGTATCTAGGCCATTATTTATTAAGGTTGTTTAAGAAAAGTTTTCTATATTAGGTTTTGGGATGGTATGTATTTGCTTTCAGATTTATAGATAGGATTATCTTCATAAATGCTCTGGGCCTACCTACTTCTGTCAGGACTATGTTTTTTGTTTGTGAATGAGGCCTTGAAAAATCAAGGCAAGGCCTAAGAAAGGAAAAACTAGAATTGTTCATTTTCCACAGTCACGGAAGATCAGATAAATTTTGTGATTGTCAAAAAGGGAGTAAATTGTAGTTGTGACACAAGGTGAAAAGGGTGCTAAACTCATGTGTAGCAACTTCAAAGGATCTCTGAGGGAAAACAATCAGGGGTGGCTGATGCTGTCTTTGATGATATGTTATAAATGAATGTAATTCAGAGAAACAAGAGTCTGTTCCTGGACTGGTAAGCTGGGGCCAATCTTGAAGAGAAAATGGCAAAATAAACTTGAACTTGACCTTCATCTGTCTCTTGGAGACTGATCAGGTTTGAGCATTCAGAACTATTGGGTTCTGAATTGGATGCAGTCATCTCCATGGTCCCTTCCACCTCTAAGCCTCTGGTTCTGCCCACTATAGTATGTCTGAATGATTTTATGAATGATACTTTTTTTTTGCACCCCCCAGTGTAGTGTTCTTCAGAGTCTGAAAGAGCTCCTGCAGAACTGGCTGTTGTGGCTTTCTGTGGACATCCAAATGAAACCTGTGACCAACAGTCCTCTGTGAGTTATCTTACAACCTCCACAAGAGGTGATGTGTACAGAAATGTTTGCATGTGGCGTTTAATAATTGGCATGAGACCTAATTGTTTCATGTAACTGCTTAGGTTTACTTTCCTAAAAAAATTTTTTTGTTGCTTTTCATTCTTCTTCCATAATCCTGTGAGGAAGGTTAGTTAATTCTTCAAGTTCTATTATATAAATAAGAAAGCCACTCCTAAGTCTCTAGGTGACTTGCAGGAATTAATATAACAGAACACTGGAGAGCTGACATCAGAACTTGCAACTTTCACTTCCATTCAGGTTTTTTGTTTTTACTTTGGAGACTTTTTTTTTAATTGAGGTAAGTACAATAAAATGTACCAGTCTTGGTGTACAGCTCAGTAGGCTCCCATTCAGTTTAGTTATCTTTATAAAACACATTCTTACTTAGGTGTAAAGTCAATTCTGATGACACCTAGAAAAATTTATAATTTTGCTGTACAGTTTTGTTATGTTTCTCCGATATATTTTGGTTATATACATCAATTTATTTTGACTTTGCAATAACATAAGAGCCCCAAATTTCCATTATGTTGATAACTGTTAAATGTGTGCTTTGCCCTCATGGTGAAAATAAGACTGACTGAATTTCAAGGAACTGCCTACTCAGGTTGTTTTGATTCTTTCTACCTAAAATCTTTGGCTTTTCCTATATTCTGTTATTAGCTGCATTATTCTCTAATATTAATGTTTTAAGCCTCATTATTATAGAAAATTGCAAGCATAATCAAAAGTAGAGAAAATAGTATTACATTACCCCCATGTGTGCATCATCCAGCTTCAACATTTATCAACTCATTAACTTTTTTCATCTAAACACTCCTCCCATTCCTCTTCCTCTGTACTAGATTATTTTAAGCAAAACCAGGTATCACTTTAACTGTAGAAAAATGATACCAGTATAACAACTAAAAAGTTGATAGTTCTTAATATCTTCAAATATCTAATCAGTGTATGAACTTGCTATGTCATCAGTCACATTTTACTTTATAAGAATCCCTTAGCTTCAGTTGCCAATAACTAGTGGTTAGCTTGATTAGATAAGCTCAGACCTATTTTTCTGTATGGTCTTATCCCTATAGTGATTTACTTTGATAGGAGAGTGGAGAATGGAAGTTTCTTGGGTGTTGCCTGGAAAATTATTTTTAATTCTTCATATTCATTATTGTAATGTTTCTATATATCATATATATCTGATCACTTTTAGAAGGAAATGGGGCATTAGTGGGTAGTGAAAGCATCTTGTAAAGCTATGCTTCTCAAAGTGTGGTCCCTGGACCAGCAGCATCAGCATCACCTGGGAACTTGTTAGAAATGCAAATTCTCAGACCCTACCCTAGACCTACTGAAGTAAACTGTGGAGGTCGGGCCCAGTAATCTGTGTTTTAACAAATGCTTCCATAAATTGGTGTAAGCTAAAGTTTGAGAGCCACTATCATAAAGAAATTATATTTAAATGATTAACCTTCCCCAGGATGTTTGGTATGTTCATCTGAGTGATGGTTACATGAATATATATACATGTCAAAATTCATCAAGCTGTACACTAAGATTTGTGCATTTTATTATATGTACTGCAATAAAAAAGGGAAAAAGATAAATGCTTAATAACCTCTTTGTACACCTCAATTCTGTTAGTAGTATATTTGCATTTATAATCTTCACTCAACTTCCAGTGTAAGTCTTAGGCACCCAAATGTAGGTGCCTTACAATGTCTATATTTTGTTCCCCCAAATCCTAGGATCCTATTTTGATTAGCGTCATAAATTTTGGGAGGGCATTTAAAAAGTAGCTCTGCTTTCTAAAATTCTTAAGTGGACACAAATGAAGAAAACTTTGCTTATCGTAATACTGCTTGGCATTATAAAATATAGCTGTTAAGTTCTAAATAATTCTACTTCGGAGAAATGACTTTCTATAGATTTACTCCCTCTTACTCCCTCTTTGACAGTCATATGGCATATGATCATATGATGCAGAAAACTATAGTGTAGATCAGAAGGAGAGAAGGGTGGGAAACCATTCTCAGCAGTGGTTTTCTAAGGAGCATTTTCTCTTGGCACAACGACTGGGAAGAAGGTGCTACATCATTTAGTAGGTGGCAGCCAGAGATGCTAAATGTGCTGCAGTGGGTAGAGAGTAGGAGGCAGTCCTGAACAGCAAGCATATTGTTTCATCCAAAATGCCAGTAGTGTCCTATGGAGAAACACTTCAAAGAATACTGTTCTGAGTAATCACCATTGTTCAAATTATTTCAGATGTCTTTGCCAAGTGCTTCCAAAAATCATAGTTAAAATATAGTTTTGCAAATATCCAGCTGATTGTATGGATGTCTGCCTATTTGAAAGCTCTAATCTCTCCCTGCTCACTTTGACACTGAACCATCATGGTGGTGGGTAGTGGTAAAGTCATCATCTCTCTCAAACTCTAAGACTGTCTATATACTATTCTTTATTCTTTGTGCATAACCATTTGTTGGCTACCTAGATCAGAGGGTAAAGCTATGAAATCACATTTCTAAGTCTTTTCCTAATCCAGTCAACAGTGGATTGAAGGTCAGAGGTGAGTAAATAGATAGAACCAATTATACCCATGTATGATTTAAGGAGACACACTTCATTGATTTGGGAAAAATATAAAATATCAAGATCTGGCTTTTACTAGAAGAACAAAAGGTGCCAAAATTTTTACTAATTCAGCTTCAGGATTGAACTGAATTTCAGTTAAAGTGAAAATATTTTAAACAGCATTTTAGCTTAGGAATTCAGGCAAAACTAGGTTTTGATTTGTGTACTTAAAAACTAACTTGCTGATTGCTGTGGTCTCTGGACATCATTAATTTATCTACAGTCTGTCTGGAGTTTAATCCTTAATTTTTCTAGGATTTACTAGTAGAGTGGCTGCTGAGGATGTTCTGTGAATTGGTCTTAATGGTTCCCTAGAGGGCTTGTATAGCATTGATTAATTACTGTGGTTTAAGAATGGGAATTACACATTGGAGCACTGATTGTTTTCTGAAATCCTTAAAACTTTCTGCTATATATTATCCAGCTTTAGCGTGGAAATTGTGAAGACTTTTGCTAATATGAATCTGAATGTCATGATTTCTTATTGCAGAGAGACAACTTTACGTGGCTCCATGAACTCTGTGTCTGACCTGATTCAGTATGTAGGGTGGCTGTCCACCATAGCGATGCGCTTGGAAAGCAACAGTACTTTCTTGCTGCACTTTATTTTGGATTTCTATGAGAAGGTAGTACACATCCTTTTTCCCTATTTAGATTTTGTGATGGCTATCCACTATACTGCTCTATTTTTAAAATTTTCTGTACAACCCTTAAGTTGGGCTATGACTTTATTAGCATAGTTAAAATAAGCTATGTATTTTGAATTTCTTACCTGAATAACTGACTTTCATAAAACAAAGTGGAAAAAAAATGCTTTTTTTGAAAAGTCCAGGTACCACTTCAACAGACATTCCACTGAGTTAATGCTGGCCCTAGATGGAAGTCTGTCTCTAGCATCACTTTTTGCTTATCCATTGTACATCCCCAACCCTTGGCAAAAAATGCAGAAAGCTTCTAGTTTCTTCAGTTCTTCCCACCTTTCAACTGCTTTATTTCTCCCAGTACCTATGATTCTGGTCCTCTTCTATTGTTTTTGTAGTATTCAACATGGACAGAACTGTTATCCAGGAAGTGCACACTGACCTCAGTTTTCCTGGCTTCTTCCCTTCACTAGTTGTCTTGTGTTATGTTTGTTTAGAAGCATGCTGCTTTCTTTTCCAGCTTGACAGCTAACTAATATGATAAATCAGTACTTAATGGGACTTAAGAAGAAAGAAATGTTCCCTCCCCCTTTCTCCTAAACTCTTGAAATCTCTCTCCAGAAAAAAAAATAAAGGATTTTAATAATGATCTTCTAGAAATAATCCTTTATGGCAAGGTTGATGTTTTGTAAGATACATTTTTAAGCATTTGTAGCCACCTATTATGTTTATGAATCAGGCCCAAGCCTGATGTTGTATGATTGCTTATCCTTTACTGATGTTTCTTTGGGTGAACTTGGTTGAAAGGTTCTGGGTAATAAACTATATACTGATGTTATCATTCTTTCCAAAAGGTGTGTGATATATGTATAAATTATAACCTTCCGTTGGTGGTTTTGTTCCCTTCTGGGATCTTCTATCCGGCACTCCTCAGCCTGGATTCCAGTATCCTGAACCAGCTCTGTTATATTATGCACAGGTAAAAAGGGCCTTTTTGCCATCTTATGAATTAGTACATCATAATTCTATCTTCATTTTTCAACTATACAATAAATTATAA
Organism: Phataginus tricuspis; assembly: GCA_029783875.1. Lineage (NCBI taxonomy): Eukaryota > Metazoa > Chordata > Mammalia > Pholidota > Manidae > Phataginus > Phataginus tricuspis. The sequence continues at coordinate 84,286,867 of JAQQAC010016209.1, forward strand.
TTTATAAATACACTACAATAAATTTATTATATATAATACAATAAAATATTCAATGCAATGAAATTATTATCCATTTTCTGCCAGGACCTATGGAAGTAGGGAACATGGCTTTCTCTTGAGAATGACCTTCCAATAAGGGGCTGTTTTAACTGTGTTGTTTTTAAAATGTCACTGTTGGGGATATGGATTTTAAAAATTTATAGTTAAGGAACTTTTGTGCAGTGGTACTGCTGCATTCAGCATTGTTAATTCTCATTGCCATGTCTTACAGAAAAATTAGACATTTGCTGACAACTGGTTTAGGTCTATGTAGTTTCTCTAGTAAAAACATTTTCTGGCAGATAAAGGGAGCTATTGCTGATTATATGAAACTGTAAGTATTCTGATCCCCTCTAATTCTTTCACTTATGGACTGAAATTACTCCTTTTAGTCTGTAAGTATAGACCCTTTTGGCATAATTTGTAGGAATATGCCAAGGTTAAAATGTTTAAAAAATAATTAGATAATAGTTCTCAGGCAAGAAAAAAATTACAGTTGTTTTCCTTTTATCCTTTTTACTGCACCTGTTTTTCTACGTTAAGAAAATACATTATCAGTGACTGCTTTTGAGACTATTGATATTTTGATAGTGAAACATTAAAAGCATTCCCTTCATTGTTTTCTTTTTTATTGAAGTATAATTTACACACAGCCAAGTGCATATCTTAAATGTACAGCTCAATATTTGAGCCTCTGTTAATTAAAAAATATGTATTTTCAGATCCTCTTCCTGTATTGAAGTATAATAGACATACAATATTGTATTAGTTTTAAGTGTACAACATAGTGATTTGACAGTTTATGCATTACAAAATTCTCATGTAATTAAGTATAATCTCTATTAATTTTTATTCTTTGAGGAGAATGTACTACAAAAGGATAAAAACCTTAACTAGACAGCTGAATATTTGTGTATGTACACATCTGTATATACTTACATTTAAACTGTATGCTTCTGTTTGCTTATATTTCAAAGGCATTTAATGTTAAAAATCAAATTCATTCTATTTGATTTCCTTTTTAGGTATCGTAAAAATTTGACTGCTGCAAAGAAAAATGAGTTGGTACACAAGGTATGGATAATAAACCTCTGTATTAAATCACCCTTGCTTAAAAACTGAGTGTACATATATATGATCTGTTGGGAATAAAAAGGAAAGGGAGGATAGATGATCATGACAATTTTTTTTCTTTTCCAATAGACAAAATCAGAGTTCAGTTTCAGCAGCAAGATCTATCAAGAATTTAATCACTATCTGACAGCCATGGTTGGTTGCCTGTGGACATCCAAACCCTTCCAAAAAGGATTTTATATTGACCCCAAAGTCTTAGGAAAAGCTGGAGTAACTGGATATAAAAACAGTTTAAATTTAGTCCACCACCCTGCTCTGTTGAGTTATACTGTTTCCTTTCTGATACAGGTAAGGGCATTTAAAGAATATTTAGATTTTATGTAAGAATAATGTGATGGCAGAAATAGGAAATGCCATGAATTTAGAGTGTCTGAATTGCAAGACGTGTTCAAGCATTCTTTTTTGAGTACCAGCTAAATTTTGGGCATTGTGCTAGGATCTGGAGATTCAAAGTGAACTTAAGGCTCTATCCTCTGAGAGCTTGGGCTGTGGCAGAGACAGACTTGTAAACATTACTACAATACAGTGTGGCCAGGTGAGAAAAGGTAATTGTGAGAAAGATGGGGGAGTGATTATTAGTTCAGTTCTACTCAGGTAGAGAAAGGTAAGAAAAGGCTTCAGGGAAGTGGAAGCTCTTCTAAAATCCTTCTAAACAAAATGGAAAATGTAGGCTACATAATATTAAAATTAGAATTGGAGTCTTAATCAGAGACTACTGATTTAAGGGATTGATATCAGTATGCCAGCAGGGGGCGGTCTTCTCAGGACTTTATCTAATCAGCCCTGTCATTTTCAGCATTTTCAATGACTTAAGGAAGAACTCAGATGGTGTTCAAATCAAATGTGTGGATGACACAACAGGATGGGATTACAAATACACCGATAGAATCCAGGTTCATAATTGCCTTAACAGCTTGGAACATGAACAAATCTAACAAAGTGGGAAAAAAAAGTTCAGAATGGGAGAGATACTCATTAAATAAATGTTTAATATATGCATGGAATGAACCAGGCAGTGTAATGGACAAGACACATCTGGGTGTTATCCTCATAGAACATACAGTCTAGTTGGGCAAGTAGTCATTAAATCGACATCTTACAGTAAAGAATGAAGAGTAATACAGGGAAAGTGCAGAGGACAATGAAAAAATATACAGGGTGTTAACCTAGTTTAGGCTTTATAGAAGTGATCCTAATCAGAGTTTTGAAGGATGAGCATCAGCCTGTCAAGGCAGGAGCATATTTGAGGAAAAGTGCAAAGACAGAGCAGGAGACAGTAAACTTTGACTGTTACAGGGCCAGATTGTAAATATTTTAGGTTTTGCAGGTCATGTGGTCTCTGTCAAGACTTTGCCATTGTATGTGAAAACAGCAACAGACAATGGTTAAACAAATAGGCATAGCTGTGTTCCAGTAAAAGCTTATTTACAAAAATAGCTGTTGGGCTGGGTGTGGGCTGTGATTTGCTGACTCCTCTGTTAGAGCTTGCCATATTTGAGAAACTTATGTAGAATTGTAGGGTTTGAACACAGATTCTACCCTGACTGAGCAGCAGAAGTAACTAGAATGTTTTTCCAAAATAGATAAAGTAAACATCCTTGATTGCTCCCAGGGAGATTCTTATTTAATAACTCTAGGGTGACATCCAGGGTCTGCTCTTTTAATGTAATTATTCTGATATACAAGGGTTGAGAGCTACTGAGCTAGACTATAGAATGGTAGGAGATGAAGTTTTGAAATGTAGTCAAGGATCAGTTGGGGAAAAAGTTATTTGTAGTCCTTCAAAAACATTTCAGTTCATTGATTTCAATATTTGAATAAAAATTACATTTTTAAGTACATAAAGGAATTTCAGAGGTCATACAGTTTAGTAATTTTCTGATATTCCTTTCTCTTTTTCTCTTTTGCCTTCATAATAACTTGCCTGATTTATCATATAATATATAAAACTTGTTTTAAATTAATAGTATTAATATTACTATTAATAATGAGACTACTAGGTGAAATTTGAAATAGTTTTTTGGCCCCTGGACTAAATCCTACTAAAAATGTACAGTGCACATAACAGTATTTCATATACAGTTAGGTACATTTGTTTCACTTTGCTTTTGTGCTTTAGACATTGCTTTTTCTTTTTTATTTAATTTGATTTTTAGATTATGTAAAATATTTACATGATTCCAAATCCTAAACTGTAGAAATCTCACTTCCATCCTCATGTCCTCCATTGTTTCTCTTTGTCTTCTTTGTGGGCCTGGTTATCTTTGATCATAAGCTAGACACCTGGAATATTATTCCTAGAAAGAGTCAGAAGATTAGAATGATATCTTCAGCAGAGAAACCTTTCAATTGTATCTCACAGGTACCTAGGGGAGCTCTTTGTCTGGGACTACCCTAATCCAAATTCTATGCCTAAGATTCCCTGGACCATAGTGGACAGACTGCAAGCCTGTGAGAAGGCTAACTTACTTCTGGTGAACTCTTCCCCTGAAGGCATAGCCCTTTGTGTTTCTAGTTTAAAGTGAGGGTTGGTTTATAAGAGTTCCCACTTTTAGCCTACCCTGTGCTTTAACTTTAGTCACCTTAGCCTTTTGAGGCTATGAAAGTGCAGTTTGGTTTTGCAGCTGATTCCTCTGGATTGGAAAGTTCTCTCAAGCCAAGAGTGACTTTGAGAATTAGGTTTAGCTGTCTGGGGTCTCATCTTCTAGATTGTGGTTTAAGATTTTGGCATTACTCACCATAGCGCTAGCTCTTTGTTACTTTTTTTTTACAAAACTATTTTGTAGAAAGGACTAGTGATTACCAAAGGGGAGGGGTGGGGAAGGGAGGGTGGAGGGAGGGAGAAGGGGATTGAAGGGTATTGTGGGGGGAGGTCACGGGGAAGGCAGTATAACAGAGAAGACAAGTAGTGACTCTGTGGCATCTTACTACACTGATGGACAGTGACTGCAATGGGGTATGGGGGGGCGACTCGATAATATGGGTGAATGTAGAAACCACATTTTTTTGTGTGAAACCTTCATAAGAGTGTATATCAATGATACCTTAATAAAAAAAACTTTATTTTGTAAATTTCAAACATACAAAAGAATGAACCCCCATCGCATCACTCAGTGTGGTCTCTACTCCCACCTAGTGTTACAGCCTCCTCTCACCCACTTATTTTGAAGCAAACACCAAATATTCTACAATTTTACTGCAAATGTTTCATTATATACCTGGACAAGATATGGGCACGTTTAAAAAATTTGTCTCTTCCTTTTTTAAACAGCCTTTTAAAGATATAACTCAAATATAATACAATATACCCACTTAAAGAATACAGTTTAACAGAGAAGACAAGTAGTGATTCTATGGCATCTTACTACGCTGATGGACAGTGACTGTAATGGGGTATGTGGTGGGGACTTGATAATAAGGGGAGTTCTAGTAACCATAATATTGCTCATGTAATTGTACATTAATAAAAGCAAATAATAAAAATAAAATAAAATAAAAAAGAATACAGATGGTGAACTGTTCTTTTATTCTTTTTAAAACTACACACACACTCATACTCAAAAAAAAAAAAGAATACAGTTTAATAGTTTTTAGTATATTCACAGAGCTGTGCATCCATCACCACACAAAAGCAAAAATATTTTCGAATATTTTTGTTACCCCAAAATGAAGTCCCACCCCCCTTAGCCATCACTCCACAGTCTCCCCATCCCCCAGTCCTAGGCAAACACTCATCTGATATGTAGATTTGCTTATTCTGGAAATTCATAAAAATGAACCCATACATAAACAATAACAGAAGAAAAACGAACCCATACAATATGTGTTTTTTTGTGACTGGCTTCTTTCACTTAACATGTTTTCAAGGTTTACCCATGTCAGCATGTATTAGTACTTAATTTGTTTTTACTTTCAAGTAATATTCCTTTGTATAGGTACACTACATTTTGCTTATCGATTCATCAGTTGATGGGCATTTGGGTTATTTCCACTTTTTGGCTATTATGAATGATGCTTCTGTAAATATTTGTACACATGGTTTGTGTGGACATATATTTTCATTTCTCTTGGGTATTATACTTAAGGGTGGGAATCTTTATTATGCTACCTCTGTTTAACTACTGGAGGAACTTCCAGACTGTTGGCCAGAGTAGCTGTACCATTTTACATTCCCAACAAAAGTGTGTGAGGGTTCCAATTTCTCCATATATTCCCCAAGATTTGTTATTACCGGTTTTTTTGATTCTGGCCATCCTAGAGGGTGTGAAGTAGTATCTCATTGTGGTTTTCATTTGCATTTCCCTGATAGCTATTGATATTCAGCATCTTTTTATGTGTTTATTGCCCATTTGTGTATTTTCTTTGGCGATATGTCTATTCAGATCCTTTGCCCCTTTTGAAATTCAGTTATTTATCTTAGTGTGATTGACTTATAAGAGTTATTTCTATATTCTTGATTCAAGTGACTTGTCAGACATGATTTTTAATAGTTTTCTATTATGTGGGTTGTCTTTTTTTTTAGTATCTTCTGAAGGACAAAAGTTTTTAATTTTGATGAACTCTAATTTATGAATTTTATCTTTTATCACTTGTGCTTTTATTTTTTAATGCCTCCCCTTTCTCCCCTCCCCTTAGCCTCTGGCAACTACCATTCTACATATTTAGCTTGATTATTTTAGAGTCATCATATAAATGGTATTATGTAATATTTGTCCTTCTGCATTTGGCTTATTTCACTTAGCATAATTTCCTCCAGGTTCATTCATATTGTCGTATCAGGATTTCCTTCTTTTTAAAGACTGCATAATACTCCATTATATGTATATACCATATTTTCTTTATCCATTTATCTGTTAATTGTCTTGGCAATTGTGAATAATGCTGCAGTGAACATGGCAGTGAAGATATCTCTTCAAGATCTTAATTTCATTTCATTTGGGTATATACCCAGAAGTGGAATTGCTGGATCATATGGTAGCTCTATTTTTATTTTTTTGAGGAACCTCCATACTGTTTTCCATAGCAATTGCAGCAATTTATATTCCCAACAGTGTACAAGGATTGCCTTTTCTCCATATCTGCTCCAACATTTTTTTTAATAAAAGTCATCTTAATAGGTGTAAAGTGGTATCTCATTGTGGTTTTGACTTGCATTTCTCTTTTGATTAGTGATGTTGACCACCATTCATACATCTTTTGGCCATTTGCATGTATTCTTTAGAGAAATGTCTCTTTAGTTGCCTTGCCCATTTTTTAATCTCTTTTTTTGCTGTTGAGTTGTAGGTGTTCCTTATTTATTCTGGATATCAACCCTTTATCAGATACATGCTTTGCAAATATTTTCTCCCATTAGGTATGGCTGCCTTTTCATTTTGTTGATTTTTTTCCTTTGCTGAACCTTTTTAGTTCGATATTATCCCACTTGTCTACTTTCACTTTTTTTGTCTGTGCTTTTAGTGTCATACCTAAGAATCACTGTCCGGGCCAATATCTAGAAGCCTTTTCTCTGTGTTTTCTTTTTGGAGTTTTATGGTTTTAGGTCTTATGTTTAAGTCTTTAATGTATTTTGTGTTAATTTTTGTGAGTGGTGTAAAAAAAGTCCAGTTTCATTCTTTTGCATGCAGATACCCAGTTTTCCCAGCACTATTTATTGAAGAGACTGTCCATTCCCAATTGTGTATTCTGGGCACCCTTGTCAAAGATCAGTTGACTGTATACACATGGGTATATTTCTGAGCCCTCTGTTCTGTTCCATTGATTTATGTATCTGTTTTTATACAAGGACTATACTGTTTCAATTACTGTGGCTTTGTTGTGTATTTTGAAATCAGGAAGCATAATGCCTCTAATTTTGTTCTTCTTGCTTAAAATTTCTTTGACTATTTGGGTTCTTTTGTGGTTCCATATAAATTTTACGATTTTTTCCTACTTCTGTTAAAGAATGCCATTGGGATTTTGATAGGGATTGCATTGAATTTCTGTACATTGCTTTGGCTAATATGGACATTTTAACAATATTAATTCTTCCAATCTATGAACATAAGATATCTTTCCATTTATGTAAACTTTAATTCCTTTTATTAGCATCTTTTCATGTTCTCATTGGCCATTTTTACATCTTTGGAGAAATGTCTGTTCAAGTCCTTTCCCCATTTTCTTGGGTTATTTGCAGAGCCCTCTGCCACATTCATTAGGAAGGAGCAGGTCATGGCTCACATGCCACAGACACCTGAAAGTTCTCATGGAATTTTCGTACATTTTCTTGAATAAATATTTTTATATTTGCTATATGCCCTTAGGACAATTCTCAGTGACATTAAATGCTGGGATTTTAAAAACAGTTTTTGTCAACTGTGTTCATTTTGATGGAGAGTGGGTCTACAGAACTCCTCATGATCTCATCCTGAAAGTGAAAGTCCATATGGATACCTTTTATCATAAAGCAACCACTCCTTAAGTTTCTTGAATATACTTCCAGAGACATACTATATATTTCTTTGTAAATTATCTTTTTCAACTCTATACATTATACATACTTTTTTGCCTCTTGATTTTTTGACTTAATATCTTGGCTTTTGTTTCACATGTAAATATAAAGGGCTGCCTTGTTCTTCTTTGATGTCCCCATAGTATTCCGCTGTATGGATCTACTATAAGTTGAGCATTTAAGTTATTTCTAATCTTGTCATGAAATCATACTCTAAGGAATATTCTTGAACTATATACATCACTGCATACACACGCAAGTGTGTCTGGTGGATAAAATTGCTGCAAGTGGAATTGCTTTCAAGGGGTTTTTCTTTTTAATTTTGTTAGATATTGCTAAACTGCTTTTAGTAGAAGTTATACCAGTTTACATTACCACTAACTATGAATCGGGGTCTATTTCTCTATACCCTGTCAACATAGTTGCATCCAGTTCTTATTTGGAAAAGCATGTAATGAATCATAGAGTAGAATTGATATTTTCATAAGTCAGTTCTTTATTTTTTCTTCTAGACTCCGTGTGTGTGTGTGTGTGTGTGTGTGTGTGTGTGTGCGCGCGCGTGCACACATGCATGCATCTTTGTTATAAGACTCAGTTTCTAAAGTAGTAAATATCATTACCTTGGACATAGGTAAGCAAACTTGTTTTGGAGGATCAGGAATTGATATATTCTTTTAAGTCAGAAAATAGATTTTAAGTGTTTAAGGAAGGTTGGCTCTAGCTGGAAGGTATCGTTCTAATGGCACAGAGCACATTTGGCCAAATGTGGAACTGCCATTTTTTGTAACTGATGATGGTTCTATATGGTTCTGAAAATTCTAGGCTTTAATGTCAATCTTTCTTTTAAAAGAGTGCCTTTTGAGTCCCCATCACCAACTAACTGCTCACTAAGTATATCTTTGAGATAGTAAAAATAACCTCTGATGCCATGGTAGTATGGTTTAATTCTGACAATTTTATTTTAGTGAATTATCACATTGTAAATATTTCCAATAGCCAATTTTTTTGGAAATAATTTTAGTGAATTTAATTTGGCCAATCAGTTCTTAGTTTCAAAGAGCTCAGCTCAGTTAATGAGCTGAAACATTTTTAACATTTGTAGAGCCTACATTTCAGGAAATTCTGAAGCTCTAGGTTTTCTTATCATAAACTACCTTTGAATCATTAACTGATTGTTTTGTTTATTCATCCAACAACTATTTATTTGGTGTCCACTATGCTTCTAGCAATGGGAATGTAGTGCTTAAGAAGATAGGTACCATCTCTGCCCAAATAGTGTTTATATACTAATCAGAACAAATAAACAGGTAATGAAATAAGTAGACATGATAATTTAAAATTTTGAGAAACGCTATGAAGGACATAAACTGTGGGGTTAGAGAGAAATTAACTGGGGAGTCGTCAGGGATGGGTGTTCAATGAATGCCTTTTTGGGGAAGTGACATTTGATCTGAGATTTCTTCTAAAAGATGAGAATAAGCCAGCCTAGGAATGGCTGAAGAAAGAGTGTTCCATGCAGTAGGAACAGTACAAGGGCTCAAAGGATTCAAGGGAAAAAGGAAGCTAGTGTGGCTTAGAACTTAAGGAACAAAAGGGAGAATGGAATGAAATTAGGATGGAGAGATGCAGGGGCCGTCTATCTTACAGGTCTGTTAGGAGTACAATGGGAAACAATTGAAAGAGTTTTAAGCAGGCTTGTATGGTCTGAACCGATGTTTAATAGAGATCACTTTGGCATTTTCAAGGAGGGTAGAGTTATAAGAGGAGGCCCGAGTGGAAGCAGGGGTGCCAGTAGGAAGCTATTAACAGAGTCTAAACAGAGGCAGTGATAATGATTTGTGTACATGTGGTAATAGTGGAGATGGGTAGAAGTGGACTGATTTGAGATACATTGCAGAGATGGAACAAACAGGTCTTGATAACTTGATTAGAAGGGGGAATGAGAAAAGAAAAGGACTTCTGAGGTTTCTGAATTAAGTAACTGGGTTGATGGTGGTTCCATTTCTTAATTAGAGAAATAATGATGAAAGAACAGGGGAGGCTATTTTGGATTTTCAGGAGGGCAAGTTGAGAATCAAGTCCTGTTCTGGCCTACTTAAGTTTGAGATGACTGTTAGACATCCAAGAAGTGTAAGGCAGTTTGAAATAGAGGCTTGGAGCTCACGGGAGAGGTTAGAGCTAGAGAAGTAAATATGGAATTTATCAGCGTGGACTATATGTCATCAGTGTCAAAAACATACATTTTTTTTCACTTTTTAACTTCCCAGAGATCAGAGTGTATCTTGTGATTGATGTCAGCCAGGTGGTAATCATGATATGGCTGTCATTTGCTGTTTTTGAGTGGGCACAGGCAGGTTGTCAGAACCAGACCTTGCAGAATGGTTGTCAGCAGCCTGGGGAGAAAAATTTGGAGACGGGACTGGAGCACTGTTCTAAATCCATGCAACCAAATGACTTGGGGAAAGGGGGAGGGAATGGTGAACCACATGTGTTACGGACTTTCCCTCCAAGCAGGAGCCAAGAGTAGGTTAGGTCTGTGTAGTTGGGACCCCAGCAGCACCAGTAGCTTTTAGTTCTTTTTAAGAAGTGCTGCATCATCAACAGTCTGGCACAGAGGATGATACTGGTGAAAAAGACATAGATATCTATGACTGTTGAGCTACAAAAGTAATTCAGAAGATTTGGACTCAATGTGGAGTTTTAGAAATAATTTCACACTTAATTTTGCTTATATTTACCATTTCCTGTTTATAAAGATGATATATGATCAAAATCTGCCTACATCTAAAACTCTCATAAAGTAAAAAACTCTAAGTGTTAAAAAGTCATTGTGCTATGCATACTTTAATAGGCAGAGGTTTTTTTTTTGAAGAGGACGTCTCCTTTTTCACATTCTGTATTCTTTTTTTTATAATTTATTTTGATATCATTAATCTACAATTACATGTGCAATATTATGGTTATTAAACTACCCCCTTCATCAGGTCCCCCCCACCAGCCCCATTACAGTCACTGTCCATCAGCGTAGTGAGATGCTATAGAATCACTACTTGTCTTCTCTGAGTTGTACAGCCCTCCCCGTGCCCCCGCTACCTTACGCCTGCTAATCGTAATGCCCCCTCTTCCCCCTTATCCCTCCCTTCCTACCCATCCTCCCCAGTCCCTTTCCCTTTGGTAACTATCAGTCCATTCTTGGGTTCTGTGAGTCTGCCGCTGTTTTGTTCCTTCAGTATTTTTCTTTGTTCTTATACTCCACATATGAGTGAAATCATTTGATACTTGTCTTTTTTGGCTTGGCTTATTTCACTGAGCATAATACCCTCTAGCTCCATCCATGTTGTTGCAAATGGTAGGATTTGTTTTCTTCTTAATGGCTGAATAATATTCCATTGTGTATATGTACCACCTCTTCTTTATCCATGCATCTAATAGGCAGAGTTTTATCTTGGTAATATATTAAAAATGTTGTTTGTTAGAAGTAACAAAGTACAATAGGTAATATTTAAAGCCAGAGAATAAATGGGATCACCTAGGTCTGAGCTTTCATAAAGAATTACAGTTTCACAGAATCTACTATGTACACAGTCTGCCTCTCTAGACTTCATCGCCCTTTAAGACTCAATTTGGGTATCATATTCTCAGATAAAGCCTTCTCTAACATCTTCCATCTCCAGTAGCTGAGTACAGAATTTTAAAAACGAGGCCATAGATTAGCAAAATGTTTCTTACTTTATTTACTGTGATTTTATTTTCCTTCTGTTTGTGCTTCTAGGGAGGAATATGGAAGGCTATAGCAGGTGCTTATTCAAAAGGAATCTTAGAGTGATGGGAGGAATAGAATGTAGTGAATGAATCAGATAGTGAAGAGTCATCTTAATTTTCTGATAATTTTTGCTAACCAAATATTTCTGTCTCTATATCTCCCCACTTCCTTTTTTTGTCCTTGTTTTCTAAGGAATGTCCAGAAGAAAGGACAGTAAACATGAGCTCTATTCGGGTAAATAACTTTATTTTCATCATGTTCAGAAATTTCACACAACTTCATATCATCAAAAGAATTTATAGCTTTACTTTTTCTCAAATCTGAAGTCTGCTGCCTCCACAAAGTCAAAGTGAACTGTTTCCTTCTGTATTCATTGCAGTGACTTTCATGTGAATTTATTGGCATATACCCTCTACAGTCTCCTATGAGATATAACTATTCATAGTTTGACTTTTGCTGCTGTGCCTGTGCATCATCTCATTTTGTGGCATAGTTGCATGTATTGAAAGTGTGGCTGTAATGAGGCTGATTTAACAAAACCAGGCACAGTTGTCTCATTATGAAAATTCTGCTGTGTACATACTTAAATAGGCAGTAATATAATAATGTCTGCCTCCTTGTTATTCATTTTAGGTGTTAAATTTGTAGAGTATGGGAATGATGACCCATTTCCATTTCATAGTACTTGTTCAGTTAAACAGCTAAATTTTTTTGGCAATATAATAAAAGGAATGTTTAGCCCTTAAAGTCGGGGTACTTTCTGGTTTGAATGATACTTAGTGACTGAGTCGCAGTTGTGAACCTGTCCCCTTGGAGCTAACTCTTGGTATGTGTATCCAGGGCACTGGGAACTTTTCCTAGGCAAAGAAGAGGAAGTAGAGAATAAATGTAGTGAATATTCAATAAGTAATTTTCCATTTTTTGTGCCTACAGGGAAAGAAATGGAACTGGTATTTGGACTATTTATTTTCAGAGGGGTTACAAGGCCTGAAACTTTTCATAAGAAGTAATATTCATCATTCTTCTGTCCCCCGACGTGCGGGCATAAGCGACATGATCGACATTAAATGAATATTGACAGAAACAAACAGTATACCAGACTAAATTCCCTCCTCGTTGCTGGAAAGGCCAAGCAGCTCAACTTTTGTTTCCATATTCTTTTAACCAATAGACTGCCATCCTTTGGGAGGGCCTGGACTGGCCTTCTATCCATAGCTCAGGAGAGCCTCAGTGTATCTAACTGTATTTTTTCAGAATCTAGATTCTTGAGCCCACTAGTGAAAAATGACTTCATCATCAGGCTCCACCTTCCACCAAATTATACATGAAGAAATACATCCATTATGTGGTGGGATTTTTCACATTCTTGTGGGGACAATAAGCTGCATTGATGGAAGAGAGCAGGCAATATACATGGGCAGTTAAGCCACAGACATCCTCATTAAAAATACTCCATTGCCCCCATGAAACCTCTGTGGATATTGCTGTTTTTCTTACTGTGAACAATAGCAGCAGTACCAAGTAAATAGGATACAACATTTTTAGCTCTACAAGCTGGCTGTAAGTTATGGGTAGCTTCTTGGGCTTTCACCAGTAGCAATCTGATAAGGGAAGAAAGTGGGGAGAATTGTGGGATAATTAAGACATTTCTATTTATGCCAGTTTGATTTAATGAAATTGCTCTATTTGGTGTGTGTGTACGTGTATATATGTATATATTCCATTTTAAAGTATTTAGCCCCAAATAAACTAACTGCACCCTTTTTTTCAGAGATAATTCTGAAGTTTTTAAAACTTTTTATAATAGCTAGAATATCTTGCTGGAAATTTAGCTTCACTGCTACTGAATAACTCCCCTTTAGTAAAATTCACCTCATTTGAGAGAAATTAAGCTGAATTTACTTTTGTTTTTAAGTGCATTCTTCTGATTCTTTTTTTTTTTAGAGCAAAACAGAACTATGTTATTTGATAGCATTCAGACTAGAATGCCATTCACTCATTCATTAATTTTTTGATTCAATACATATTTATTGAGCTTACTGTGTCCTAGATATTCTTCCATGTGCTGGTTAAACAGCTATAACCAATACAATGTACTGCTTTTGTGGAATTTGTTATATTTCATTGGAGAAGACAGACTATAAAAATGTAAATAAATATATGATCTGAGGTGCTATAAAGAAAAAGCAAGGAATAGGGACATAATATTGAGAAGGTTGCTACTTTAAATAAGGTGTCTAGGGAAGGCCTATTTGAGGTCACCTAGCAGTGGCCCTAATGAAAAGGTGTATGAGGCTTGTGAATATTTAGGGGAACAGCATTCTGGGCAGAGAGAAAGGCAAGTGAAAAGGCTTAAAAATGTTAACTTGAAAGACCTATACACTGAAAACTACAATACACTCCTAGAAATTAAAGAGGACACTAACAAATGGAAATTCATCCCATGCTCTTGGCTAGAAAGAATAAATATTGTCAAAATGGCTATACTACCTAAAGCAATCTACAGATTCAATGCAATCCCTATCAAAATGCCAATAGCATTCTTCAATGAACTGTAACAAATAACTCAAAAATTCATATGGAACCAAAAAAGACCCCGAATAGCCAAAGCAATCCTGAGAAGGAAGAATAAAACAGGGAGAATTACACTCCCTGACTTCAAGCTCTACTACAAAGCCACAGTAATCAAGACAATTTTGTACTGACACAAGAACCAACCCACAGACCAGTGGAAGAGAATAGAGAGTCCAGATATTGACCCAAACATATACGGTCAATTAACATATGATAAAGGAGCCATGGATATACAATGGGGAAATGACAGCCTCTTCAACAGCTGTTGTTGGCAAAACTGGACAGCTACATGTAAGAGAATGAAACTGGACTACTGTCTAACCCCATATACAAAAGTAAATTCAAAATGGATCAAAGACCTGAATGTAAGTCATGAAACCATAAAACTCTTAGAAAAAAACATAGGCAAAAATCTCTTGCACATAAACATGAGCAACTTCTTCATGAACGTATCTCCCCGGGCAAGGGAAACAAAAGCAAAAATGAACAAGTGGGACTATATCAAGCTGAAAAGCTTCTGTACAGCAAAGGACACACCATTAGTAGAACAAAAAGACATCCTACAGTGTGGGAGAATATATTCATAAGTGACATATCCGATAAGGGGATGACATCCAAAATATATAAAGAGCTCACCCACCTCAACAAACAAAAAGCAAATAATCCAATTAAAAAATGGGCAGAGGACCTGAATGGACACTTCTCCAAAGAAGAAATTCAGATGGCCAAAAGGCACATGAAAAGATGCTCCACATCGCTAAACATCAGAGAAATGCAAGTTAAAACCACAATGAGATATCACCTCACACCAGTAAGGATGGCCACCATCCGAAACACAAACAACAACAAATGTTGGCGAGGATGTGGAGAAAGGGGAACCCTCCTACACTGCTGGTGGTAATGCAAATCAGTTCAACCATTGTGGAAAGCACTATGGAGGTTCCTCAAAAAGGTCAAAATAGAAATACCATTTGACCCAGAAATCCCACTCCTAGGAATTTACCCTAAGAATGCAGCAGTCCAGTTTCAAAAAGACAGATGCACCCCTATGTTTATCGCAGCACTATTTACAATAGCCAAGAAATGGAAGCAATCTAAGTGTCCATGAGTAGATGAATGGATAAAGAAGGGGTGGTACATATACACAATGGAATATTATTCAGCCAGAAGAAGAAAACAAATCCTACCATTTGCAACAACATGGACAGAGCTAGGAGGTATTATGCTCAGTGAAATAAGCCAAGTGGAAAAAGACAAGTATCAAATGATTTCACTCTCTGGGGAGGAGCATAAGAACAAAGAAAAAAACTGAAGCAACAAAACAGCAGCAGACTCACAGAACCCAAGAATGGACTAGCAGTTACCAAAGGGAAAGGAACTGGGGAGGATGGGTGGGAAGGGAGGGAGAAGGGGGGAAAAAGGAGCACTACGATTAGCAGACATAATGTTAGGGGGGAGGCACGGGGAGGGCCATACAACTCAGAGAATACAAGTAGTGATTCTATAGCATCTCACTACGCTGATGGACCATGACTGTAATGGGGTATATGGTGGGGACTTGATGATGGGGGGAGTCTAGTAACCATAATGTTGCACATGTAATTGTAGATTAATGATAAAATGTTAACTTGGCATGTATGAGGAAGAGCAGAGAGGCCAGTAAAGTTACAACATAGCAATTAAGGGAAAAGAATGGTAAGAAATGAAATAGGGACTAAAGCCAGAGAGTAGTTCATGAACATCCTTATAGCCTGGAATAGATATGTAATGGGAAGCCATTAGAAGGATTGAGAGCAGAGGAGTGACATCCTCTGACTTACCTATGTGGATCTGTAGTGTGAAGGTTAGACTGAAGAGGAAAAAAAGAGGGAAAGCAGAGACCTATTAGGTCATTACAGTGCTCCAGGATAGTCTTCGACTAGTGTGGTAGAGGCTGGGGAGGTGGCTAGATATTGGATTCAGGTTCTCTTTTAAAGGTAGAGAACATAGGATCTGCTGATAGCTTGGATATGAGGAAAGGGAAAAGCAGGAATGAAGAGTGACTCCTAGGTTTTTGAGAAACTGGGTGAATTCTCAGATGCAGAGATGAGGGACACTGGAGAAGGAAAAGATTTGGAGGAGTGTGGAATCAGGAGTTCTTATTTGGCCATGTTAGGTTGAAGATGCTAAGTAGGCAGTTGTATGCCTAGAGTTCAGCTACAGGTTGAGACTGATGAAATTAATTTGGGCATCATTAGTGAATAGCCATGACATTGTATTAGATACCTTAGTGCAGCTAGAAGAGAGAAGATGGCAAAAGACTGAGCCCTGGGGTATGCTCAATATTAAGAAGTAGAAAAGAAAAGGAAGAAACAACAAAAGACTAAGAAACATCCACTAGTAGCTAGAAGAAAAGCCAGGAGACTGGTGTGCTAGAAGCCAAGTGAACAAAGTGTTTCAAAAAGGAAGGGAGTATTTAATGGTGTGGAAGGTTGCCTATATACCTAGGAAAAGAGCTTTAGCTACTTTAAAGTAAATGTGATAGCTTCCCCAATGGGTAACCTTTCTCATTTAGAGAGTTCTCCTTTTAAGATTATCTTCTAAGTAACTTCCCATATTGTTCTTCAGAACATGATATTTTGGTCCTTAACTGTCATGTAAAACTTTCAATTGTGAAAAGGGATTTCATTATTTTTCATGAAGTTTAACCCCTAGCAATCTTGACATTATGGAAGAAACTTACATGCTTAAGTTTTTCTTCCAGTAATAAAAAAAAGGTTGTCCCCTTAGGTTTGTCTTTTTGATAAATAATGATTCCTTGGCTATCTTTTTGTCCACATTCTTCTCTTGATCAATTTTTCAATGTACATAAGAGGAGATATATGACTATGCCAATAAGCTGAATCTAACTATTTGAAAACTCTTTTTTCAAGACTCTTCATGGCAAAGAAAAACAAGGTTTAAATAACTATTTTGTTTCAGTGCAAAAAATGTCTAAAGAAAAATAAAATTTAGTTTATTATCTTAATTGTACAAAAAATACTTTCTTTAAACAGTATTTATGTAAAATTGATTTTATAAATGTTGGCTTAATGTTAAGTACTAAAGTTGCTGTTAGATTTCTAACATTTTGTTTTCCTTTCTATCCTACCATCTTCTTCTTGGTCTTGGGGACAGTCTGGAAAGAAAAGTAGATACGTCTCTGTTCCCTCACATAATTTTAATTAACATAGTAGAGATTCTCTCTTTACATCACATACATTTTATATCACAAAATGGTTTATAAGAAAAATTATTGTCTAAAATTATATTTTGAAGATTTCCTTTCAATTGATACTACTTTTCACTTCATTTAAATTAGTTTTTTTGATAGAGCCTGTATTTTGGTCATGTAAAAAATTATTTTTCTTATAAAGATGGGTGCTGTGGACTGTTTCCTCAAAAATTCATACGTTGAAGCCCTAACCCCCCAACGGGTTGGTTTGGGGAGGTAATTAGGTCATGAAGGTAGAGCTTTCATGAGAGGAATTATTGCTTTTATAAGAAGAGACAAGAGAGAGATGATCTTTCTACCTTGTGTGGATACAGCAAGAAGGCAGCCATCTGCAAGCTAGGAAGAGAGCTCTCACCATGACCCACCCATGCTGGCACCCTAGTCTTAGACTTCAAGCCTCCTGAAATTGTCAGTTTGTTTTTTTAAGCCACCCAGTCTATGGTGTTTTTTATATAACAGCCTGATCTGACTAAGACAATGGGCAGCAGTGTTTAACAGAATACATTGTTGACCTGCATCAGCAATGCTGTATTTTTTCTTTAATAGCTGTGTTTTATTTATGTATTTTTATTATTTTTTTTACTTTATTTTGGTATCATTAATTCACAATTACATGTGCAATATTATGGTGATTAAACTACCCCCTTCATCAGGTCCCCCCCACTAACCCCATTACAGTCACTGTCCATCAGCGTAGTGCAGATGCTATAGAGTCACTACTTGTCTTCTCGGAGTTGTACAGCCCTCCCCGTGCGCCCCCAACACTATATCTGCTAATTGTAATGCCCCTTACTCCCCTTGTCCCTCTCTTCTGACCCATCCTGCCCATCCCCTTGCCCTTTGGTAACTATTAGTCCGTTCTTGGGTTCTGTGAGTCTGCTGCTGTTTTGTTCCTTCAGTTTTTTTCTTTGTTCTTATACTCCACATATGAGTGAAATCATTTGGTATTTCTCTTTTTCGGCTTGGATTATTTCACTGAGCATAATACTCTCTAGCTCCATCCATTTTGTTGCAAATGGTAGGATTTGTTTTCTTCTTATGGCTGAATAATATTCCATTGTGTGTATGTACCACCTCTTCTTTATCCATTCATCTACTCATGGACACTTAGGTTGCTTCCATTTATTGGCTATTGTAAATAGTGCTGCAATAAACATAGGGGTGCATCTGTCTTTTTCAAATTGGGCTGCTGAATTCTTAGGGTAAATTCCTAGGAGTGGAATTCCTGGGTCAAATGGTATTTCTATTTTGAGTTTTTTGAGGAACCTCCATACTGCTTTCCACAATGGCTGAACTAATTTTCATTCCCACCAGCAGTGTAGGAGGGTTCCCTTTTCTCCACATCCTGGCCAACATTTGTTGTTATTTGTGTTTTGGATGTTAGCCATCCTCACTGGTGTGAGGTGATATCTCATTGTAGTTTTAATCTGCATTTCTCTGATGATTAGCGATGTGGAGCATCTTCTCATGTGCCTGTTGGCCATCTGAATTTCTTCTTTAGAGAAGTGTCTATTCATGTCCTCTGCCCATTTCTTAATTGGATTATTTGTTTTTTCTTTGTTGAGGCGTGTGTGTTCTTTATATATTTTGGATGTCATCTCCTTATCGGATATGTCATTTATAAATATATTCTCCCATACTGTAGGATGTATTTTTGTTCTACTGATGGTGTCCTTTGCTGTACAGAAGCTTTTCAGCTTGATATAGTCCCATTTGTTCATTTTTGCTTTTGTTTCCCTTACCTGGGGAGATATGTTCATGAAGAAGTCGCTCATGTTTATGTCCAAGAGATTTTTGCCTATGTTTTTTTCTAAGTTTTATGGTTTCATGACTTACATTCAGGTCTTTGATCCACCTTGAGTTTACCTTTGTATATGGGGCTAGACAGTAGTCCAGTTTCATTCTCTTACATGTAGCTGTCCAGTTTTTCCAACACCAGCTGCTGAAGAGGCTGTCATCTCCCCATTGTATATCCAAGGCTCCTTTATCAAATATTAATTGACTGTAGATGTTTGGGTTAATGTTTGGATTTTCTATTCTGTTCCACAGGTCAGTGGGTCTGTTTTTGTGCCAATATCAAATTGTCTTGATTACTGTGGCTTTGTAGTAGAGCTTGAAGTCAGGGAGTGTAATTCCCCCTGTTTGATTCCTCCTCAGGATTGCTTTAGCTATTCGGGGTCTTTTCTGGTTCCATATGAATTTTAGAATTATTTCTTTGAGTTCACTGAAGAAAGCTGTTGGTAGTTTGGTAGGGATTGTGTTGAATCTGTAGATTGCTTTAGGTAGTATAGCCATTTAGACAATGTTTATTCTTCCTAGCCTTTGGGATGGTTTTCCTTGGGATGCATTTCCATTTGTTAGTGTCCTCTTTAATTTCTCTTAGGAGTGTCTTGTAGTTTTCAGAGTACAGGTCTTTCACTTCCTTTGTTAGATTTATTCCTAGGTATTTTATTCTTTTTGATGCAATTGTGAATGGAATTATTTTCCTGATTTCTCTTTCTGTTAGTTCACTGTTAGGGTATAGGAAAGCAACAGATTTCTGTGTGTTAATTTTGTATCCTGCAACTTTGCTGAATTCAGATATTAGTTCTAGTAGTTTTGGAGTGGAGTCTTTAGGGTTTTCTCTAGTAGTTTTGGAGTGGAGTCTTTAGGGTTTTCATGTACAATAGCATGTCATCTGCAAATAGTGACAATTTGACTTCTTCTTTACCAATCTGGATGCCTTGTATGTCTTTGTTTTGTCTGATTGCCGTGGCTAGGACCTCCAGTACTATGTTGAATAACAGTGGAGACAGTGGGCATCCCTGTCTTGTTCCTGATCTTAGATGAAAAACTTTCAGCTTCTCGCTGTTAAGTATGATGTTAGCTGTGGGTTTATCATATATGGCCTTTATGATATTGAGGTACTTCCCATCTATCCCCATTTTGTTGAGAGTTTTAATCATGAATGGATGCTGAATTTTGTCAAATGCTTTTTCAGCATCTATGGAGATGATTATGTGGTTTTTATTCTTCTTTTGTTGATGTGGTGGATGATGTTGATGGATTTTCGAATGTTGTACCATCCTTGCATCCCTGGGATGAATCCCACTTGATCATGGTGTATGATCCTCTTGATGTATTTTTGAATTCGGTTTGCTAGTATTTTGTTGAGTATTTTTGCATGTACGTTCATCATGGATATTGGTCTGTAATTTTCTTTTTTGGTGAGGTCTTTGCCCGGTTTTGGTATTAGAGTGATGTTGGCTTCATAGAATGAGTTTGGAAGTATTCCGTCCCCTTCTATTTTTTGAAAAACTTTAAGGAGAATGGGTATTATTTCTTCTCTATATGTCTGGTAGAATTCAGAGGTGAATCCATCAGGTCCGGGGATTTTGTTCTTGGGTAGTTTTTTGATTACAGCTTCAATTTCGTTGCTGGTGATTGGTGTGTTTAGTTTTTCTGTTTCTTGCTTGGTCAGTCTTGGAAGGTTGTATTTTTCTAAGAAGTCATCCATTTCCTCTATGTTTTCCAGCTTGTTAGCATATAGATGCTCATAATATTCTATTATAATTCTTTGTATTTCTGTGGGGTCCGTCGTTATATTTCCTTTCTCATTTTGATTCTGTTTATGTGTGTAGATTCTCTTTTTCTCTTAATGAGTCTGGCTAGGGGTTTATCTATTTTGTTTATTTTTTCAAAGAACCAGCTCTTGGTTTCATTGATTTTTTTCTATTGTTTTATTCTTCTCAATTTTATTTATTTCTTCTCTGATCTTTATTATGTCCCTCCTTCTGGTGACTTTGGGCCTCATTTGTTTTTCTTTTTCCAATTTCAGTAATTGTGTCTTTAGACTGTTCATTTGGGAATGTTCTTCCTTCTTTAAATAGGCCTGGATTGCAATATACTTTCCTCTTAGAACTGCCTTTGCTGCGTTCCACAGAAGTTGTGGCTTTGTGTTGTTGTCATAAGTCTCCATATATTCTTTGATTTCTGTTTTGATTTGGTTGTTAACCCATTGATTCATTAGGAGAATGTTGTTAAGTCTCCATATATTTGTGAGCCTTTTTGATTTCTTTCTAAACTTTATTTCTAGTTTTATACCTTTGTGATCTGAGAAGTTGGTTGGTAGGATTTCAATATTTTTTAATTTACTGAGGTTCTTTTTGTGGCCTAGTATGTGGTCCATTCTGGAAAATGTTCCATGTGCACTTGAGAAGAATGTATATCCTACTGCTTTTGGGTGCAGAGTTCTGTAGATGTCTGTTAGGTCCATCTGTTCTAGTGTGCTGTTCAGTGCCTCTGTGTCTTTACTTATTCTCTGTCTGGTTGATCTGTCCTTTGGAGTGAGTGGTGTGTTGACATCTCCTAAAATGAATGCATTGCTGTCTATTTCCTCCTTTAATTCTGTTAGTATTTGTTTCACATATGCTGGTGCTCCTGTGTTGGGTGCATATATATTTATAATGGTTATATCTTCTTGTTGGACTGACCCCTTTATCATTATGTAATGTCCTTTTTTGTCTCTTGCTACTTTCTTTGTTTTGAAGTCTATTTTGTCTGATACAAGTACTGCAACACCTGTTTTTTTCTCTTTGTTGTTTGCATGAAATATCTTTTTCCACCCCTTCACTTTTAGTCTGTGTATATCTTTGGGTTTGAGGTGATTCTCTTGGATGCAGCATATAGATGGGTCTTGCTTTTTTATCCATTCTCTTACTCTGTGTCTTTTGATTGGTGCATTCAGTCCATTTACATTTATGGTGATTATTGATAAATATGTACTTATTGCTATTGCTGGCTTTAGATTCGTGGTTACCAAAGGTTCATGGGTTGCTTCTTTACTATCTAACAATCTAACTTAACTTTCTTGTTAAATTATTGTAAACACCGTCTGATGTTTCTTTATTTCTCTCCTTCTCATTCCTCCTCCTCTATTCTTTATATACTAGGTGTTTTATTCTTTGCCTTTAGTTAGTATTTGTATGGTCTGCTTTCTTTGCTCTGATTTTATTTTCTCTGGTGACATCTTTTTAGCCTTAGGTGTGCTTCCCTGTAGAGCAGTCCATTTAAGATACCCAGCGTGGAATGAGATATCACCTCACACCAGTGAGGATGGCCAACATCCAAAACACACACAACAACAAATGTTGGCAAGGATGTGGAGAGAGGGGAACCCTCCTACATTGCTGGTGGGAATGCAAATTAGTTCAACCATTGTGGAAAGCAGTATGGAGGTTCCTCAAAAAACTCAAAATAGAAATACCATATGACCCAGGAATCCCACTCCTAGGAATTTACTCCAAGAATGCAGCACCCCAGTTTGAGAAAGACAGATGCACCCCTATGTTTCTTGCAGCACTATTTACAATAGCCAAGAAATGGAAGCAACCTAAGTGCCCATCAGTAGATGAATGGATTAAGAAGATGTGGTACATATACACAATGGAATATTACGCAGCCATAAGAAAAAAACAAATCCTACCATTTGCAACAACCTGGATGGAGC
>JAQQAC010016209.1:84317835-84331860 GCA_029783875.1 Phataginus tricuspis
CAACCCCATTACAGTCACTGTCCATCATCATAGTGAGATGCTATAGAGTCACTACTTATCTTCTCGGAGTTGTACAGCCCTCCCCATGCCCCCCCCACACTATATCTGCTAATCGTAATGCCCCTTTTTTCCCCTTGTCCCTTCCCACCCATCCTCCCTAGTCCCTTTCCCTTTGGTAACTATTAGTCCATTCTGGGGTTCTGTGAGTCTGCTGCTGTTTTGTTCCCTCAGTTTTTTTCTTTGTTCTTATACTCCACATATGAGTGAAATCATTTGGTACTTGTCTTTTTCAGCTTGGCTTATTTCACTGAGCATAATACTTTCTAGCTCCATCATGTTGTTGTATATGGTAGGATTTGCTTTCCTCTTATGGCTGTATAATATTCCATTGCGTATATGTACCACCTCTTTATCCATTCATCTACTGATGGACACTTAGGTTGCTTCCATTTCTTGGCTATTGTAAATAGTGCTGCGATAAACATAGGGGTGCATATGTCTTTCAAACTGCGCTGCTGCCCTCTTAGCGTAAAGTCCTAGGAGTGGAATTCCTGGGTCAAATGGTATTTCTATTTTGAGTTTTTTGAGGAACCTCCACACTACTTTCCACAATGGTTGAACTGATTTGCATTCCCACCAGCAGTGTAGGAAGGTTCCCCATTCTCCACATCCTCGACAACATTTGTTGTTGTTTGTCTTTTGGATGGCGGCCATCCTCACTGGTGTGAGGTGATATCTCATTGTGGTTTTAATCTGCATTTCTCTGATGACTAGTGATGTGGAGCATCTTTTCATGTGCCTATTGGCCATCTGAGTTTCTTCTTTGGAGAAGTGTCTATTCATGTCCTCTGCCCATTTCTTAATTGGATTATTTGCTTTATGTTTGTTGAGGTGCTTGAGTTCTTTATGTATTTTCAACCCCTTATCAGATACGTCATTTATGAATATATTCTCCCATACTGTAGGATGTCTTTTTGTTCTACTGATGGTGTCCTTTGCTGTACAGAACCTTTTAAGCTTGATATAGTCCCACTTGTTCATTTTTGCTTTTGTTACCCTTGCTCGGGGAGATATGTTCATAAAGAAGTCGCTCATGTTTATGTCCAATAAATTTTTGCTTGTGTTTTTTTCTAAAAGTTTCATGGTTTTATGACTTCCATTCAGGTCTTTGATCCATTTTGAGTTGACTTTTGTGTATGGGGTTAGACAGTAGTCCAGTTTCATTCTCTTACATGTAGCTGTCCTGTTTTTCCAACACCAGCTGCTAAAGAAGCTGTCATCTCCCCATTGTATATCCAAGGCTCCTTTATCAAATATTAATTGACTGTATATGTTTGGGTTAATGTTTGGATTTTCTATCCTGTTCCACTGGTCTGTGGGTCTGTTTTTGTGCCAATACCCTATTGTCTTGATTACTGTGGCTTTGTAGTAGAGCTTGAAGTTAGGGAGCATAATTCCCCCTGTTTGATTCCTCCTTCTCAGGATTGCTTTGGCTATTCAGGGTCTTTTGTGGTTCCATATGAATTTAGGATTATTTGTTCCAGTTCATTGAAGAAATCTGTAGGTATTTTGATAGGGATTGCGTTGAATCTATAGATTGCTTTAGGTAGTATAGCCATTTTGACAATATTTATTCTTCCTAGCCAAGAGCATGGGATGAATTTCCATTTGTTAGTGTCTTCGTTAATTTCTCTTATGAGTGTCTTGTAGTTTTCAGAGTATAGGTCTTTCACTTCCTTCGTTATGTTTATTCCTAGGTATTTTATTCTTTTTGATGCAATTGTGAATGGAATTGTTTTTCTGATCTAGAACCATTTTTGAAAATTCATAAAAAACTCTGTAGACTAGGTTAAATTTACAAACTTGATTACCTCTTTTGCATAGTTAGTTGAAATTTATAATGTGGAGGATTTCTGGATGGCAATATCAAGATCTCAAAAGATCTCCCCGGAGAAATAGCTAATGGGTCAAAATTATCAAAGACAATCATTCAAAGACTCTGGGGAATGTTAAAAGGATTTACAACTGACCTAACCATTTGTTGAAAATCTACAGAACTCAGTCATAGTAATAGGAGGTTATAACATGTGAGCTAGAGGCTCTACCCATCCTTCTACCCAACTGTGTTGCAGAAGAGGTATTCCAGTAGTCTTGGCCGCCATTTGGCATCTCACATCTACCACAGATATTGTTCCATAATACATAGGTTCTGCCAGGGAGGGAGTCAGAGAAAACCTCAAACTGGCAACATCCTGGCCCTGCCTGGGGCACCTGTCTTTATTTGGATTGTGGAACAATTTATGCCTCTAAGGATTTGTCCCAAAATAAACCAGCTTACAATCAGTGGAGGACAGAACCATGGTATACCAATAGAGGCCGACCAACAAGAAGTTGAAGGGAGTTCAGAGAAAGACAGCAAAGGCAACCTGGTGATACGAAAGAATGTGCACATAACTAATGCTACACTCAGGAGAAACGAGGGGAAACTGCTCTGCTATTAGTCCTTGACTAAATGTGGGAACAATTTGTAAGCTAAGTGTGAAAGCAGTTGCCAAGCCACACAGATCAAACAAAATGAAAACCTAATGACCTTTAAGCTTAATGGGGTTTAAGCACAACTGTGATCAATGGCTGACTGCTAAACTGTAATGACCCAGTGATGACCCTGAGGAAGCCAGATTTAAAGATCAAAACAAGTACTAGTCCAAGTGGGAAAGTTGGGGGCTGCACACTGGGAGACCTGACTTCACTACCGTCATCTTTGGGAGCCACCCTGCTGTTACTCCAGGAACACACAGAAGGCTAGCTTCCAGGCCTTTTCCCCAAGGTACCAGAAGTGTCCTTGCAGAAATGTCCAGGACCATGTCCACTCAACAGTCCCCACATTTTAATGCAGTTGGGGCTGGCAGCAGGATGTTGCACTGTTGGCCACATCCTGGCTTCAATAACTCCTGTTTGGTTAGCACATATAGTTGTATAGGAGAGGCAGCAATGTGTGTTAGCATATCCATAGAGCACAAGGCTCCTTTTGGAGCTTCTCATTCAAATGCTGTAACACCATCCATAAGTGAACTGACCAACCCCGTAGATTATTGGTGTCTGACTTCAGGCCAGATTTCAACAAACCATTGTACCTCTCTATCATGCCTGCCCCAGCAGGGTTTTATGGTACATGAAACCTCTGATTTATTCATAATTGCTGCACCTATTTTTGAAATGCATGTCCAGTAATGTGGGTGCCTTGATCACTCTCAATCACCTGCGGCCAGCCATAGGCTGCAAAGAGATACTCTAGGCCCCTCTTGGTGGTTTGCTGATCTGCACAATGTGTAGGAAAAGCAAATAATAGGCCAGTAGCTGTATCCATGTAAGTCATGGCATACTGATATCCTTCTGATATGGGCAGAAGCCCAGTATAGTCCATCTGCCACCTGAGAAGGAGTATTGGCCCCTTTACTATTGTCCCATGTTGCTGTGGGACTCAGCATAAGTCTCTCTTAGAGCACACAAGGCACTCCTTCAGGGTTCTGCTGACTTCTTCAAAAGTCAACGACAAGCCCCACCAATGGACTACAGCCCACACTGTCTTTTGCCCCACATGCAACAAACACTGATTTAACCATTGTGCTACATCAGAGGCAGGCTTTCCTTCTAGCCAGTGCACCTGGGCAAATGTGTCTGCTTCATCATTCCCTGGGGATGCCAAAGGCAAATGGCCAGTCACATGATATATGGTTAACAGTCTTAGTCTGTTAGCTAAGTGTGAAAGCAGTTGCCAAGTCACACAGATCAAACAAAATGAAAACCTAATGATCTTTAAGGCCCACAGGTCTTGCCACAACTTTTGCCCACAAAGGGGCTGGTAACCAACCATCCAGTTGGCATGGTACCATGTCAGCCACAGGGTCAAGCCCCGATAGACCAGCTGTTAGTGCAGATAACTATAGGGGAGGGCTCCTGCCTGGTCACGAGCCATACTGCCCGCAACTCAGCCCATTGGCTGCACTTCCCCTCTCCATCCTCCATCCATATTGTCTCAGTCTTAGGATGGAAAGCCACAGCCCTTCACTTTGGGGGCTGCCCATGACTGGAGTCATCTGTATACCAAGTATCTTCAGGTACAGGAGCTTTTCCCTCCTGATAAGGACTCTTGGCTACCAATGGCTCAAAAGCAAGTTCTTCTTGCTTTCTACTGGTATAGGTCACTTGCTCCAATAAGCATTGGAGTTCTCCACTTAAGGGGCTAGTAGACAGGGCACTATGATGCTGTAAATATGAACCCCATTTGGCCAGTGTAGGTGTCTGCCACACTACTCTGTGGCCTTTGGGTCCAGTCTCGTACCCACCCTGCAAAGGGATAGGTAGTTATTACCTTAGAGCGGTTCTGGTCATGGGCTCTGTAACCAGCAAGGCATGCTACAGAGCAGCCAGTTGCTTCTGTATCAAGGTGTACGGGACCTCTGTTCCTTTCCATGGTTGTGAACAAAATACAATGGGTTGGTGTGTCCACTCAAGCCGTTGACAAAAACCTCATCCATAACCATCTTCCGTTACATGAACATCTAGCTCACAGGGCCTTGTTGAGTCCATTACACTCAAGGCCTGTATGGCCTTAGCAGCAGTAAAAGCACCTGCACATGTCTCATTGGCCTTAGCAGCAGTAAAAGCAGCTGCACATGTCTCATCCCAGTCCCACCTGATGCCCTTTTGTACCAACCGATATAAGGCCTTCAGAATTTGTGCCAAGTGTGGGATAAACACTCTCCAGTAGTCCAAAAGACCCAAAACTCTTGTAATACTGCCACAGTGGTAGGGGTTGGGAAAGCCTGGACTTTGTCTATGACTGCTTCAGGAATAACTTTAGTTTTACCTGACCAGACAACTCCCGTGATTTTTACTGACAAACCAGTTCCCTGAACCTTGGTGCTATTCACAGCCCAATTTTTCTCTTGTAGATGTTGCAGCAGTCTAGTAACTGCCCTTTTTAAATCTGCAAGAGAATCAGATGTGAGCATAATATCATCAATGTACTGATATACCCACACTTTTTATGGTTTATTCCATGTGGCCAAGTCCTGGGCTACAAGTCCATGACACATGGTGGGGCTCTGGAGGTATCCCAGTGGAAGGACAGTGAATGTCCAGTGCTGGCCTTCCCACATGAAGGCAAACTGTTCCTGACTTCCTGTGCTATGTCAATAGACAAGAGAGCATTAGCAAGGCCCACAACATAACAATATGTCCCCATGTCATGACTTAGTGTGTCCATACGGGCTGCTATTGAGGAGACAGCAGCATGCAAAGGGGGCATGAATATTCAATTCCCTATACTCCACAGTCATATGCCAGGAGCCATCTGGCTTTTTCACTGGCCACACTGGGGAATTAAAAGGACTATGAGTGGGCTTTATGATGCTCAGAATTCTCCAGTTTCCTTGTGTCCCCACAGGCAATTTATACTGCTTAGTATTTGTCACTCGCCTAGGTACAGGCAGAGCTACAGGTGGGTGCTTAGTATGTCCCCTCAGAACTGCCTTTACCACATGTACCCTCAGTATGAACTCACCTACAGTGGCCTGTAGCCACAGGCCCTGCAGGATATCCACCCCCAAATATATTCCAGGATGGGAGAAATGTACACAGTATACTCCTTTGGGGGTAAACACCCTATCCACAATGGGATTTGGGCTTTCTTCCCTCTAATTGCCTTACCCCATAGCCATCTATTACAGCAGGGGTCCCAGGAAAATGCTCAAGGTTGCCTGAGAACCTGAGTCTCTAAATCAGAGAACATTCGCCTCCTGTGTCCACCAGTGCCAAGACATGTTGTACATTCATGGGGAACCCGTGGATTGCTAATTCTACATGTGGCCTCCAGTCCCCACCATGTCCCCCAAGGTGGAGACCTTGACTGTCCCCTCAGTCAAACCATGATGCCCAGTCATCCTGTGGAGGTGAGGGCCCAGGCAGAGCCTGAATACTGTCCCCCAGAAAATCTTGCAGGGACACAGGCCGGACATGGGGTTTTGACTGGCTTCCCTGTCCTGGACCTCAGCGACTGGAACTGCTGCTCTGGCTTTAATTAGTGCCACAGTTCTAACAAGACTCTATTGGGCTGCCCATCAAGTTTTTCTTTCTCTACCCTGTCCTTTATAAAATCAACCCATATCCGGGTCCTCAAGACTTTCACAGGGCCCTTTGCACCTCTCCTTTCAGTCATAGCCCAAGCTTCCTTCCGAGCTCTTATCATTTCAACCTCCCACAGATCTACTAAAGTACAAGTAGCCTCACTTATCAGTTGCCCTATGTGAGGGCAAGAATAGTCACTAGGGACCCAAAGAGAGATGGAGGAGCTGTATGGAGCACCAGATTTCTCATTCCTACAGTGAACAACTCCTCATTGAGGCCCTGGGGGGATCCATATTATAGATCATATTTTTAATGCCCAGCTCCCATAACACCTGCTGAATCTCTGCAAACTAACTAGTTTTCCAACTAGTAAGTATGGTAAATCACCCTGATTAGGCCAAACTACCCTGATGGCTCCTGTCAGCCAATCCAGAAGCACCTGATTCCCTCAGGTGTGACAGGCAATTTGCAACCACTGCCAGAGGGAAGAGTGAGTCATCAGGGAAGCCAGTCTACCCATTTCAGAACCTGACATAACAATGTTTTCCACTCACATATCCCAAAGATGCAAAAGCCACATAGGCAGAGGTTCTGACAGCTTCTGCCGATCCTGAACACTCATGTCCACCAGCTCTTCCTGGGTATAGGGTCAAAGCATGGAGTGCTCCACAACCTTGGGAGGGGGTGGATCCTCCCCCTGAGGAGCCCACGGTTGTTGCATTTTTATTTTATTAATTACAACTGGGTGGGCCTTTAACACAGGAGAGGCTGGTGTCTCCGGCAGTGGCCTCGGCAAAAGATCGGCCCTTGGGCCCCACCCCCTAAACTCCCAATATTTTCTCTACCATCTCCAGGGCTGAAGGCACCGCTCTTTCCTCCCCCTCTCCCATGACCTCACCACTCTTTCCTCCCCCTCCCGTGGATTCGCCTGTTGCCTCTTCGCTCACTGCTAATGTATCTTCCAGGAGTGCAACCCGCCTTCTCTGTAACTGTCTCTCTTTCTTAAGGGCATCCTGTAGGTCATCACCCAGCTCCTCCAAGTGATGCTGAAGTGTGTCTCTCTCCTGCTGAAGTCTCTCTCTCCTCTCAATAACCTTTTCCACTATCTCGAGGAAAACGCATCCCACAATCCTGGCTGCTACACAGCCACTCAGGGCCTCTAAGCAGTCTTCTATTTCACCTAGGGCTAATTCTGCAGCTTCCGGTGTTTCCACCCTTCCCCATCTGGGGAAGGCCTCACCCTCTAGGAGGTGCATTACCTTATACCAATTCCCCACTAGGGGCTCCCCAATTAGAAGCCCCACAGATAAGGGGCTCCCAGGTGAAGCTGCACCCTCTACCACTGCAGCCACTGGGGCCTCTCCACCATCCACAGTCGGAGTTCTGAGCATCTCCCCACCATCTATAGGGGAAGCCTGCCCAAAGGTCACACTCATGTAGATAGATTTCAGGTTCAGAGTTCCTGCCTACTACTTCCAGATAAAACTCCAGGGGGAAAATCCCAGAGCAAAATACCATTGAAACCAAAATCAGTCAGAGGGGGAAATAAAGTTGGAGAAACCCGTTTCTTTCTTACAAGTAGTTGTCCTCTTCTGCTCTCCTGTGTCTCTCATAATCCAGCTGCAGAAGTAGAGGCCCCACCAAACCTCTCTGGTCCAGATATGACCTCGCTCGCCTTTGTAATTACCTATTAATATGGACATGGACTACTTCTGTCCACCCTTTGGAAACACCTATTGATATGGAGATGCACTAAGGTCAGGCGAGAGATTCTGGAAATATTGAAATTTTACCCACAGATGATATTTGGAGGTGGGGCCTTTGGGAGGCAATTAGGCCAGAAGGGTGGAGCCCTTATAAAAGAGAATCCCAAGAGCTCCCTTGCTCCTTTCATCAGGTATGGTTACAGCAAGAAGACAGCTGTCTATGAACCAGAAAGCAGATCCTTACCAGACACTGAATCTGTCAGCACCTTGATATTGCATTTCTCAGCCTCCAGAACTGTGAGAATTCAATTTCTGTTATTTATATGCCACCCAGTCTATGGTAGTCTGTTATAGAGGCCCCAAAGGACTGAGATAGGGCGTGTCTGCTAATGGGTATGAAGTTTCTTTTTTAAATGATCAAAGTGTTCTAAACTGTGTAAAAATATATAGTAAAATCCACTTTATTTTAAATGGATGAATTTTATGTCAGTAAATTATATCACTAAAGCTGTTTAAAAAAACAAGGACTGTTTCCAGTCCTGTTTTGGAAAAGGATGAGATTAATAATCATAAAGATTTCATGTTTGCATAAGGATTATTAACTGTATAATAACATAAATTTGTAAAAATTATAGTCATAAAATCATTATTTGATGCTCTTCTATCTCATACCTTGTCCTCTTCCAGTCTAGGAAAGTAGGAATATGCAAAGAGAATTGTATGTGATAATTGTGCAACTCTCAAGTATTTTTAAAGGCAAATAGCAGATTTACATATTTACTTGAGACATTTTAAGGTCAGCAAGGGAAACGGATACACTGAAATAATTTTCTAAAATGCAGGTGGAAGTGGAAGTAGGTTATGAAATTGTATGTAGCTAAAAATCACTATAATATTATTTATCTTAAAAAAGGTTTTTATTGATTTCAGTGGTATTTGCATACTTTTCTACCAAGAATGAAATATATAATATAGCTATCATGTTTGTATTCAAACAAATAAAGCACAATGAGAATTCTGAAACAATATTTAATTTCCCCTATTGGGAATGAGGATAGAGCCAAAGTGAAATATACTTTAGGTGTAATTGGGAAATGTTTGCTTTTTTAAATGGATAATTATAAAAAAGCATTAATCTGTATAACTTTAGGTGATAATTTTAAAAATCCGGCTTATTTCAATCTTAACCCAGTTTCTAGGATGCTCTGGATAAAAATCTTAGTCATGTTGAGAATCCCATGTTCTTGCTGAATTTAGGATAACCTAGCATCTCCCCCTGCTGGACGTTTCCCCCAACTACAAAGAAGTAGGAATTAACACCTCTGCAAGTGCAGAGAAAGCTAGAGTAGGGAAAATGAGTGTGTTGAACTGAATGGGGAACTAAAGTACAATTATTCTGATTTTTCTGCCCTTTCTGACTTCAAAGAGTCATGATACTGTGTTTAGTAATGAAATTAAACTGAAGGAGAGAGCTTGAAGTTTCTTGGCCTATGACTTAGGTTTTGGGGGGTCAGACAATAATTGAGTCTTGCTAGGATACACACTTCTTGAAAAATTCTGCCCCATCAGCCATTTACATAAGAGTAGACATACTGGCTAATAACTACATTAGCTCTTTTTAGCCTAGATCTCGCCATTTTCCTTAACAATAATGGGCATTAATGTTTTCTTTGCATTTTGTCTTGTATCACCAATAGATTTGACTTCTTAAACAATTCATATTTTGTATTTTCGTATTATTAGGTTTCTTTAAGCAGTTTTTAAGGCTAGTTTTGGAAAGATGACTTTTTGGGTTTTGTTTTACTACTTTTTCTTATTCTGATAAAATACACATAGTAGTTACCATTTTAACCATCTTAAAGTGTACAATTCAGTGGCATTAAGTCCATTAACAGTGTTGTGCAACCAGCACCAATATGTAGTTCCAGAACTTTTTCATCACTCCAAAATGGAACCCCATGCTCATGAAGCAGTTGCTTACTTCCCTTACTTCTCCCAGCTCCAGGAAACCACCAATTTGCATCTCTATGGAGTTTCATATGCTGGATATTTCATATAAATGGAATCATACAATATGTGGCCTATGGTGTCTTGCTTCTTTCACTTAGCATAATGCTTTCAACATTATGCGGCATGTATCAGTGCCTTATTCCTTTTTATGGCTGGATAATATTCCATTGTATGGATATACCACATTTTGTTACCCATTTATCAATTGATGCACATTTGGGTTGTTTCCACCTTTGGCCATTATGAACAGTGCTGCTATGAATGTTTATATTTGCAAGTTTTTATTTGAGCACCTGTGTTGCAGTCCTTCTGGTATATACCTAGGAACAGAATTACAGGGTCATATCACAATTCTATGTTTAACTTACTGAGGAACTGCCAAACTGTTTTCCAAAGCGTCTGCTCCATTTTGCATTTCTATCAGCAATGTATGAGAGTTCCATTTTTCCACATCCTTGCTAACACTTGTCGTTTTTCTTTTTTTTTTAACTATAGCCATGCTAGTGGATGTGAAGTGGTATCTTAGTGTAGCTTTGATTTTCATTTACCTAATGCTTAATGATATTGAGCATCTTTTTGTGTCTTGTTGGCCACTATGTATCTTACTTGGAGAAATGTTTATTCTAGTCCTTTGCCCACTTTTAAATTGGGTTTGTTTCTTTGTTGAGTTGTGAGACTTCCATATATATTATGGATAAAAGGTGCTTATCAGATATATTATTTGCAAACAGTGGGTTGCCTTTACACTTCCTTGATGGTGCCCTTTAATGCACAAATTTTTAAAATTTTTGGTGAAGTCCAATTTATTTTTTCATTGGTTGCTTATACTTCAGGTGTCATGTTTAAGAAACTGTTGCCTATTCCAAGGTCATGAAGATTTGTATCAATGTTTTCTTCTAAGAGTTGTATGTTCTTAGCTCTTATATATAAATCTTTTATCCATTTTGAGTTAATTTTTGATAGTGTGAGTTAGAGGTTCAAATTCATTCTTTTGCCTGGAGATATACATTTTTCCTAACACCATTTATTTAAGAGGCTATTATTTTCCCTTACTGAACTGTCTTGGGATCCTTGTCAAGACAATTGGCTACAGAAGTATAGGTTTATTTGTGGACTTCCAATTCTGTTTCAATGATCTCTATGTGTAAGTCTCTTCTTATGTCAGGACCACACTGTCTTGATGAGTGTAGTTTTGTAGTAAGCTTTCAGATCAAGAATAGAATACTCCAACTTTGTTCTTCTTTTTCAATATTATTTTGGCTATTCTGGGTTCCTTGTATTTCCATATGAAATTTAGCTCATCAATGTCTGCAAAGAAAGGCAATTGGAATTTTGATAGGGAATGCATTGAAACTGTAGATTAGTTTGGGGAATAGTGCCATCTTAACAATTACGTCTTTCAATCCATGAAGATCTTTCTATCTCTTTAAATCTACTTTACTTAATTTCAACAATGTTTTGTAGTTTCTAGTGTATACGTCTTGCACTTCTTTTAAAATTTATTTCTAAGTCTTTTATCCTTTTTGATGCTATTGTAAATTGAATTGTTTTCTTAATTTCATTTTTACATTTTTCATTACAAATATATGGAAATACTACAGGTTTTCATTTTATTTTATTTTTACTGAAACTTTGTACTCTTTGACCATTACCTCCCCATTCTGCCTCCCCGCAACCCCTGGTACCATTCTACTCTCTGCTTCTCAGTTTTACTGCTTTAGGTTTCTCATTGAAATGATATCATGTAGTATCTGTCCTTTTGTGTTGCTTAGAATAATGTCTTCAATGGTCACCCATGTTGTCACAAATGACAGAATTTCATTTTTTTAGGCTGCATAATATTCCATTGTGGGTATATACCATATTTTTTTTATCAATTCATCCGTCAGTAGACATTTAGGTTGCTTCCATGTCTCAGTTATTGTGAATAATGCTGCAGTGACCATGGGACAACAGATATTTCTTCAAGATCCTGATTTCAGTTCCTTTGTATGTATACTCAGAAGTGGGATTGCCAGATCGTATAGTAATCATATTTTTAAGTTTTTGAAGAACCTCCATATTCTTTTCTATAGTGGCCACACCGATTTACATTCCTGCACCACAGTTTACAAGGGTTCTGTTTTCTCCATATCCTTAACAACATTTGCTATCTTTTTGTTTGTTTGTTTGTTTTTTGGGTAATAGCCATTCCAATAGGTATGAGGTAATACCTAATTTGTGGTTTTGATTTGCATTTCCCTGATGATTAATGATGTTTGAGCACCTTTTCACATACCTGTTGGTCATTTGTATATATTCTTTGGAGAAATTGTTCAGTTCCTTTGCTCTTGTTTAAAAATCAGGTTATTTGGGGGGTTTTTTTTGCTAATGAGTTGTAGTAGTTCCAAAATACAACTGATTTTAGTGTTTGATCTTGTACCTTTTATTATAAATGGATATTGAATTTTGTCAAGTGATTGTTCTGCATGCATCTGTTGAAGTGATTATATGGTTTGGTTTTGTTCTTTATTAATACCATGAATTACAGTGATTGATTTTTCCATGTTGACTCAACATTACATTCCTGGGAAAAATCCCACTTGGTCATGGAATGCAATGTGGCTGGATTTATTTGCTAGTATTTTGTTGGGGATTTGCTGTGTCTATATTCTTAAGTGATCTTTTGTAGTTTGAATTTTTCTTGTGATATCTTTGTCTGGTTTTCATATGAGGGTAATGCTAGCTTCATAGAATGAGGTAAGAAGTGTTCCCTCCTGTTTTATCTTTTGGAACATTTTGTAAAGGATTGGCATTATTCTTTGAACATTTGGTAGAATTCACCAGTGAAGCCATCTGGTATTGAGATTTTCTTTGTTGAGAGGCTTTTGATTACTGATTCAATCTCATTATTTGTTATTGGTCTGTTCAGAATGTCATTTCTTCACCATTCAGTCTTGGTAAGTTTTATGTTTCTAGGAATTTATCTATTTCATCTAGATTATCCAATTTGTTGGCATATAATTATTCATAGTAGTCTCTATGATCCTATATATTTTTGTGGTATCAGTTGTAATGTGTCTTCTTTCATTTCTGATTTTATTTGTCTTCTCTCTTTTTTTCTTAGTGTAGCAAAAATTTTGTCAATTTTTTTATTTTTTCAAAACCCAGCTAATAGTTTTGTCAATCTTTCCTATTACTTTTCTGTTCTATTTCATTTGTTTCCACTTTGACCTTTGTTATTTCCTTCCTTCGGCTAACTTTGGACTTAGTTTGTTTTCCTTTTCTAGTTCCTCTGGTGTAAGGTTAGGTTGTTTGAGATAGAGTTTTTCTTCTTTTTTTATTGAATTATGGTTGGTGTACAATATTCTATTAGTTTCAGGTATACAACATAGTGATTCAACAATTATATGCATTATTAAATGCTCACCACAAAAGTGTAGTTACCAGCTGTCACCATACAAAGATAATATTATTGACTATATTCCTTATGCTGTACTTTTCATCCCTATGACTTATTTATTTTATAATTGGAAGTTTGTTCCTCATTATCCTCTTCAACTATTTCACCCATTATCCTTTCCCCTAATGTCAAGCACTTTGTTCTCATGTTTATGATCCTATTTCTGTTTTTTGTTTGTTCTATTTTTTTACATTCCACATATTAATGTAGGCATTTATCACTTCCCTCTAAGAGCTGCTTTTCCTACATCCTGTAAGTTTTGGTATATTGTGCTTCAATTTTTATTTGTTTTAAGATACTTTTTGATTTCCCTTTTGATTTCTTCTTTGACCCATTGGTTGTTCAGGAGTGTAATTTTCACATATTTTTGAATTTTTCTCCTGTAATTTGTTTCTAATTTCATACTATTGTAGTTGGAGAAGATACTTAGTATGATTTCAGTCCTCTTAAATTTGCTAAGACTTGTTTTGTGACCTATCATGTGTACTACCCTGGAGAACATTCCATGTGCACTTGGGAAGAATGTATGTTCTGGTGTTGTTGGATGGGACATTCTGTATATGTCTTTTAGGTCCATTTGATCTTCAGCATAGTTCAAATTGAAAGTGTCCTAATTATTTTTCTGTCTGGATGATCTATCTGTTATTGAACATGGGGTATTGAAGTTCCCTACAATCGTTGTAGTTGCCTTTTTCTCCTTTCAGATTGGTTAGTCTTTTCTTAATATGTTTAGATGCT